>OY294049.1:45382798-45662249 GCA_958510825.1 Brachypterus glaber | reverse complement strand
AAGTGATTTGTAACGATATCAGATTTACTGCAAACGAAAGTTGGGCCCTAGTTTTGACAATATATGCCCCACATGTGGAAAAGTGTTTTTTGGGATGGGTCTTCTGATAAAAAGCAGTCATTATTGTCACACCGTCTGGTGTCGCGTTGTGGATATTTTTGCATGACACGCGAATACCAACCTAGACAATATAAATAGTAATAGTTATATACGCTAAGATCTTTTACAATAACAGAAAGAAGGCGTTATTTTGAACCAAGCTAACTATATTAAAAAAAAAAAAACAAATGAAGATAGAACTAATTAGAATTAGTATTATGTTTGCACTGAACTTTACATGGTGCTTTAACCTTTTCGGTACGGTTTTAGCAATCCGTGCATCTGCATAATTTATTAAAGTTTGAAAGTCTCTATCTCCAAAACGTTATATTCTAGCAAAAAACTGTATATAGCATTTTTATAGCGCTTAAAAACAGCTTCCATTTAAAATAAAAAAATTTGAAATCGGTTTATAAATGAGATGTGCTAAAAAACCTTTTACTGCTTTAAACAAAAATATCTCGAAAACAATGCATTTTAGGGAAAAATAGTTTGTAACATTTTTTGAATAATTTAAAACTATCTTTTGTATAAGTACTAAATAAATAAAATACAATAATAATTGCCTTAATTATAACCAAAAAAAGCCAATAATAGGAGTTTTACACCATTCTTACCCCCTTACCCCAATCGATTATCCTCAAAATCTAATCAGCTATTCGAAATTTTTTTTACTGATTTTGAAAGGTCTAAAACATCGAGAAATGTGAAAAAATCATGGTCAAAGATTTTGACTTTTCGACGAAGATTTCAATACATTGGCACTCTTAGTAGTACTAAGTGCCGATGTAAAACAGAAATTAGTTACAGTTACTATAATCGTGACTTAACTCAGTTTAGGATGTTAGACCTAGTGACTTCCCGTTAGGTAAAGCAGAAAATGTTTAGCAATTACGGTAGCTTCCCATCACGAAAGGGTTAAAACAAAGATGTAATTATTTTAGATAATAAAAACAACTTTTTAAAACTACCAAATCTAGAATATTATTCTTTGCTTTTACAACTTTATTTATTATTCTCAGGATGTTGCCTATAGGCATATGTATAGATATATCTTTTACGCAAAAAAATACATTATTAAATTATCATTAAAATTTAATGTTGTTTGGCTTTTGCTTCTATTCTAGGCTGAAACTTAATTAAAATCTAAAAAATCTTACCAGCAAACTGTCATTATTGCTAACTAACAAACCACCATACCTGTAACAAAAAATAAAACATATTTAACAATAAGTACGATTAAATGCAACAAGACTGATGCCTGCCTGCATTGTTGCATTTACTTTTTTTAGATATTATGGGAGCCAATATAAAACGTAGTAAGTAGGAGCACAGCGAAAATCAGAAAAAGTCAGCAAAACGATAACGAAAGCGCCAGTCAGAGGCTCGCATAAGCCCCATAATACATACGATGCCGTGATTGGCTGATGTGTCATGTGTCTTGTGCGCAGGCTTATAACGTTATGTGTATGGTTATGCGAGCCTGTGAATTGCAACTTACGCTATTTGGCTTTGGAGTGAACCACTGTGGTATGGGAAATCCGTATATGTTAATGACAAGGTGTACCTATTGGTGCACACTCTGTTTTCTGCACTGACCGTGTGACCCTATTTGGGTACAGTACACTGCAGTGGTTCGTAATGTTCCAAGTTGTGTGGGTATCACAGGGAGTCAGCTACATGGGTTTTAAATCTAGGGTTTAGTAAGTCTGGTCCCTGGGAAACAAAATGTTTTTTTTTTCTAAAATCTCCGTCATTGCAACTCTTAAAAAATATATATTCAGTTATGAAACTTCCTTTTAATAATAAATTCATTTGGTCCGGAATAAATTTTCAAAATTTTAGCGCTGGTCGTTAACGTGTTAAAAAATATTTTAAAAATTACGAAAATAATTTTTTTTAATTTTTATTTAAAAAGATTTTTGACCTTGGAATTATGATAATGTCGGAAATTAAATGAAAGTTTTGGAACTCCGTTAACAAATATTTTATAGTGGTTCTCCCCAGGGGGTGAAATGGGAAATGGGTGTACAAATTTTCAGAAGTCTTTCAAAAAAAATCACAAAAATCTTGATAACTTTCGACAAGATTTCTAACCTTCTTTAGATATATCAAAAATCTTAAAAATCTTGAGTTTCACGCCTCGTTTGATCCTTGCCGCCTGGGAGCCACCGTTTTTAGCAGAGTTCTTTATACTTCTTGCATGTCTACTATCTATTCTAACTTCATTCTGTCGTACCACCATTTAATATCAATTAAATTTATTACGAGAAATATCCGCAAACAGTTGCCGCCACATATAGACGCATTTTTCTCATGATGCTAAAAACGCCTGAATTACCCATACAAAACATCGCAATGTATTATACTCTTCAGAGCATTATGTGCTAGAAAAGTATAATAAGATGGATTTTTAATTTTTTAAATCTTCAAAAATTACCCCAGATCAAAAAGTTTTATATAAAAATTATTTTTATCGAATTTTGATCAATTTTTATATCTATTTGTGTGTACGTCCGGACGCGTACGCCTGTTTTGTCCGTTTGTCTGTTCTTTCGTCTATCCGTCCTTCTTTAGGTCACAAGTTCTGAAATAAAGTCAAGTGCTACGGAAAAAAAGTTTCTACAAAAATTAAAGTTACAAGCGGCGTAAATTTTTAAAAACTAATTAACATAATATGTTCACTTTCAGCAATCTCAAAAACCCCAATATACTAATTTTCACGAAAACTAAAAATTTTTAAAAGCTAATTAACATAATATGTTCACTTTCAGAAATCTCAAAAACCCCAATATACCAATTTTTACGAAAACTACCCCCCACCCATCAGGGGGTGAATTTATAAAAAAATTATTACCAGATTCAGATTCGTGGACCCCAAAAACACCTATATATTTTGACGAAAATATTTAAAAATATTTACCCCCTCACCTCCGAGGGGGTGGAGCTAAACAAATTTTATTATCAGATTCAATTTCAGCAACCTTAAAAACCCCTATATAACTATTTTGAATTTTTTGTTCAAAAAAAATGTATTTTTCCCAATTTGTCGCCCTTGCCGCACCCCAATGTTCACTAAAAAACAATCTCCATCGAGAACTTTTGGTAACACACCTGTATACCAAATTTCAAGTCTCTAGCTCAAAGCGTTGTTAAGTTATCGTGCACACAAGTCCTGGACATAGGGGATGCTTAATTAAGTAGAATAGTACGAGGTTAAAAACAAACAAACAAACAAACAAACAAAACAAACACAAGATTTCCCGGACAGACCGATAGACCGATCGACTGACAATTTTTTTTTTGCTCGAAATTTATTTATATCGACATAAAACATCATAAAACGCAAAAATTCGCAAAAAAAAATTGAAAATTTTTGCACGAATACAAGGCTTTCCGAAATTTTAAAAATTTTCGAAATTGGAAAGCAAAATAAGGTGCTTAAACGAGCTCAAAGAAATCATATTTTGGGAAGTATACCAAGAGAAAACGCAATATACTATCAACTGTGAAGAGTATACTGTTGAATGTGAAGCATTACATATCTTCACGGCTTATTTCTTTATCCCACTTAAATAACAATATAGTTGCTAGTTTCTTATGGCCTAGACTCCATCCATCACACTACCTACTCCAATTATTGCCGGGATGCCTTTGCGCAAAAAAAGTGTGAAAATATGCCGTTTTCTATGCTCATTCACGTAGCTGCTCTCTGTGTCACTGTTATATTATGTAGATCCTACTATGATAGCTAATGATTGAAAAAAACAAGTAAATGGTCACTTATAGGCGTTAAACATAATCATAAGGTACCTATTTAAGAATGTTACTATTTAAAAAGTTATGAAAAATGTATACTACGTTTGTTGATTTAGGTCAGCAATCATGCGCTTAAACATATTTTAACTCGATTGTGTCTATTAATAATAAAAATAATATATAAAAGTGCTTATGTAACTTGCTCTTTTTATATTTTTATGTAATATATCACATATACTGTTCGGTTACGGATCCTGGGGTTGTGGGTTCGAGCCCCACATAGAGCATGGATGTATAGTGGTGTAAATAGTCGGTAGATGGAACTACGATGACTAACTGTAATGTGGGTTGCAGGTGAAACTGTAAACACATTTCAGGGTGGATGCGAGTTCTGTTGAGGACCGTGCTTCGGAGGGCACGTAAAGATGGCGGTCCCGTCCATTAGGCCACAGCAGCGAAAAACGACGTTAAACAGTAAAACAAACAAACAACACATATACTGTTCACAAATAACTTTTTTTTTCTCAGTTGATATGCATATTTTACTTTATTTTAACTTTAAGTACTTTTTATCTACACATTATTTTATTTATTATTATTGTAATTATTTTAACAAAAAAATAAGTTTATTCTTATTCTTAATAATAAACGATGTAGGGTGTAGAAATTTTAGGAAAATGAAGAAGTTGAATAGAAATAGGATAAGATGGGGATCTACCTCAAGTCAGTTTTAGGGGATAGGGGTTTTACCTCGAAAATGTTTACCTCGAAAAAAATTACCTCGCACACCGTTACTTCGAAAGCCCATTAACTCGCACGAAAACTACCTCGAAAGAGCGTTACCTCGCACGGACTTTTTACCTCGCATAAAAAATTACCTCTAAAGACATAAATTTTTAAAAATTATAAAAAAATAACAAACCTAAACAACATTTTTTTTTTTGGAAAAAGAATGATAATTTAACAGTTATAAACTTAATTATTTAAACCAATAATATTGATTTATTTACAAATAATCAAAAAGCTGCCAATAAATCCACAGCAAAATTTTTATAAAAATAAATTAAAAAACTAAAAATTATAAATGTTTTTTATGGTCACCAATTTGATCATATTCAACACATTCCCAACAAAAAAAAAATTGTCTTTGTACACATGATCTTTATAATACACGAAGTTTGTATACACCGAACCCTCGATATAGGTTAACCGATTCATTTTGAAATATGTACTAAAACTAAAAACAAATAATTGCTCCTATTAACTTTAAATTGAATCAATAAATCATAACATATAAGCAAAAACACTACAAGATACAATTATCGCAAAGAAACAGATAGAAAATTAAAAACTACCTTTTTCGAGGTAAAACCTGTTCGAGGTAAAATGTTTGTCCGTGCGAGGTAAATTTTTTTGAGGTAATGTCTTTTTGAGGTAATGTCCTTCCGAGGAATTTTTTTTTGAGGTAATTGCTTGCGAGGTAAATTTTTTTGAGGTAAAGACCGGTCCCCCGTTTTAGGACTCATAACTTGATGATGAACTTATGATATCTATTTTATAAGTTTAATTAAAAAATCTTAGAGATAAGAGAACCTTAATCAGCTTTTTGGTTCACAATATATTTAGTTCAAAATTTCAGTTAGATAGCAACACTGACGTCAGCAGCTCGTAAATTTATCTATCAGATAACGCACTTTTCAATATAAATATTTCGGCCACAGGGCATCAAATTTATAGTGTGAGACACCGTTTTACAGTTTTTTTTTTTGTACTTTATTAATATGGGTTTTCCAAAATTTACTTTGTATCGACGTAGTTGTATTAAAAAGTCCAAACTTATGATATCTATTTTATAATTTTAATTAAAAAAACTTAGCGGTAAGAGAATCTTCATCAGCTTTTTGGTTCCCGATATATTTAGTTCAAAATTTCAGTTAGATAGCAACACTGACGTCAACAGCTCGTAAATTTATCCATCAGATAACGCCCTTTTCAATATAAATATTTCGACCACATGGCATCAAACTTATAGTGTGAGACACCGTTTTACGTTTTTTTTTGTACTTTATTAATATAGGTTCCAAAATTTCCAAAATTTACTTTGTGTCCACGTAGTTGTATTGAATTAAAATAAAAACAATCTCAATGGCAATTTATCGGTGGAAATAGAAGCAACAAGATGGGACAGAACGCGAGTCACATTAGCATAGACTTTGCTTTGATATCTTAACGCCATCTTGAATAATTTCACTTGTTTTGCTATCTGTGCTGATGATCTGGAGAGATGGAGCGTCTGGAGATTAAAGAGTTAAATACAAAAAGTAAAATTTTTGAGGTTAAATTTTAATGTTTATTAGTCTAAAGTTCCTAAGGGAGCAAGTTTAAAATAATCTAAAAGTGTCCAGGGCCGTACCGAAGAACATTTCCGGGGGGTGTGGGTGTGAAGAAGGTCAAAAATGATATTTTTTTAGGCAAAAAAGGTCCCCACCCTTTTGTGAAATATGCCACTCTTGTATTTTAAATCCATGAAATATGCAACTTTTCTATTCGACAGAAAAGTTAATCACTAAGAAAAAAAAAGGTAATTTTTATGTTTTGAGTGCATGAAATATGCAACTTTTGTATTTTAAATACGCAACTTATTTCTTGGACAGAAAAGTTAATAACTAAAAAAAAGGCCCCCACTCTTTCGTGAAATGCAACTTTTGTATTTTGAATCCATGAAATATGCAATTTTTCTGATTATAAGATAATGTAATGTTTTTGAAAAAAATTTAACAAATAAAGCCAAAAATGTAAATTGTGAGATTTTTCTTAAAAATAACTCCTTGATTTAAAATTTCTATAAATCAGTTCTGGTTATTGAGAAAACCGGTATCAGAATCACGAAAAGTTGTCATTTTTGGACTTTTTAATTTCGTTCCCCAAAGCGAATTTATTGTTTTGTGGAGCTGTGTTATTTTCTTTTACAATGAGACACCTTAATTTAGACCTCAGAAAATTACTCGATAGTTCATTCATTTGTATTTCAGGTTATAATCCTTACAGACAAACTGATAAAAAGGATTTATCCAATACATACAGATAATAAGACAATTACCAGCTTTATTTTAAATGGATAAACTCAATAATAACCCCCGCGTGGCTTTTACTTTATTGAGTGGATAATTATTTATTTTACCCACTCAACTGTCACTTGTCAAATTATTTTCTTGTAAATGTCATTAAAATTTTTAATAAAAATATGAATTTCTAAGCTATTTATTGGATAAAACCTTGTATATAAAACCGATATTGCCCTCTCGAAAATTAACCTGCTTGGATGACGCTTCGCAGGTTAATTTTCTCATGGGCAATATGCATTTAAAACAACTAAAAGTAAACCAAAACTGGATTCTAAAGGTAATTTTGTCAAAAAATAAAAGATTTAACACCGAAAAACTTTATGAAGATAGTGGTGTTCTTGATATGTGTAATCTATATATTTTTAATTCTGTGAAGTACCTATATAAAAACAAGCATTTAATAAACCCAATACAACATAATATTAACACTCGCCAAAAAGCTCAACAACAAGTAAAAGTTGAAACCCCAAGTACAACACTCTATATGAGATCAATTAATATAACAGGTCCCAAAATATACAATTGCATTCCGCAAAATATTAAGAATATAACCAGTTACAAATTATTTACAAAAAAGTTATTCTTATTTATAACCCAAAATAAAAAAGTTTTTAAAAATATTTTTTAGGAAAAAAAAAGAGCGAAAACTCCGTTACTCCAAACCTTTATTGTAGTCTTCAAAAAAAAAATAAATAAAAATTACTTTATCTAGCATTTAATTAATTTAACAAGTTCAAATCGTAAATTAAAATTCTTACTAACATACCACAATATAAATCTATAACGTTAAAATTAAGGCACAATACGATTTTTAAATCAGGTGCATGTAAATATAGCTAAATGTGTTTGTAAAAAAATTGTATGAAAAAGTTATATAATTAAATATTATCTTACTTTACCCACTAGTACCATAAATAACTATTATTTGGATATGGCCAATTAAATTATTTGGTTGTGGGTAAATTTTGTTATTAAAGTTAAATAAATATTTAGTTCATGTAAACAAATATTTAAATTTCAAAATGATTATTATATTAGTTTATTTGACAGAAATAAAACTTATTTGTCACAATCAAATAGTTTAGTTGGCCATATCCAACCAAATATTTAGTTGACACAAATAAATTGTTTTATCTGTGCACTTTTTTACATATTTAACTTATAAATTTAATAATCAATGAGGCAATAAAAATAATGCAGCTTGTGTGCGCGTTTCGTATGTTACAAAATTTGGAAGTACGCGCATGCAATTAATTAAATAATAATGAAAATCTATTAATCTGATTTGATTTTTTATTTTTTATTATGTTTGCTTAATTTGTGAAAGATTTACTTTATAATAAGCATATGAGGTAATAAAAAAATAAATAAATGTGATTTTCAGAAATTATTATAGTTGTTACGTACGTTACCAAAAAACGTTACGTACGTTCCTGAGGGTTTGCACCAAATTTCAAACTGAATTTGGGAAAACTACCTATACGTTAAATTATTCTTGTGTAGGGTAATATATTACAAAATTTTTTTGCAGTTGATCGTGGTTCATTTAGGGGTCGTTTAGGGGACCTAAACTTTCAATTTAGGTTATTTTACATGTTTTTTTGTACTAAAAATTACGCCACCACAGTTTTGGAAATACTGGATGAATTTTAAACTAAAACTGTCCAATATCTAAATAAATATATAATAATAATATTTAATTTTTTATGCTGTGGTAGCAGTTGGCGCGGAACCTTAACGTCTCAGAAACAACATATAAAAGTCATTTTATTTTTTTTTTTCAGATCTGCAGAGCAACTAAGGGATAAACCATATTCTAATTTTATTGGTAATGATTACTTAATATTTTTCTGTATGTTAGTAACAACACTATTAAGTAACCATCTAACAATATAGCTAATATTTTTTTTTGCATTTAAACGTATACTTTTTAAAATTTAATAAATTATTTCCCAGACACTTTTTGTACGCATCTTTTCATTCCTATCACGTGTGTAGCTATCCGTGAGCTACTAAATGGAAATAGAGTGTGGGCCAGTTTATGGGGCCGGCCTGCCGATAAAATAGGACTCTGTTTGCCGGCAAAGACAATTACGCGTCGATACAATCGTCGATTGTTTTTTACCCTTCATGGGGACTTTAAAAGATTCCTAAAACGTGTAATTTTCTTGTTAGCATGACTATAGACTACGAGAACTTTAAGATGCAGAATGATAAGAGAAACATGATGAGAAATTTTATAGTTTCGATCCATTTAGATAAGATTTGTCAATTTTACACTGAGATGACGATGCAGATATAAATGTAATAACTATTTTCATACATATAGGTAAATCGCGCCCCGCTTTAAACACGATGTGACTTAGAAGGATTTATACATTTATTGTAGCCATAGCTTGCTGGATCATATTTTTCAAATAGGATCTTACATTGTAAAAACGTATGTGTAGATCACTGTGTAAAAAATTTTAGATTAAATTTTATTTATCCTTTATATACACTTTAAAAGGTTCCTAAAACGAGTAATTTTCTTGTTGGCATGAAACTTTATAGTTTTGATTTATTTAAATAAGATTTGTCAATTTTATAGTAAGATGACTATGCATATATAAATGTAATAACTATTTTCAGAGATAGGTTGCATATAGGTAGCCGCTTTAAAGAAAAATTTGAATCTGAATCTCATATTTTTTTTATGGCCTGAGGGGCGGGGGGTAGTTTTCGTGAAAGTTGGTATATTGGGGTTTTTGAGGTTGGTAAAAGTGAATCTGATAATAATTTTTTTTTAACTCCAACCTCCTGAGGGGCGGCGGGTAGTTTTCTTGAAAACTGATATAGGGGAGGTTTTGAGGTCGCTAAAACTGAATCTCAAAATATTTTTTTTCTAAATCCATCCACTGAGGACGGGGGTAGTAGTAGTAGTAGTAGTAAGGGTGGGGAGGCTACAAGCCAGGCAACTAGGCCATTATGGCCCTTTTTGCCAGCCCCGAGCTGTCCCAGCCACACATCTACGCTACTCCCTGCCTAAACCTGCCGGACCTCCTTATAAAGGTCGCGATATCTGTCCAGGCAAGGGTAGGCAACTCCTCTCTTCGGAGAGTTGCCACTCCGAAGATCTCCTGTCGTATTCTGCCGAACCGATCGCATTGTCCTAGGAAATGGAAGGACGATTCTTCGTCTATCCCGCAACCCGAACAGACGGGGTCGTTACCAACCTTCATCTTGAACAGGTGCCTTCCTAGTCCACAGTGACCCGTGAGGATCCCTGTGAGTTGGCTGATCGTGGCTCGGCTTCTTCCTAGTAGCCACGCGGTTTTTGACTTGCTTGGACCGGAAAGGAAGTCCTTTGCCTGTCTGCAGTTCGTGACCGTTGACCAGCTTTCCCTTAGTTTTTCTCCAGCCCACGTGTTGAGGGCTGATGTGACTTGTTTCCTTGTAATACCAAGCATGGGTTCGGGTCCCATGCACGGAGTTTCGGCTCCGAGCCTGGCAAGTTCGTCTGCCTTCTCGTTGCCTGGTATCCCGCTGTGTCCAGGGACCCATACAAGGTGGACTCTTTTGTTCCTCGCTAGCTCCTCCAGGGCTTCTATGCATTCCTGCGAGGACGGGGGTAGTTTTCGTGAAAATCTGACAATTTTCCATAAGGGACCACAAAAACACTTTTTTTTTTGGTGGGTTGCAAAACAAAAGACAAACTCTTAACAAAACTTTCACTTTTAACGTAACATTTCTAACCGAAAAACGTTACTTTTGAATACAAGAGAATAAAAAATTTATTTCGCGCGTGGAGGTGCAAATTGGGAAAGCTCTTTTACTGGGCAGTGTATTTTTTAAATCAAACAGTCTAAAAGACCTGTGTAAAAATGTGTTAATTTTAATATATTTGCATTTAATAAAAAAATATTTTTTATATAAATATGTTAAGCTCAAATATATACGAATATATTATTTTACCGAAAGTATTGAGTACAATTCCCAGAATTCAGTTTCTAAATGATAATGAGTAAATATTAGGTATGCAGTGAAAGGGAATATCTGTAGAAGTGTTTTATCTGGTTTTATAATTATAATTTTCGATTTTTTCTTCCCTAACACGTGACCCGCAAGTCGTCTTGAATATCGTTAGCGAATAAATGAAGAGTGTACTTTCATAAGGTAGTAAAAGCTATTGAATCGATTTTATAAGAGAAATACGAGTACACTGTAAATGAAAATATGGTAATTTCCCAGCAAATAAAGTAGGTCATATGTTACCAGCAAAGAAAGTTGTAAATTTAAATCGGTACTGTAAATTCACTGTTTTCTGTAAAAATTTGAATTTTTACCTGTGATTTCACAGTAATTTAAGAAGCGAATTTAATAAGTATTTCAAGCAGTATTACGGGCTCTTGTAATTTTCGGGACTATCTGTAAAAGTGCCGGCTTTTTGGACCACATGCATGAATTTTAATGCAAAATTATTGTACCGCACTGTAAATGAAAATATGGTAATTTCACAGCATATAAAGTAGGTCATATGTTACCAGCAAAGAAAGTGGTAAATTTAAATCAGTCCTGTAAATTCACTGTTATCTGTAAAAATGTGAATTTTTATTTTGGTAATTTTACTGCTATCTTTTGTGGAATATACTGCTATAATTATGGTAATTTTTAACCAATATTGTAAAAGTGCCGGGTTTTTGGACCACATGCATGAATTTTAATGCAAAATTATTGTACCGACAGGAAAAGAGCTGAGATTTTACTAAACCGAGTAATATTGAGGTTAATTTAATAAATATTGTAAATTCACATTCTGACATGGTGAATTTGCTTTAATTATTACTGTTAATACTACTGAAAGATTGACGGACAAATTTAAGGTGCGACAAGAAAAGAGCTGAGATTTTACTAAACCGAGTAATATTGAGGTTAATTTTAATAAATATTGTAAATTCAAGTTCTGCCATGGTGAATTTGCTTTTATTATTACAGTTAATATTACTGAAAGATTGACGGACAAATTTAGAGTGTATGATTTGTTTTTTGGGGAACAATTTAATAGTAGTATGGTATAAGTTTAGTCAAATAACGAAAAACTTCTGTGTTAAATTGCAATAAATGTACACGGGCTGATATTTTAAAGGGTGGTAGTGGATAGTAACAAAACACTCCTGTTAGTTTTTAACCGGGTGATTTGCGTAAGGGGTGTCCGCTATCTTGATATTTAGGGGTGAGTGCGTCTATCTCGCTAAATATGCATCTTACAATAAAAATTCATATAACCAATTAAGTAGAAAATTTCCAACAATTTTTGTTTGGATCACTTTTTTAATATATTAATAACAAAAAAAATAAATGGCCATGTTGGAGGTGAAATTGTTTTTTTCGATGTTTTAGTCAAATTATTCATCGTAGGATAAAAGTGGTTATAAGCAAACTTGTAGCTCTTGAAATTCTCTACAAGTTTTATATATTAAGTATTTTTTTACGGTTGCAGTGGGCGCTGAAAGTCGAGTTGCGCCCTCTGTAACCGTATCAAAGTACCTATGAAAATTTATAATATATGAAACTTATAGATAATTTCAAGAGCTACAAGTTTACTTATAACCACTTTTATCGTCCAATGAATAAATAGGCTATTTTTAAATTAACTCGTTTGTTATTAATATATTAAAAAAATGATTCTAACAAAAATTGTTGATAATTTCCTTCTTAACAAACTTGGTTATATGCATTTTTATCGTAAGATGCATATTAAGCAACTCACCCATAAAATTCAAGATAGCGGACACCCCTTACGCAAATCACCAGGTGAAAAACTAACAGGAGTGTTCTGTTACCATCCACTAGTAACCTTTAAAATATCAACCCGTGTACATTTATTGCAATTTAGATTTATTATTTGACTGGACTATATTGCCAAACTCATACATAATTTAAGAAATAACTTGGTCTTTTGGAAGTCGGTTTAAAAGTAACAATAAATGTCCAAATTATGCATTTGTTTATAAAAGAAGGTAAACGCAATGTAAAAGAAAACAAATATTTTAAACTTGAAACTTTGTAGGTACTCATAGTCAATTACACAGCCACACAAAAAAAAATCATGTGGCAGAGACTAGACCAACGCATTTTTATATTTTTGGGGTCGCTAAAACCGAATCTGACCTCAGGATTGCTCCATCAGGTCACAATTTTTTTATACACTTTAATTCAGATGTTTTTTTGGGTCACGGTGCACGGCCAACAAAAAATAAATCAAAAAAAAATCCCATGTGCCCGAGACTAGATCAACACATTTTTATATTTTAGGGGTCGCTGAAACCGAATCTGACCTCAGAATTGCTCCATCAGGTCACATTTTTTTACTATACTTAAAAGAAGATGAGAAAATTCCTTAAATTCAGGTGTGTCAGCGACTCCAAAAATTAAAAAATGCGTTGGTTATTTTCTACCACATGACTTTTTTTGTGGATGTTTTATGATTTCAAAAGTTTGTACTATTGTAGAAATTGGTATTGTTTTTTTTTGTATAGTTAAAACTGAATCAGATATCAAAATCCAAAAATAAAATATGGTTTTATAAAACAAAACATATAGAAAAAAATCTTGTTCAAAGATCTGTTTGGATGTCCTCTATTTTTTTGACAGACTTAACAGTTTGGGATACTACCGAAGAAATATTTTGTAGTGCCAAAAAAGGCGTTACCCCCTTATGAGAATTGCACTCTTCAAATAACCTATAGATTTTAATTTTCTCACGTCGCTTGACGTGAATATTTATCGGAATCCTATTAACTCGCGGTGATTTACGCTTAAATATATGAAACCGCAAATACTTAAGGGGCTACGAGAAATTCTAAATTAATTAAAAAAAAACTTGGTCTTAAGAGTGGCGATGTATTGAAATCGAATGTATCGAAAAGTCAAAATCTTTGACCATGTTTTTTTCACATTTCTCGACGTTTTAAACGAAATCAGTAAAAAAATTTTTTCGTCCGTCTGTTTGTCTGTAACTCGATAACTCTATTTCTAAAAAAAGATATCGACAAGCGGCTATTTGCATATTGTTTCTTATCCTATTTCAAAGAACTGATTATTTTCCGTTTCCACGAAACATCAATTTATTATTATAACTTTCTTATATTTAAATTCAAATTTACCGCGCAAAAGGGTTTCGAAACTTCCTATGCGCGGAGAGAGACTTCAACCGGTCTGAATGACAGACACACACACTTTTTAACCAACCGCTCGCAATACCGCCATAATAGGTTTTAATTAAACTATTAGTGATTTATTACCGCTTCTTAATATAATGTGACCATCACCGCTTGTGCTACATCTACTCACATTCTGGCATCATCACTCATCACTAGAGCATCCCAGGGAACACCGCAGGACATGAAAGGTAGGATTTTTCGAGCCCTCGCTTTTCTCTCTTATTATTATTAATCTCATGGTCTATTATTTACCTCTTTTCACTTCATCACGCATTACGCAAACACCGCTCAAATCTATTTACTATTTTTACCACTATTTTCAACCACTGCAGATCTATATTTCGATCTAAAAGTCCATCACCCTATAAATCAAAACTAAACAGCAGTCCACTCCCAAACAGATTATATTTTGAGGGTAAACGATTGGGGGTAAGGAGGTAAGAATGGGGTAAAACTCCTATTTTTAGCATTTTTTGGTTATAATTAGGGAAATTATTATTTTATTTTATAAATTATATGAAAGATAGTTTTAAATTGGTCAAAAAAGGTTACAAACAATTATTTCCTAAAATGCATTGTTTTCGAGATATTGGCGTTTTAAGCAGTAAAACGTTTTTTATAACCCGATTTAATTATATTTTAAATTAAAGCTTTTTTTTGTTTTTTTTTTAAGTATGTTCTCCACACTCAAGTTATGGAAATAATTATATCACTTAAAAGGGGTAGGTGTACCGGATGAGTAATGATAAAATTAAGATGAATGTTCATTCGATAATTATGAAGCTTTGGCGATTTATAAAATTTTACATTGGCTATAAAATGACGGATTTATTTTTTTGGTTTTACTTCCGGTTTCACCGGGACTAGCAAAAATATGTTTTTTTTTAATGGAACACCCTGTAATTTTTTACATTTTTACTTACTCGGCGGATAATTATATGTATAAAAAACTGATAGCTTTTTTTTGTTTTGTTTTTGTTTTTATCGTATAAAACGAGATACACATAATTTACCTTCTTTTTACTTAAGCCTAAAATTTTTTTGTTTTGTCCAAAAGTCCAATTTTTTAAAGCCCTGTAAACTTTTTTTGTAGAATATTTTTCCTCTATTTTTTTATGTGAAATTTATGTTATATAAAAAATATTATAAAACACTTTTACTAACACCCCATGGTACGTCAAATGGAGTAAAGTAAAAAAAAAACAATTAGTTTTTTATACATAGAATTTTTGATTGGTTTGGATGAGGAACAAAAAAAAAACTAAATCCACCATTTTATAGACAATATAAAATTATATTAATCACGAAAGTGACATTTTTATCGAATGAAGATTAATCTTAATTTTAGGTGTGAATAAATAAATAAAACTCGCCCGGTATTTAACTTTTTAATAATGTTTAATTACCGCCCTATTGCCTTGTCAACCTCGATTTCTAAAACACTTGAGCTGGTTATTCTAAATAGATGTCGTCAATATCTCCATACAAGTGATAACCAGTTTGGTTTTAAAAAACATGTCGGCACCGCTGATGCCACCTACTTAGTCAAAGAAACAATTACGCATAACGTACGTAAGAATACACCGGTATATGCTTTATTTCTTGACCTAAGTAAGGCATTTGACAGGGTTCACCACTTCACACTTATTAAGATACTTCTAAAACGAAAAGTTCCTCGTTACATATGCCGAATGATTCAAAGCTGGAACCTGACTGCAAACGCATTTATCCTCTGGGGCTGCTCAAATTCAGCTACATTCAACTTGTGCAATGGTGTTCGGCAGGGAAGCCTTTTAGCCCCCGAAGTATTTAATGCATACATAGATGAAATACATTACTTACTTCTTAAAGTACAAGCAGGATGTTACTGTGGAAGTATTAAGGTGAACTGTGTATCATATGCAGACGACATGGTTCTTCTTAGTCCGTCTTTAGAGGGCCTTCGTATGCTCGTTCGGGTATGTGAAGACTTCGCGAAAAAACATTACCTCTTATACAATACCGAAAAAAGCAAGCTAATGGTTTTCAAGCCAGCAGTTTATAGAGATCTACGTGTTCCTTCGATATTTCTTAATAATGCAGTAATTGAGCTGGTGCCAGAAATCAAATACCTTGGGCATTTTCTGTGTGATAATCTGAGTGACAACAAAGATATACAACGTCACTATAAAACTCTATGTGTCCGGGCAAACATGATTGCTAGGAAATTTAAAAAGTGTTCTGTTAGTGTCAAAGATCTCCTGTTTAAAACCTACTGTTATAACCTCTATTCGGGCGAGCTATGGTGCGATCACACCATTGCATCGTGGCGCGCACTGCGTATCTGCTACAATGACTCTTATCGCATCTTACATAGACACCCACGTTATACTAGTGCATCGGAGATGTTTGCCTTAGCACGCATAGATACTTTAGATGCACTGCGTCGGAAAAGACTTGCCAGTTTTGTAAATCGTCTGCTACAGTGCTCAAACTCACTTTTGCAGGGATTGGTTTCATCTGATGTATTTTGGTCATCTCCCATAATTGAAAAGTGGCGGAAACTCTGTTTTTTTTCTCTTGTAACCACCTTCACCTTCACCTTTGTAAATATTTATAATTAATTTTTATTTTTGTTTTTTTTTTATTTTTGTTATGTTATTACTATCTTTGTCATATGGCCTTTAGGCTGGAATAAATGTATTATTATTAATTCCCTTCAAAAACATATTTGTGGCTTGGTTCTTATAGGGCGGATGTCACTTTGTCAATAGCAACGTTTTCTAGTCAATTCTGATGTAATATTTTGAAAACGCTGATATTGACAAAGTGACATCTAGGGATTGCAATCCGGCATCAATTTCAATCCCGTCGGATCCGGCCTAATTTCTGTCGATCCGACCGGATCCGATCGGATGTGGTCGGATTAGTACCATCAAACATATGTTGCCTTTTCATTCTGAAATTAGCCATATAAAAGATATATTAGAAAGTTAATAAAAAAATCTTTATTTCTTATGAAATCAACTTTATTTAAACTGTAATAATCAACAATCAAGAATTAAGAATAAAAATCTAGTATAGTGTTACCAGTTTATCAAAGAGAAGAGAAAAAAAGTTTAAAAATTTACTTTAAGAAAAAAATAAAAGAAAACGATTAGCAAAAAAAAAACTGAAAAGTATTCTTTAAAAAAATATTTAAATACCTTATATATAATATACTTTATATATAATAAATTAAGGGAAAAATAAATAAATTTCGATTAAAACAAACATAAATATATTAAAATTCATAAAATACCTACTCTTCTTTGAATAACTTGCATGCAAATATTTGTTAATATTTGCCCCATTTGCAAAAATATGTTTTGAAGAGGAACTAGAAAACTTATTATTATTTTTAATATTTAATATTTTAACGGATCCGGTGATCAAATTCGGCAAACTCATGCCGGATCCGGTAGAATCCGGTAATGATGCCAAATCCGCCTGATTACCGGATCCGGATCCGGTTTTCCGGATTGCAATCCCTAGTGACATCCGCCACAGATATGTATGTATATTTTTATCGTAGGAAAATTAGTTTTCGAGATATAGGCTTTTTAATAAATTTTGATATAATTTTAAATGTTTAATTAGATGCTTCCTTTCGACAATAATAAAATTTCAATGATACGTAAAATTCTGTGGCTTGGTTCTAATTAGTGTTGCCGCCTAAGGCCTATCGTCTCGCTATCGTCTCGTTATCGCTGAACAGAACGATAGCGAGAGGTGGAAAAATATCGTATCGTTGTAACGATAACGAGAGGCCTCTCGTCCGTAACGAGACCGAAGCGAGAGCGATAAGTATCATAGAGTCAGAGACAGTCGAATGTTGAAACCACCTAAAATCAGATAAAAATATTTGACACAAAAGTCAATATTTAATTTTTGAATTTAATGATTTTTAAAATGCAAATATTTTCTTTAATATGCATTATGCAGCATACATTAGCCCATTATAAAAGGCTTAATTTTTTAAAATCGTATAGCAGGCAGAAATTGTTTCAAAATTATCCTATTTTTATAGCAGATATAAAAATATGAACTCCTGGCAGTTGCACTAAGTACCTAATTAGGCTTATAGTAAGTATGGTAGCATCTGACTAATACGAGGGGTAATTAAAAAGAAGGCAAAAAGGCCAGCGCTGCTGTTAGTAGGACCTGAGTGCTGAAATAAATACCTCTTGTATCGCAACTACGATGCGATATTTTAAAAATTATGGTCTCGCTCAAACGATAACGAGAGGCCTCTCGTTATCGCCTACCTCTCGCCTACCTCTCGCGATAACGATACTTATCGTTCCACCGTAAAAGTTGAATATTTCAGCCATCTAATATTAGTGAAAATGTTTGCTTTTTTTTCTATCACAATACTTTCTTTGTGAGAAAGTAAAAATGGGAAAGCAAAATATACAGCCTGTTCCAGAACTAGCGTACCGAAATTTGAGGGTATATTAAAAACCCTCTGGAAAATATGAAATAAATTAAAAAAAAAATCCATCTTCAATACTAATTAAAAAGGAAGCTATTTAATCTGACCAATCCTGTTGCTGATGTTAAATTACCTAAAAATTAGTTTTTCCCTACTTATAGTAACTATGGTTGCATTTTAATGGTTGACTCGTGCATTGTTTAAGACTTTCAACTTTAGAATCTTTTTAGGTTATTATATTTTGACAAAACCGACAGAGGCTATCAAATATTCTATTTTTATAGGGTCACTCCATCCGGCGGTGGTTTTATGATACCCGTCTTAGACGGCAGCAACAAACTGCCGCTGCAACTCCATTCAGCGCGCTGAATGTAGTGTTTTTTTTTATTAGAAACTCAGATCTTTTAATTGATTTACTGGCTATAAATTCTTAATACAAATTAATAAAATAAAAATACAATAACTGAATTTTATTTATTTATTTCAAAGTAATGAACATAGGAAAAATTTTTATCGGTGTTCCGAAAAGAGAACATTCTAGCTAGAATGTAATTTTAAGATTGGTGCAGAGGGCAAGGAATTTTGGAAGTTTAAACGCAAACAGAAAAGTGGTTGGAGACACTTCGCGAAATGCAAAAACTGTTGATAATAAAGAAGCTGTCATTTAGACTTTTGAAGAATAATCTGGAACAAGCATTAGTATCGTGGCCAGAAATCTTGATATGTCTGTCCTGTGTTTAATGAACTCTAAAAGATGAAGAAACGCATTATTTTTAGCAAACTCGCGTTCAATGTATGAAGCATGCTAAAGAATATGTTCAAAATGACCTCCACCAACTTGAACACATAAAGCAGCTCTTTTTAACAGACTTCTCCTGGCATTAATAATCATATTTGGAGTTACTGACTCAAGCGCTTCATGTATTCGGTCTCCTAGTTCTTCTACAGTGTCTGGCATATTTCTATACACTAAGTTTTTTACATGGCCCCATAAAAAGAAGTCCATTGGAGTGAGATCAGGGGATCTAGGAGGCCACCTTCTGGGACCCCCACGGCCTATCCAACTGTTTGGAAAACTGATGTCGAGTTGGCTTCTTGCCGTTTCTGAGAAATGCACTGGATAGCCATCATGTTGAAACCAGATGTTATCCACATTTGCCAACCTTTAAAGTGGGATGTCATCAATAAGATTTTCCACTTCATCCCTTAAGAAGTTAGTGTAGGTTTCGCCATTCAATCTGCCAGGAAACTCATGGGGTCCAACCTAAAAACAAATATTTTAAGCATTTTATGGTGGTTTATTTCTCAAAATAACTTACTATAGCATCTCCCAATATTCCGGCCCAAATATTTAAGGAAAACCTTCGTTGGGGATTTCCTTGCCTGAAGGCATGGGGATTTTCCTGTCCCCAAACATGAGAATTCCTTGAATTAAAAAAACCATCTCTTTGAAACCCAGACTCATCCGTAAAAAAAAATTTTTTTACAAAGTTTTCATTTTCTTGATGTTTCTGCAACAGCCATGTGCAAAATTCGACTCGTAAAGGATAGTCCTCCGGTGTCAAGCATTTTACTCGAGTGTAATGAAAGGGATGCATTTTTTCATCTTTTAGAATTCGTTGAACAGAGGTCTTAGACATATCAAGATTTCTAGCCACGATACTAAGGCTTGTTTCAGGTTCTTCTTCAAAAGCCTGAATGACAGCTTCTTCATTATCAACAGTTCTTGCAGTTCGCGGAGCGCCTCCAATCTCTTTTTTGTTTGGAGTTAAATTTCCAGAATTTCTTGCCCTTTGCACCAATCTTAAAATAACATTTCTGCTAGGATGTTCTCTATTGGGAAAAAGAATAGAATATTCTACAGATGGAGCTGAAGCACTCCGGCCACACTCGCCATATAAAATTAGCATTTCACAATACTCTTCTGAAGTAAACATCATGAAAGTTTTGATATTTTTTTATGACATTAATAAATATTTATGTCACATTAATCACCATGTCAACCTACAGAATATGTACCTGCAATAATTAAATTTGCTTCCATAGCTACAAATTCAACCTTTAATGGTAATTTATAATCAGCAACAGTATTGGTCCACTTAAAGCGTTCTTATTTTTGAATTGAACGAAGATGGATTTTTTTTGAATTTTTTTTCATATTTTCCAGAGGGTTTTTAATATACCCTCAAATTTCGGTACGCGAGTTCTGGAACAGGCTGTATAAAGACTATTAAAATTGATTTTTAGCATTCAAATCTTACTAACAGCAGCTCTGGCCTTTTTGCATTCTTTTAAATTACCCCTCGTATTAGTCAGATACTACTGTACTTACTATTAGCCTAATTAGGTACTTAGTGCAACTGCCAGGAGTTCATATTTTTATATCTGCTATAAAAATAGGACAATGTTGAAGTAATTACTGCTTGAGATACGATTTAAAAAGATAAAAGCTTTTTATAATGGTCACATATATGCAGTAAAATATCCTTTTACGAAGATTTTAGTAATTTTTGACATTTTTTTTTAAATGTGACATTTGAGTCAAATTCATTTAACTAATATTAGATGGCTGAAATATTCAACTTTTACGGTGGAACGATAAGTATCGTTATCGCGAGAGGTAGGCGAGAGGTAGGCGATAACAAGAGGCCTCTCGTTATCGTTTGAGCGAGACCATAATTTTTAAAATATCGCATCGTAGTTGCGATACAAGAGGTATTTATTGGCGATAACTATCGCTTTAGGCTGCAATTTTTCTTTTAATAAATTTCTGATAATGGTGCGACCAAAAAAACAATCCGACCAAGCTACAAAAAAAAAACAAAAGGGTTTGTTCCAAAAATACAGGAAACGTGAAATCAATTTCATACCTTATTTTATAAACTCCCTCATTTTTCCACCCGTCTAGAAAAGGTCACATTTTTTTAAATTACAATCTGGCCTTGATTTTTTATCGAAATCTAGACAAAACAAGTCAAAACGAGAAATCTCGATCGCTCGGTTCTTGTGAAACCTTATGCATATCGCGAAAATCGTACAATAAATGAATTGTGATTTTTATATCCCCTTAATCGAACGGTAATTTAAGTTTGAGTTTTTCGGAACCGAGATAACTTAAAGATGAGGCTAATAAAAAGTGGCATAGTGTGGCCGTAAAGTCGGCACCTCCCGAGGTTTTTACGTGCGTGAGGTGTAAATCACTTCATCATGAATCGGCTACGTAAATAACGAGTCGGTTATAAATTTTGAATCGTTTATATTGCATAAAAATAATCATGCTCGTCTTAAGAGGTTATAAGTTATAACTTATAAGGGTCATTCTTTCATAAATTCAGATATTCAAATATATTAATTTAATTTTTGTACAATGATTGCCATTGCAAATATTGCACCGCGGACCGGGACAAAGAATTAGTGCAACTTTCTATCAAGCCATTTTCGCTTTCCTATTTTGAAAATTTTCAAAATTTCGGGAAAGCCTTGTATTCATGCAAAAATTTTCAATTTTTTTGCATATTTTTGCGTTTTATGTCGATATATTTTTTTGCTTATTCTTGCGTTTTATGACGTTTTATGTCGATATAAATCAATTACGAGCAAAAAAAATGGTCGCTCGGTCGATCGGTCGGTCGGTTTATCGGTCGGTCTGTCCGGGAAATCTTGTCAACACGATAACTTAAAAACGCTTTAAGCTATAGATTTTAAATTCGGTATACAGGTATCTTACCAAAAGTCGGGATTGTTTTTGGTGAACATTGGGGTGCGCCAAGGGCAAATGAGAAAAAATATCTTTTTTTTACGAAAAATTGAAAACTATTGTATAGGGGTTTTTAAGGTTGCTGAAATAGATTCTGATAATAACACTTTTCTAACTCCACCCCGAGGGATGAGGGGGTAAATATTTTTAAATACTTTTAATATTTTCGTAAAAATTGGTATAAAGGGGTTTTTGGGGTCTACGAATCTGAATCTGACAATAAATTTTTTCTAATTTCACCCCCTGAGGGGTGGGGGTAGTTTTCGTGAAAATTGGTATATTTGGGTTTTTAAGGTTGCTGAAAGTGAATCTGATAATAAAACAATACTAACTCCACCCCCTGAGGGGCGGGGGGTAGTTTTAGAAAAAATTCGTATATTGGGTTTTTTGAGGTTGCTGAAAGTGAATCTGACAATAACAAATTCTAACTCCACCCCCTAAGTGGCGAGGGTAGTTTTCGTGAAAATTTGTAATTTGTCTTTTTGACCCCACCCTTTTCTTGAAAATTTATATATTGAGGTTTTTGAGGGTGCTAAAACTAAATCCACCCCCTGAGGGGCCAGGGGTAGTTTTCGTAAAAATTGGAAGGTTACTGAAAGTGAATCTGATAATAAACAATCCATTTTACGCGCGGAGGTGAAAAATGGGAAAGCTCTTTTACTTGGCAGTTTATTTTATTTTATAACCTATTTACATAACGCAAAACGACCAATTTAAGGACAAATTTAAAAAACGTATATCGGGTAATTTTTAAAAAAGACCCGTATTTATGCTGTTTGGAAAATTGTATTTTACTTTTGATTAAAATTTATAAAAGGTATCTAAATGATTCAGTACTCTAATAAGTTATATATAAAAGTATGTTTTTCAATAGCATAGCAACTTGCATTGCAGCTTGCTATTAGCAAGCTATGATACATAAACAATCTAAGAAAATATTTTTTTTTTCGTTTTTATTTATCCGTGCTAGGTATCCACAAGTTCTTGTTAACAATGGACTGCCGCCTATTTAGATTAGATAAAGAGAGAAGTTCTACAGAAAGAGATAAAACTATAATTATTATTGTTTTGAAATAAAATTATGCATATTTTAGGTAAAAATAACATTTTAGATTATATTTTAAATTAGATGAAGTTAAGATATTTTTTTTTTTTTTAAGTAAAAAACTATTTTTTAAAATTTTTATAACACAGTTTTCATCACAACAAAACAACAAGTAATTTTTATTATTATTAAAATTATTATTAGTAGTAGTGGATTGTTTTTAAGCTTGTCCATAAGTGATAATTTATTAAGCTCCTTCACTTTTTTACTCGCTTAGTTTTATTTTCTACTTATTTTACTTCACCTATTTATTTATTTATAATGATTTAATGGACAATTTAAAAAAGTCGATCCTAAGTAAGAAAAATATGATATATTGTGATATATTTTCCCAGCATGAAGGGTTTTCTATATTATAATTAATAGTCTTTAAACACGAGTATCTACACTTACTACTTATAAAGGTTGATTTGGTTTAAATTAATTCGCTCTGAGATAAATAAATTTAACATTAATTACGGTACGCCTGAAAAGTTAAAATCAAAGATCTAGAATGCATAATTTTTTTTAAAAATTATGGAAAAGACAACTGGCAAAATTTCAAATACCAGAAAAAAAACTTTTAACTAAATGCAACCGGCAGTAATTTGTGGGATAGTCGTAGCTACTAAAAAACCGAATACAGAGAGACATGTTTTACGTTTACGAGATTTTAACCATAATTTTTACTAAAAATCTCTCGGTATAAAATAGATTTTTTAGTTTATTTCTCTTATTCTTCTAAAAAGAACTGTAGATTGCCCGTGACTATTATTTTCTAAAGATATATTATGTACTGTCTTTAATAACAAATTATATATAATTTTAAAACATTACACATTGTTAGGTTTGGTTTTATTGCCGTTGGTTTTCTGTAGTTGTAGCTTAGAGAATAATAAATGTTGAATGTTCAAACAGACTTAGATGTAACTTTGTTTTTGTAACTGTCTTTTGATTAGATTGGGATGTATCTAGAAATTTTACCAAGGAACTAATAACTCTTCTCTCTAGAATACGCATACCGTTAATATAAATTATCGCCAACATCTCGGGTTGTTTGTAAACAAATAGTAGGTGTATTCAGGCCTGAACAATAACAATAACCAGCAACTGTTATTGTTGTCTCTGTTAGAACAAAGCTGTGCGAGTAAGACAGAGGAATGTATATGTTGGCTACGTTTTTGTCAGTTTTTAGTAATGAAATGCCTATTCTAGAGAGAAGAGTTATTAGTTCGTTGAATTTTACTTATTTTAGCCCAATTTTTTTGTATTAGCTGTACTGTGGTCAAATTAAAAAAAAAAAACTTGGTGAAACATTCAAAACCAGCTAAATTTTGACACAGATGCTTAAATATGGTTATAAAGAAGATAGTCTGGTTGCCAAATCCCTATTTTTGACTGAACCTTGTTTTGTAGTATGAAAAAATGTTTTTATGGTTTTTAGATAATTCGAGTGCGCTGATTCCGAATCCGACTGCTGCCCCGTATCTGTTAAGAAATTTGAGATAATTCAGGTCAAAGCCAACTATGACCGAAATACATGATTTTTATTACACAAAATAACGTTTATTATGTACAAATTATGTTAATGGTTCTTGCATATTTTAGGTTCGCGGTATCCGAATCCGGTGGATTCAACCTCGTAACTGTTAAGAAAATTCATATAAATGAAGTCAAAGCCTACTTCGATGAATTAATAAGTTTTTGTATTACAGAACAGCATTTTTTCAGTGTATGCAAAATATTTTGATGTTTTTTTAACTAGGATCGAAATATGTAATTTTTGTATTTTGTGTATTATTTTTAATTTGTTTTTACTGTTTAGTTGTAATGAAACAAAATAAAATTTAAAATAGTATTTTTATAATACAGTTTGGAAAACCTTAATCTAGGAACACAAAAACATATTTTTATTCTTATTTTCGGTATTTTCCAAACCTTAATCTAGGAATACAAAAACATATTTTTATTCTTATTTTCGGTATTTTTGTGAATTTTTTTATCAAAAATCTTACTTGGCTTTTACTTCCATTTTCCATAATTGTATGAATTTTTAAATTAAATATGTCGGCTCACATGACAATAAATTTAAAGTATGAGAAATCGTTTAAAAGCAATTTTTACTCATTTTTACTTTATTTATTTTTACAAAAATATTATATACCTAAAGTCCCCATTTTATAACTGCTCACCTAGAAACTGTAGGAGATGGCAACATGTTTTCTACCAACCACCTTTAATAATACAAATTCTATTGATAGGTAAAACTTTGATTGTTTTATTTGTTACTGTTAAATATAAATGTGCGGCCATAAATATCCCGCGCATCCAAACAAGCACACAAGTGGGATTATTAATATATTGAGTCGGTGGTGAAGACATGCTAATTTCGTTTCCCATAACTTACGAGCCGTGAACCGTGGTAAAAAAGGCGCAAGTGCCGTGAGACGAATGACTGACGCACATTGGAAGAGTTTTCAAAATTCAATTAATTTGGGCCAAATTAATCCCTACCCTACCATATCTTTTTACCTGCCCTCTAAAGACCATACTCTATACCTCTATTCTTTCTCTCTCTCTCTCTATTTATTTGATCTGTTTCTTCCGAATAATTAACCAGTGTTTCTCTATATAATCATGAGGTTTCCAGTGCGCAAGTACTAATCGGATATGTATCCTGACTTGCACACTATCACTGATAAATTACTGCTGTATTAATTTCCTCGCTAATATAAAAAGTTATCATTAAAAACACACAAAAAATTATCTTCAAACTTACATTATTATTAACTTAAAATTCAACAGTTCACACGATTAATAACCATAAATATATGGCGAATTCGCTGCACTGGAATTTGCCAAGAAGGCTACACCCATTCCTTGTAAATGTATTCTTTCTTACTTTTCGATTTTTTTTATCTGCCAGAGATAGATATTAAACCATAATACTGTCGGTTACAAAGTACACTCAAGACACTTCACACGCAAAAAAATAATTACTAAAAAAAGTATCTATATAATATTCAGATCAATACTATGTATTAGTTACAACGAGGTTACAACGAGGTCATCTTTTTAAATTGTAAAAAAATCATAAATTTTAAATACTTATCTCCAGTTGTGATTAACCATATTCTTTGTCGATTCTGTTATTACCAAAAAGTGTTTGGAATAAATGGAACTTATTTTTTTATAGCAACATTTTAAAACAATGTTCTTTGAAAATGCGCGCTCATGCAAGGCACTCTACAGAAAAGGGTAATGGAGAAGACAACGTTAGACTAAGTTTATTTTCGGGATTCTGTAATTAAGGTTTTGTCATTGCGGTTTTTCCGCAGAAACAATTAATCTCATTTCTGCAACAAAATTGCAACGATAAAACCGTAACGAGGGAATCGTGGTATATCCCTAGTCTTATCGCCTTAATTCGAGTTGTTAAATTTGGTATTAAAGTATTAGTTTGTAAGGGTTAAACTTGAAAAACAAATGACAACTTCATAAACACTACTTTCCCATTACAAGTAGCGATATAGACCAATCTCGAAGTAGTATTTACCTCTGTGCATCGTACCAGAGTTTGGCGGTACTTCTAGGCAAGATGTAATGCAAATAAGAATTTAACTGCCGCCGTAACCGACTATCTATCCGATTTAATTTCTTAATTAAAATCCATGGCCTCCTATACGTAAACAAAGAAGCGGCTAAATTTAGTTGTTAACAACACGTCATTAGAAGTAAGCCGTAAAGATATTTGATGCTGTAACGTTTCGCATAACATGATATATACTCTGTGGGTACAGTTAGTAGGAAATTTTCTTTATCCCAGACGATAAAAAATATTACAAATTGCACCTAGATAAATTAAATTCTGTTTTTAGCAATATCTATCAAACAATTTAACACTACTATAATTAATTAATTTGTCAAGCTTATTTGAATTATAATAGTTGTATCGTCTACAAAAACATTTATTGCATCTCTTAAAATAATTTAGGTCGTTAATAAAAATAAAATAGAAGCGGTCCTAGAATAAAACCTTGAGGGTCACCAATATTTATTTAATGTGGTAGGGATAGCCATTCTCAAACTAAAAAACATTAGAAATATATTCTATGTAGGATCGTATACATTTTAAAATACACACAGGGTAACCCATAGACCTTATCTTTTTGACTATAATATCAGTGAAAACCCTACCAAATGCCTTTGATAGATCAAAAATATGTAATTTTTGTATTAATATATAATACACCTACAACAAAAAAACTCTTATCAATTGAAGAATAAACTTGGTTTAAAAACTAATAAGAGACAGACAGACAATTTTCTTAGTGTATTGTTCTTATCATTCCAAAAGTACGAAGCAATTACATACATTTACCATTTATACCTTTTATATACCATAAATACCATTTATATTTGTTTTCCGTCAGCAAAATGAGTTAGTACTCTATCTCGGTAGAATTTAACTTGGTCGAACAAGAGATGCCCACCGTTTATGTCCGGCCAACTAGATATATACGTTTACCTATTACATAACCTCTATCGTATAAATCAAAGGCTTGTTTGTATAGTTTGTCGTTTACACCATTATGATATGTACTATATGTGCTTTCACACAGCCTTATACTACGAATTTTATCTAGGAATTATAAGTAAACCTCACACACAGATAAAGGCTTACTAAAAATAAGTAAGTACGTATATAATATTCAGATCAAGTGGCTCAAATGTTTTTTTTTTCATTATACTCTCCCGGCTGTATTTTATATATCTTAAAGTACATTCAAATAAAGCTATTTCCAAATTGCTAGGCTCCGAATCCGTTTCTTTGGGTGCTAAAAGCTCCGAAAGCTGTAGCAATGAGCTACCAAAAAATCTATTTCTAACTTGCCTAGTATTATACATTACATTTATTACATTTAGATTAATCTATTTTCATAGTTATACACAATAATTCTGAGGCCAAGAAGTAAGTAACAGTCTTTAAAAATTGCCTTTGACATATGTGATACTCAATTTTTTAAAGAAATGATAATTTATGAAATGACATTTTGATTAAATGTAAATTCTTTCGACTTTATAGTATTGACATAATATGTCAAATGAACTTTTTAACGCGTGTTTTTGCCACTTGGCCTGCTGAATACTGATCTAAAACTGTGAAAATAGATTACGTCTTGTAAATTTCAGGACGTCGTATCTCAAAAAAGACAACTTTACAGGAATGAGAAATAACTCTTTTTCGCATTATTCATAGGTTGAAAATGTACTTTTTTAATATAAACTTAATACATTTTTAATGATTAACTTACCTTAAGTCATTTTATTGTTTTGATGCTCAAAATTAATATTTTTTTTTAAGATACGAGCTTTGAAACATTATTAGCGGAACGCAACTCTTGCATCGCATGCGCAGTGTTATTCAAACTGTCATTTTGCCAAGGTTGATTCAAATACCGATCAGCTGATCGGTGGATTCATAGAACAAAATAAAGAATTGTATTAAGAATAATTATCTCAAACTTATTGGTGTTAATACTGTTTCTTTAACGCCTTACTGTTTCTTTAACACCTAAGTATTCTATGAATTTAATTGTTTTACCATTATTTATGTGAAAAATCTGTGTAAGAAATGAGTGTGAATTTTGCAAAAACGACTAGGTATTATAAGGAAGACGCAAGCTGTAATTTTACGAAGGTTTACCTGGGATATTGAATAAAAAAAACAACTTTTTATTCATAAATTGGCAGATGAGTTTTACGCAAGATTTGCAATAAGTGGTTAGGTACTCGTTGCACTTATTCACACAAGGAAGTTATGTATTAGAAATTATGTACAAAATATGCAGGTAGGTGCTCTACAATTTTATATTTAATTAGATATTTATAATATTTACGTAATTGTGCATGTATTGTTCTATCACAAATATAGGACCACACAAAACCTATAGGTTATGTCTGTAGACAACCACATCCCCATAGTAGAAATTTTACATTAGAAAATAGAAAAACGTTTTCCTAATGTTAGAAAAAGGGATTGATCAATGTGGATATCCCAGTTAGGTACCCATAATTTCGGCCATAACTAAAAGCAAATTAATTTAAAAATATATAGTTAATATAACAAGTAACAATATTTACCATTAATTCGCTTTTAAAAGTAAAATTTTAATTTTAAACATTTAAACTTCACAAATTTTTATAACATGCGCAAGATGTCAAAAAAGCGTCGCCGTATGCAAAAGGTGCGTTCCAAGTCAGTTAACTAGATTTAAGAGATAAAATTTATTAATATGTAATCATCTAAGATAAGACGTCACTATTTTGCTTATATTTTTGTTATTTAAAAAAAATAGCAGGTGAAACTTATTTTTTAGATGTAAATTAATAATATAAAGCGTTTAAATCCAAAATCTCAAAATCGAAAAAAATTGAGTACGACGTCCTAAAATGTACAAGAGCATTAATCTAAATGTAATAAATGTAATGTATTTGACTTGGTAAGTTAAAAATATATTTTTTGTATACCCCAATTCAATACCTTTTTGGGACTTCTTACACACACACGCTAGGCCTGAGGTTAACTTAAGTTTGAAACAGTGGTCAAAGCAAACAACCAGTGGATATGTGTAGAATGAGGTCTAGGCTATTCATAACCATCAACAGCAAAATCGCAGCAGATGGTTTGCAGAAGATACTGTTAAAAGTTGTTGGTGATGGCCTTGTTGTACCTTAAAATTTTAAAAATTGGGGATTTGAGTAATAATTGTAACTAATTTTCGTCCGTAGAATCCGAATCCGTTCACAGAATTGATCTATCTGTTTTCGTTTTCGAAAAAAATGCAAATCAAAAATCGGTTTTTACAAACTTTGTTAATCTGTAAAAAAATAACAATAAAAGATATTAACTTTCCATTATGCCCAAACGACAGAGAAAGGCTTAGTATTAAAAAATGCAATCGAATAATTCATAAAATATGAGTATAATTATTAATAAGCAAGACCTCCTTGTGGTCACATTCTGAAAAAATAAATACTAAGTTGAGCAGTCTATTTGTTTTGTCAAAAATTATTAGACATTTTAATGTCACAAATTTTTCGAACTGTAAGTTATCTAAGTAGAGATATAGGTAGTTATCTATAAGTCTAACTTTTAAGGTAATACTTTAATTTTCCATTACCTATAATATAGTATAATAATATTATATTATAATAAATATACCTATTTATAGCTATGTAGGTAACGTAGGTAATTGAAATAAATACCTAATATAATAATATAATAAATGGACCTTTGGCTTTTTGGGAAGACCAAACAAAAAGCCAAATGGGCAAATGCTGTGTATTACACAGTGTGTAATAGGTAATAATAATAATATGTAATAATATTATATCATATTATAATGGGTAATATTATATTATCATATTATAATATTATGTTATAATAAGTAATAATAATAATAATTAAAATCATCAATTTATAATAAATGAAAAACGATTTATTGTTATAAGTTTATAAAATTATTTATTAACATAATAATAACATTTTAGTTAAAGTTCGTATTTTATAATATATTTGTAGTTTTGGTAACACAAACCCCATGATTTATTGTAAATTTTACAATAACTAAATAAATAACTAATTCAAATTAAAATCAAATCAATTAATAGTGCTGTTTGTAGATTATAAACCAACTGTAAACTAACTTTTCCAATTTGTTATCACCTACGATCGGATCCAATTTAAATGAAAGTGATTTTATAAATCGTATAATTTCCTAAATAGAACTGTGTATATTATATTACACTGTATAAGTACTAAAAATTTACAGGTTTACAGATGAAAATTCCACTACACTTTTTTTTAACCGTTTGCTATAATTTGGATGGTCTATTGCTATTACTTTATATTTGTTCCAATATTTTAAAAACTCCTTGTGAATGGTTTCACCAGGTTGCTCTGACCATAAACCAAACCCGTTACCATTAAGAAAATACAAAGAATGTTTTGCATGATATATTAAAACGTGCATTTTCAGACTTTGTGAAACCCCAGTTGCCTGAAAACTTTTTTTCAATTCAGCAATGTGCTCATCCAGTTCTTTGGCAACAGTTTTATTGCCAAAAGAATCACTGACAACTTTGTCCATAGCTTTAAAAACCCCTATATAGGGAACCACTTGTAGTGGATTATTTAAAACAATATCGGGATCGTTTAATTTATCGATATTTTTTAGCAGTTTTCTGCAATCGTTACCATCAAAATGAAAACCGTGGTATTCTTTTGGTTCTATATGTAATTTTTTTGGCCAAAGCAATGCTTTTTCTTTTCCTAAAAGGGGAACCAGACCCTGCCAAAACATACGGTTAACAAAACCTTGCATAACGTGAAGCTCCGGAAATATACATTTGTCTATTATAAAGACATGGTCTTCCTCACATATAAGCGAAGGATTCACTGTACTGCCACAGTCTTTGGCAAACTTTTTAGAATGACCGTGTTCGCAGTATTTTTGGTATTGGACTTTTAGATCTCCGTAAGTTTTTAAATGCAAACAGTCATGATCAGTTACTAATTCTTCTGAAGATATCTCTTCAGAAGATGTTTCATTATCATCAATGATAGTTTTTGATCTTAGTTTTTGCAGAGTAGCAAAACAATACGGACTTGGGTAGGTGGAAGCTGCAGTTTGTAGTCCATTTATTGTTAGTATTAATTTAAAATCTGCCACCAATTTAAATGGGATATTATTAACTTTTGTAAGTTCAAATAAAATTTTTATGTTTTCATATGTTTCTGTTATAGACGGTACAATTGCCAATAATATTATTTTATGAACTCCACTTAATTTTCCCTCCTTACCCACAGTTCCCCCATCTTTATAAAGACTTCTTTTTTTTTCGTTTAGCTCATCGTCCTCAACAATAAACGAGAGAGACAATTTAAAAAATCCCTGCCCTCCATCAGCCAATAATTTAATTGATGTTTCTCCATATTGATTTCTTTTTTCCATCACCCTCTCCAGAAGTTTCTCAGCATCGGCCCAAATTACTGGTCGCTCTTCTTTATCATTTTTTTTTTCAACATCAAAACAAAAGCAACTCTCATTGTATATATCTTCAAGCAAACTTGACTGAACCGCATTTTGTTCCCTAAAGTATGCTGGTATAGAATTTCTTCCAGCATGGGTTCTAATAAAATTTGTCATTTTCTTCATTTCATTGGTAGATGATCCAGTATTAACTCTATAGTTGTGTAAAGCTTGATGGGAAAATACCATCGGCTTTGGAGCCTCTGGGTTTAATGCCACCCTCAATTTTCTTCCCTTTGTACACAAACTTAAGTCTTCATTCTTGTTGTCCGTCTCCATACATGTTTTCAAAGCTTCAGAAACCACCTGTTCTTTCTGTTTTTTAGGCAATGTTTGAACAATTTCTTGAATGTTATCGCGTGCATTATTCAAAGAACAGGAATGCCGTTTTCCTTTTCCTATTTTACTAAAACATATTTTACACAGTACTTCATTTTTATCTGAGGTTGAGGTTTGTAGAGTATCCTTTTTATGTCCTTTATACCGGCTTTTTTCACATAATGAACATTCACATTTTCTGTTTCTAGTAAGCATATCTTCTTCGGTACCAAAATTAGGCATAACTGGCAGTTTTTTTTTAAATATATTTTTTTCCCACTGCTGAAGTGTTAGCCGACAATTACCACATATTGATGACGGAAATTTTGAGTCTTCCACATTAAACTGGCCGCATAAAAATTTTTGTATTAATACTTCTAATTTTTTCGTTATAATATGTTCCGAACTTTTGTTTTTTTTAAATATAATTTTATTACCACACCCGACGCAAATTTTTTTTCTATTTATTTCGTGACTCATGTTGGAAATTAAAAATAATCTGACAGACTGTCATGTAATTACTTAAGTCAAATTTTGTGTATAGGTTTAAGTATAAGTGTAAGTATTTCTAAACACTGCTCAACCTAACTTTTTTTTTCTAAAAAATTCTTAAAAAGAATCCATATTAAAATAGTCACACAACACAATTTTACGAATTATTCTATGGTATTTTTAAATACTAATTTATTTGCTGTCATTTATACACATTCTTTATCTAATATCATGTGTAGTTATTTTTTTACAGGCGATGAAAGTTTACTAAAACATATTTTTTATTTTAATTTTTTCGAAAACTAAAACAGATAGATCAATTCTGTGAACGGATTCGGATTCTACGGACGAAACTTAGCTACAATTATTACTCAAATCCCCAATTTTTAAAATTTTAAGGTACAACAAGGCCATCACCAACAACTTTTAACAGTATCTTCTGCAAACCATCTGCTGCGATTTTGCTGTTGATGGTTATGAATAGCCTAGACCTCATTCTACACATATCCACTGGTTGTTTGCTTTGACCACTGTTTCAAACTTAAGTTAACCTCAGGCCTAGCGTGGCCTCGCTAGGTTAATTTTCTCATGGGCAATATCTTGCTTTACCCACTAGTACTATAAATAACTATTATTATGAGGATCAATTCTACCAATTTTAAAACAAAAAAGTTATGGGGTTAAACTTTTTTAAAAAATAAAATCATTTAATTTTTCATTTTACGTAAAAATAAAGTTAAAAAATATTTTTTCGTTGACTCAAAAAGAAAATTAAAAAAAATCGAAAAAAATCCCTACAGGGAAAAGTATTATTTTGTTGGCAGCTGTTTTTTAAATTATTGTTTTGTTTAGGGACGCATCTCCAGCATCCCAGACAGTCTCTTCCAAATGGGAACTATCCTGGCCGTGGTATTTGGCCAGCACACGCAATTACGTCGTCGCCACAATTGATGCCCGGGGTTCGGGCTACCAGGGCATCAAAATGAGAAGGGAGTTACAGAGACGGATTGGGCTCATCGAAGTGCAAGACCAGTTGGCCGTTTTGACCTACTTAAGGGACACTTTTAAGTACATCGATAGAGCGAAAATCTGCACGGCAGGTTTGTTTATAGTATATTAAAGTACTAGTTTCATAACGTTTTTAGCGCACGAGTTCAAGTTTAGAAAACGAGCCGCTTGCGGCGAGTTTTCTAAAGTACTAGTGCGCTAAAAACGTGTTATGAAACGAGTGCTTTATACAATTTTTTCTATTTTGCTCTAAAATTTAAAAAAACTTACATTTAAATTGATGACTGATTTAGGGATTTTTGTTTTGGATTGGCATTACAGTTTAGACCATGTTTAAAACTCTAAGAACAAATGATATTTTGATATATTTTATAGTCATCTCTTCTCTTTTTTACTGCAATTAACCAAGCCACAATTTTAACATAGTAAAAATAACCTAAACACAAAATTATGTAGAAAATTCAACTTTAAAGCGACATTGACATTTGCACGGAAAACGTCAAGCGATAGGCCAGGTCTGTTGCCAACCCAAAAGAACAAAAAGTACAGACCTCTTATGGGCCTATAAGAACACGCAAAATGCGTGTGATTGTGAGCTTATAAGAGTCGCAAAATAGAAAAAATAGTGCCGATGTTTTGACAAGGAGCTTGCAACTGTTCAGCTGTTTTTTAAATATTAACATTATTTAAATGTTCTATTTTCCTTCTAGGCCGAGGGTATGGAGGATTTGTATCTGCGATGATGATGGCTGTCGATATTCACGATGTTATAAACTGCTCAGTTAGCATTTCTCCCATTACGAACTGGAAATACTATAGTAAGTATTTAAACCTAGAGTACCAGACTTTTTTCCATCGGCACTTAGTTCTACTAATTCATTTTAATTTGCATGTGCGGAATTTCATGTTTTAATTCGTTTCTATTTGCAAATGCGTAACATAGGATGCTTTGTCGTGGCCCGCAGGCTTCTTTAGACCACAGACTCGGCAACTTTTATGCTATACCTACATCTAGCGTAAAGGTCTCAATATATGCTAAGACCTTCCAATTTCATATATCTAATTGTTTGAACCTGTTTGAATCCTTTTTTTTTGCAAATTGATTCGGATTCAAACAGATCTAAAATAAAATATTTTTAATCCGTTTTAACTGGCACGTGTGATTCCAAAAACGGATTCAAACAAATTCAAACAGTTAGATTTTATTTTCAATCTGATTCAAGCCGAAATTTGTTACAGGGAATGAATAATTTTTAATTGTTATTTAGGTATAGTTAGGAACTTAAAGTGCTTATAATTTTTTATAAATAAAAATATTACAAAATAATATCACTATTTTAAAATTTTTGACCTTTTTGTTCGTAGAATAATATGTAGGCTTTCCCTGAGCTTGTTTTCGTTTGAGCGAAAGATATTATCCATTTTATCTTCATAAAGTGTTTAATATTCTGGATAATTCATGTAAAAATTTATCCGTTTCATTGCTAACGTTGAAAAGCAGGATAACTTTATGGATATCTCAGAATAGAGCTTTCATACATTCACTATTTGAATAACGTGGTTAATGTTTAAAGAAAAAACTACTACTTTTTCTTTTAATATGTGTAATATAATTATATATTTCACATATTCTTTTGTAAAAATTGTTTTTTTTTATTTAATATATTATATGAAGGTATTTTCACAAGACACATCTCTGCTGCTAACAAGGCAACTTCTGTGGCAGTGTTTCTGTGAAACTTTTATAGATTTAGTTCAGTACCTACACTAGGTACTAATTTTTGTTAATTTCTTAAGTTTATCATTTTTTTATATTTTTTGTATTAATTTTTATATATTTTGTAAATTATAAAAAATTTGTATACCTAAATAAATAAAAATAAATAAAATAAATAAATAAAATGATCGATCTTGGTGAAATTGAAATTGTTATTTTGTCCAATTTTTCTATTAACCCCTTTCCTTAATCTATTTCAGACTCGTTTTTTGCTGAAAAATACCTAGGACTTCCATCCAAGCATTTGCAGGAATACGACAACGCCGATTTGACAGTTAAAGTAAAAAACTTGAACGAAAAACACTTTTTGCTGATTCATGGCACTGCCGACACCAAAGTCACGCCTCAACACGCTTTTATGCTTGCCAAGGCGCTCATGGATAAAGAGATATTATTTCAACAACTGGTAAGAAAATTTTTTCATCTATTATTCCATCTGGTCCTCTTTAGTACCAAGAGATTAAGAAAACGTTTTTAGACTTTATTCGCAAAAGGAATATAGTCATTAGATTGATGTAGACTTGTGCGCCATCTATTGCTAGATGTAGACAACTACTCATACCTCTCCTAGTCTGGAGACTTTGAATGTTAGCAAGTTGAAGACTTGTGTGTCTAGCTCATAGTACCACTAACGGGTGGTTAGACCTAAAATTAGTAAGGACAGAAATTTTTTTTAAACAAAATTATAAAAATATTAATTTATTATTCCATCAATCTATTTTCTAATCATCGTACAGAGTGATATTGGTAGACTGGTCAACTCTGCACGCTGATTAAGAAAACGTTTTTAGACTTTATTCGCAAAAGGAATATAGTCATTAGATTGATGTAGACTTGTGCGCCCTCTATTGCTAGATGTAGACAACTACTCATATCTCTCCTAGTCTGGAGACTTTGAATGGTAGCAAGTACATCTAGAAATAGATGGCGCACAAGTCTACATATGTTTTTTCTTATTTTTTTAATTTTTAGGCATACCCTGATGAAGCCCACGACTTTAGAATAAAGGCTCTTTTGCACATGTACAAGGAAATTGATCAATTTTTTAATGACTCGTTTGGACCGGTCGTAGACGACTGGACTATGGATGACTCGAGTAGCTTTTTCATGTGATTTAAATAAAAATTCAGATTTGTTGATATTTTTTCTTTCGAAAAAGATTCTTATGAGATATTTTGTTAAACAGGCAAAAGTATTATTCCACTTCTTATACAGTGTGATCCAGAAATAAATACAAAACAGTTCTTCCATAAAAAAATAAAGTAATTTTACATTTAAAATTATGAAAAAAATCCGCCAGAGTCTTCAGTACAGACATCGTCCGAAAAAAAATTAAAAGTTTAGGACTTTTTTTATATTTTTTGTAGAATAATTCTTTAAAATTTTGACCCTTCTTCCTGTATCACCCTGTATAAAGAATAAACCAAAATATATTGTGATTTATACAATTTTCACCGTTAAAAACGGACCTAAACTTGAAGTGTTAAATTTCGTCCAACAACTGGTCTAAAAATCTGGCTTTATGAAGATTTAATAAAAATTAAGTTTATTTTATTTTTATTTCAAGATAAAAAATATGTATATATAATAATTATGTTATTTATACTGCTTTTTTTATGTTTAATTTTAAGAAATATCTTAAGATTAAGATAATTTTTTAAAAAAAATTTAATATTGATGACCAAGTACTAAAAGGTCGTATTAAATATATTTTGTATTTTGAAAATTTTTAATTTTAATATAAATTATGGTAATAAAATCTAATAAATATTAGTTACTCGCTATGATTTGACTTCATAATTTTAAAAGTTGTTAAAATATTATTGAAATGGTATATTCTATAACTAGTATGGAATAGACAATATGACTATTCCTTACGTGTTGTAGACTATACTTAATCTTCGACTGCAAATATGAAACACTGTATGGCTTTAAACTGCGGACAAGGTTAAAAACAATGTTTTTTGTGACTCGACATTGCAAATGCAACAAAACACATATTTTTAAATAAAGCAATTAATGTTATTTAATAATTTTGTCAAATCAGTACTTAAAAAAGATTTTTATTTAAATTTAGCATATATTTACAAATTATAATGCAAAAATTGAAGGTTATGTCAGATTGTTGTGACAGATATCAGGTTTAAATATTTAACAATAGATGGAGCAGTTTTAATTTTTTGAACTAAATTGATAAAAAACTGGTTAAATATTAAGAAAAACTAATAAACTTTATGTAAATTAACGCAAAAGTTTTTATTGCATTTAATTATTTAATATTTCATGGTAAAATATATATATTTTTGCTCATTTTGCTACAGTTTTCTTTACTTTTATAAACAGCAGATGGCACTACATGTGCTCATTCTAACACTTGATACGGAATATTCATACCGTATCTAGAGCTAGAATGGATTCATTCTGTGTTTGAAAAGTGTCTGTTTTTGCTTACATTCTAAAGCAGTCGTAGAAAAAAGACTTTTTTTTATTATTATTAACATTTAAAAAATATTTGATACTTTTTATGTAACTAAATAATTTAGATGAAATGTTTTTGAAAAAAAAATACCTCTAGATAGAATCGATAAAAAAATTATATACATTAAAAAATGTTTTTGTATTAAAAATTTAAAATTTTAAACGGAATAATTTAGTTTCATTTAAAAAACATCGAAAAGTGATAAAGTAGAATTTATTTTTGTAAAAAAAATCTATAGAAGTTTATATTTAACAAAATAGAATAGTTATATACAGTGCGGTCCAAAAGTTACCCCGCTTAACTTTTGAACGAGTTGATATATTCACTTCAAATTTGAAACACTTTACAAACGCTCTGATATCTGATGTTTTCAACTTTACAAATTCGGTAAGGGGGCATTTTTTAATAGAAAATGATACATTATTTTTAAGCTTATAAAATTCTTTTTTTAAAGTGGATATCTCCACTCGTTCAAAAGTTACGAGGGGTGACTTTTGGACCGCACTGTATTTTTTAAATGAAACTAACAAACAAAATTTGGACCATATAATTGATATCAGAATAATATAGATGTTTAAATGTTGTTAAATGTTTATGTGTTAATATATTATATAACAAATTCTTCCTTTTTATTATAGGTATAAATCATCTATATTCTTCCAGATTTTTTTTATAATTTGTTATAACTATAAATACCATACTCTACTTTTAAGCATTATTACTTATTTTATAAATATCTCATGTTAAAATTATGCTTAAATATCAGTTTTCTATAAAACAAAATTTAAAATATAGGGGTTAGATGGGTAATATTCCCCACTTTTCCTATATTAATTAAATAGTAATATCATTTGTCTAGTTTCAAGCTTTGCAAAGCAGTTTCATTAATAAAATTCCTCATGCGAAACATATCGGCTATAAACTATAGTATAGTAACAAATTATAAAAAATAACTCACTAACGAATAGAAAATTCTTATAATTTGTTTTTCTAATCTAAACATTTCTTATACTTAATACGATTTAATGAATTATTACAACACTAATTATTGTATGAAATACCTCTAGTACGAATGTTCTAAAAATATTCTTGGAATATTCTTTTTTTTCTGTTCTACGAATATTTTAAGCAAAAAGCGTGCTATAATAGCCGTTGTAATGATTTTTCTAATTATTTGCAAAGTATTTATTTTGCAATACAAACTATAAATATTTAAACAACCATTGCGTAATAAAAATTATAAAACTATTTAATATTTTTTTTTGAGAAGTTGAGAATAACAAAATATAAAACCATTTTGAGACTCTGCTGATTTGAATTATTTTAAAATAAATACTTTTCAAAAAATTAGAACCCTTTTCTAACTATAAATACAGCCAGGCGATCATATCATTACGCACTACGTTATATACAGTTGGTATTTCGGTTCAATAAGTCTAGTGTAAAGGGGGAGATGCAGCTTTTTCCGGAAAATTTAGATCATCGGAAAATTATTTACAAATCTACATGAAGTGTCAAAAATTTTCACTTTATGACAACTTTAATTCTAAAAATGTGAATTTTGAAATTTTTTTGCACGAAATCATTCCTTTGGAATGTTAATGTGTAATATTATACATTATACAGAGCGGTCCAAAAGTTACCCCCCCCCCCCCCCTTTTAACTTTTGAACAGTTTCAGTTTAGTTTATTTTACAATAATAAATACAAATACATTACAATTGTATTAATACATGTTCTGGTAGATTTTGAAAGAAATTGTTTTTAGCTTTTAAAATCTGGACGGGGGCCGTGGGGGACATTTTTTTGAATAGGGGGATCGTGTGATACATCATTTTAAAGCTTACAAAATTATTTATTTAACATTTCTAAAATGTGACTCTGTTTTTAAACGAATAATGAAAATTTTTCTGAGCTACGAAACTTCTCCGGGCTTTTATGACATCTAACTGTCATATTATGACACCAAAAAGGAGTGCACCAGTAATACCAACCGTACTTTTCTGGTGCGTAATGCTAAAAGAATATTGCTGTAAAACTTTATCTAAGCTTTATATACTCTAGTCTATCCTATTTGGCTCAAGTAGGTAGTATAAAAAAAGGTTTGCTATTATTTTAAATAAAAAAATATTAAAATTACTTAATAATTATTAATTATTAATAATTTAAAATGGTAGAAATATATATTTATTTATTATCGAGATTTTAAAATATAATATGCTCAAAAGCGACTAAAAAGTTTGCGGTTAAAAAGTAGAAAATAAAAACAAAAGTGCGATTTTTCATATAAATATTATTTGCAAAGAACTTTTACCTCAAGAAGGAACATGATGACAGGGACTACATTTTTTTATAAGTTTATCTCTGATGATGAAATCTACCGTATGCTTTGTTTGAAGCGTGAACCAACTACGCTGAGAGGCTGGTGGGGAGTGACTATTGTTTACACTTAGTACGCGTAAAGAGAGAGAAAGAATGTGTGAACTCACAGTCTAATGTCGTAAAATGACTGACAGGCGTACAGTGTTGCCGATTGGAAACATATACTTTGGATATTTTATTGTAAATTTTAAGAAACATTAGTTCTGTATAAGTTTTATATGAACTAGTAGTTTAATTTTAATAGATTTAAATATACTATATTATTAAACATAATTATAGTATACACAATAAAGTTTTTTACATTTTTAATTTAAGTATAATGATTTGAATTCATGATAAGGTGGAAACTACGCAACATCGCTACTAGGTAGCCTGAAAGTCGACTAGCGACATCTACATTTTACACCATAAAGCTGTATGGCGTTTCTGTTAGTAAATAAACAAACAAAAAGATGACACCTTCATAAACATTGGTCTGAAATTACTTCTTGAGGTAAAAGTTCTTTGATTATCTGTTTTACTGATCGCCCGACGCTTTTAATTTTATACATTTGTAAATAAGCCGCGTTTTTATTTTATATACTTGCGTAAAGTATTTTAAATATTATTTAATAAATAAATATATATTTACCTGTAGAATATTACCATTCCAATTTTGTATATGTATATATGTGCCTAAAATAAGCTTTATTGTTAAAAAAAATACAAGAATAGAAAAAATAAATAAAAACAAATACTAACCTTTAAAATAAATAAAATTGTATCCGAATTTCACTCAAACTCTTTTGTTCGATTATTAAATAAATGTCGGAATTTCTTTTTTCGCCGAGACTAGACGTACACCGGGAGTACGTTTAATAAACGTACATCAGGTCCGTGCGCATGCGTGTTTCCACATTTTATTTATTTATTAGTTGAGGTTAAATAAAATTTTTGAGAAACAAGATGATTTACCTTATAAATTTACCTTATCAATTAACCAAACCAGCAAAAAACCAAGTCAACCAACGTTAACCAACGGCGTCATTTCGTCGTACAGAGGAGGGCAACCGCCCCCCCACCCTGGCATTTTAGAATTAGGCCATTAGGTCTTCAAAATTAAGAATGATTACCCTGAACAAGCTGTGTCATCAAAATGCAATCAAAAAGACACCAAAAATTCATCAAAAAGTCATCAAAATAACATCGATTTTATTTTGATGACTTTTTGGTATCTTTTTGATAGCATGTTGATGACACAGCTTGTTCAGGGTAAAGCAATAAATATCTGCCTTCTTATAAATCTTTAGTTACCTTATAATGCATAAAAATTATAATTAAATTAATAATTGATTAGTTGTATTATAAGTAACAGTGTCTGATCGTTGATAGCATTCTTTTTTAGTCACCACAAATTTTAGTTTTGCCTCCCATGGCAAAATCTGAAATGACGCCCCTGATAGCTAAAAAAAGCTAAATATAACCGACGTACGTTTAATGGACGTACTCTCAGTGTACGTCTAGTCACTGTTCTTTTTTACATTCCTGTTTATTGTTATTATTATATTTGTATAATATGTACTGAATTATAAATGTGACACCAAGCCAAATAAATGTTAAATTTATTAAAAATTCTTTTATTAAAACAAATTTTTCCTTATTTTCTTATTGGGGAAAGTAAAATTTATATATGTAAATAAATTTATACTTGAAATCGGAACGCACCTGCGCTGTGTGGAACACACCCGATCGAAAGTGAAAAAAAGCGAATCAAACATGGCGGCTTGACATTGAAATTTGTGTTTACATAATTTGTGAATATTTTTATTGTTACGATGCAAAAAGTATTGAAATGTTGTTTGGGGCTTAAATAGTAGTGAAAAATGTGCATATAATCGATAAATGCAATTGTTATCAAATGATAATTACTCTTATCGAGATTTATATTGTTTAGAATGATTATCAGCTATGAAAGAGATAATTAGTTATTTTATGTGAATTGATCATCCAACTCTATGTTTTATACAGTGTTTGGATAAAAATTGATATTTCTAAAAAAGTAATGTGAGTATTTTAAGGTACTTAAATTTTATATATAATATATATTTGGTTTGTATTGACATTTTAAAAGAAAGTAACTAGGTATTACATCCGTGATTTCGACCCAAATACCTTCAAAAAATGTTCCTTCTGAATATAAACAATAAATATTTTAAAACTGGTTTATTTTTTTTATTTTCCATTTAAATTTTATAAAATTATAATGAGATTCTCTTCAAGAATATTAGTAATTGATATTTTGTTTAAATTAAAATCAAGTTTTTTATTCTGAATACATTTTTTTGCATTAAAATGATTAATTTTTAAGTAAATAGTATAATAATTATTATATTTTAAAAGTCATTATTAAAATCAGCTGATTAATATTTATTTATATTTCACATTCAATTGTTTATGTGGGCTTATAATTACCTACCTCCTAAAAATTCTGAATTTATGTTCCATGTATTAAAGTTGATTTATCCACGGCCGTGATTTACAGGCCTATTAATCACTGGTCTGTAAAAATAAATCGTTTAAAATTTAAAACGACCGTGGATAAAGTATAGAATTCTACTCGCGTATAACAGCTATTGATCATTTGGGTGATTAGGTCACTCGCATTTCGGCTCGTGTCCCATAATTCACCCTCATTGATTAATAGCAATTATTATATGCTTATTGAATAATATACTATTATCCACGGCCGTGAATAATAGGCCTATTAATCACGGGTCTGTAAAAATAAATCGTTTAAAATTTAAAACGACCGTGGATAAAGTATAGAATTCTACTCGCGTATAATAGCTATTAATCATTCGGGTGATTAAGTCACTCGCCTTTCGGCTCGTGTCCCAAAATTCACCCTAATTGATTAATAGCAATTATTATACGCTCATTGAATAAATACTATTATCCACAGCCGTGATTAATAGGCCTATTAATCACGGGTCTGTAAAAATAAATCGTTTAAAATTTAAAACGACCGTGGATAAAGTATAGAATTCTACTCGCGTATAATAGCTATTGATCATTCGGGTGATTAGGTCACTCGCCTTTCGGCTCGTGTCCCAAAATTCACCCCCATTGATTAATTGCAATTATTATACGCTCATTGAATAATATACTATTATCCACGGCCGTGATAAATAGGCCTAATAATCACGGGTCTGTAAAATTAAACCGCTTAAAATTTAAAACGAGCATTTTAAATTTTATTTTTTAAGGATTTAAGGAATTTACTAATAACGGTCATAGCTGAGCTATAAATTGATGTGTCTTAAACTATTTTATCATAGATATTAACGTTTCTTAAAACCATGTTTGTGATTGGTGATTTCTGTTATATGGTTGGTAAATGCTTAAAAATTTAAATTTGAAATAAAAACGGCCAAATTCAGCCTTAATTCAGATTTTTTTTTCGTTAATTCAATATATTTGAATCAACGAACTAATAACTCTTCTCTCTAGAATAGGCATTTCATTCGTTAAAACTGACAAACATGTCGGCAACATGTTTATGTTGCAAATCTTTGTTCTAACAGAGACAACAATACCAGTTACTGGTAATTGTTATTGTTCAGGCCTGAATATACCTACTATTTGTTTACAAACAAACCGAGATGTTGGCGATACTTTATTTTAACTGTATGGGTATTCTAGAAAGAAAAGTTATTAGTTCGTTGATTTGAATGAAATATTATTACAAACCTTCTTTAAATTAAAGACACACTTACTGGTTTTAAAAATAAAAATAAATTAGATTTGTTATTTTAATTAGGATTTTGTTTAACCATTACACAGGTATAAGTTAACTCTGGGTTAAATTTAACTCAGACTCAACTATTTTTTTTTTAAGCTCATGCCAAATAAATATTATGTCAAGGTTACTTTTAAATTACTTAAAAGTAATTATTAAAAAAAATGCACTACAATAGGATTAAGATTAAATCAATTTAAACTATGGTGATTCAAAAAATAAATAATGGAATATAGTCATATATTCATATTTTTTTCAGCAAATACAGATAAGATTAATTAATTAATATAAAGAGCAAAATATAATTAGATTCCTAACTAACTTGTAACTAATACTCCTGTGAAATGAAATATAATAATAGTTAATTTATTCCAGCCATATAGGGGAAGTCGGGGTTAACTGGACCACAGGGTTAACGGGTCCACCTGGATTTTATGAACTTTTTTTATTAGTATTAGCGCCTTAGGGCAAATTTAAGTGATATTAAGTTAGTAGTATTGTTTAAAGTATTATGACGGACCGTGTTGTCCACGTGTAAGTTGTAGTAAAGAATGTTAATTTTTTTCGATGAAAAGTAACTTTTAATTTTTAATTGTTACTTTATTATTGATAGGAGGATCTAGACTAATATTTTACCTAATATACTGAGTATTTTGTTAATTATTTTGCATAATTGCCACCTTTTAATATCTTATTAAGTATTAAAATTTTATGATTTCATTCAGTGGTGTCACTCAGGGTTAACTGGTTCGGGGTTAACTGGGCCATGTCAAGTTAACCCCGGACCCTGAGATATATCTAATATTTAACATAACATGACAACATATTTTTATGTTAGAATTAAATTTTATTTCATATATCAAAGCTTTTTTATTCACAATAATTACAATAAAATACATTTTTGTTAGTGTTCTAGTTAACCCTGCCCTATGGGGTTAACTGGTCCAGTTAACCGGTTTATCGTTAATAACTTTTTTTACATAAATAATATTTGTCTGAAGTATTAATATGTTCTAACTATAGTAATAATTTACCTTTTGCTATAGAAAATATTTGAAAATTGTTTACTGGTATTTCAAAAACTCGATATTAAAAAAAGCGGCCCAGTTAACCTCGACTTCCCCTACTACAAAATAATATAAAATGATATAAAAAATATGTTGTATATCATGTGAGTTTCTAAAAATATATACAGTGCATAAGGAAATTTTAAAGAATTTTAGACAGTTTTCAAAAATCAATCTAATTATCAGAAAAATAAATCAATTTTCAGAAAAACCACCCCATAACCAAAATTATTTAATAATTATCCCAAGTTCTATTAACTAATAGTATTAAAGTTATATTAATTTATATATAACTGGTAAGAAATGCTGTCTGGCAGATTGGCAACCATTATAATATGCGGATATTATCCGCAGTGGTTCAAATTTTTTATAATAGGTGGTGCGTTATGGCAAGATGACGGGTCATTTTAATAGTTATTTATGGTACTAGTGGGTAAAGTAAGATATTGCCCATGAGAAAATTAACCTGCGAGGCGTCGGCCAAGCAGGTTAATTTTCGAGAGGGCAATATCGGTTTACCCATGAGTGCCATACAAGGTTTTATCCAATAAATAGCTTAGGAATTAATATTTTTATTAAAAATTTTAATGATATTTACAAGAAAATAATAATTTGACAAGTGACAGTTGAGTGGGTAAAATAAATAATTATCCACTCAATAAAGTAAAAGCCACGCGGGGGTTATTATTGAGTTTATCTATTTAAAATAAAGCTGGTAATTGTCTTATTATCTGTAAGTATTGGATAAATAAATAAATAAATGTTTCAGATGATGTTGTTCATATTGGTATCGCCATGGGAACACCAGGCGATAAAACGCAAATCAATAAGGTAGTTAAAATCGAACCGGATGAGTGGGAAAACGTCCCCGGGGATGTTTCCCGGCCTGTGGCACCCGGGATCGCCTCCAGGACGATAGCACCAGGGGTTTCACTCCCACAATTTTCCACTTTTCTCTCAGTTGACTTCCAACCGTCTACCAGCGAACTAGCCAACCTAAACCAGGGACAACCGGCCAACCTTAACCAGGGACACATAGATTACTATTTCCCGCAAACCAAATGCGTTCTAGAACTGCCCACGTTATTCAATACACTGCCCGAAAAAAACAAAACATTCCAGTTTGAATCGCAACCTGGACCGTCAGGAATACAAACTCCTAAATCCAAACCTTTAAGTAGTATAGCTAGAATTAAGAAGATTAAACCTGCAGCGACTAATACTCCGAAAAGGCTTTATACTTGTAATGTATGTAAAAAAACTTATGCTTCCTCCTCAAAACTCGCCAAACATCAACACTCGCATACAGGGACTTCTCCTTTTAAGTGCGATGATTGTAAAAAAACCTTTTCTTCAAAGTTTAAATTGGTCAGACACGAGCTAATACACTCAGATCAAAAACCATACTTATGCAGCGTTTGTGAACGAACTTTTCATAGAAAAGACCATCTAAAAAACCATTTTAAAGTCCACAGCCCCAGTAAGGAGATATATTCATGTGAGAAACCAAACTGTAAAAAAGAATATACCTCACAACTGAGTTTTAAAAAACATTTGGCTTACCATTCAGCAGAAGAAGGTAACCTGCAGTGTCAAATCTGCAACAATATCTTCAGCGAAAAATCTGAAATAATCTATCACCTGAAAATACACGCGGGTAGTAGATCTGTGAAAAATCCCAGCGAAAAAAAATATGATTGCGACCTGTGTAAAAGGAAATTTTTTACCAAAAAGGATGTCAGACGGCATTTGGTCGTACACACGGGCCGTAGGGATTTCTTGTGTCAGTTTTGTCCTCAAAGATTCGGGAGAAAAGACCATTTGGTTAGACATATTAAAAAATCTCACAATTTTAAATATGAGTCGGATGAAGGAACGAGTACAAAAACTGCCATTAAAACAGAAACTATTACCAGTTATCCTGATAGTAATAATTCGAGAAAGCTAGAAGAATTTAAGGTTAAAGAAGAGGTGTTGGCCAATCCGGAGGACTATCCACCAAATGTGGATATTTTCAGCGTGAGTAGATTTCTGGACTTGCTTCCTTCAAGCTCCACCCAAGAAGAGTTAAAGGACTTAGGTAGTGAAATTTTAGAGGGGATAGGGGAAAGTACCAACGTTTCAATGGAATCTGATGACAACTATTCGGAACCTATACCTACAGACGTTTTAAATAACCCTGCTATAGCCAGGCTGTTGGAACCTAGTGAGGAGAATATGCCTTTACCACCTTTCGGCAAAACATTTCAACCGCCAAAATGAAAACCCTGTAAAAACGATCCTGCCAAATCTTATCAAAATCCTATTGGATGGTAATAAGATTAAATGGGCTTTGATAGTTTGCGTATGATTTGATGGGACCGAGAATGGTGTTTTCGTAAGATTTTAAAGGACCGGGTAAGTAAGATTTCATGTGACTTTTTTTTACAGGGAAGTTTTATCAAGTATTTTTAAATGTGTATTTTTCTATACAATAATTGTTTATTTATTTTTTAAATAGGATGTAGGCGTTTGTATAACAGTAGTTTGTTAGAATCAAAGAACTTTTATCTCAAGAAGAAACATGATGAAATCTACCGTATCCTTTTTTTGAAGCTTGAACCAACTACGGTGAGGGGCTGGTGGGGAGTGACTATTGTTTACACTTAGTACGCGTAAAGAGAGAGAAAGAATGTGTAAACTCACAGTCTAATGTCGTAAAATGACTGACAGGGGTACAGTATTGCCGATTGGAAACATATACTTTGGATATTTTATTGTAAATTTTAAGAAACATTAGTTCTGTATGAGTTTTATATAAACTAGTAGTTTAATTTTAATAGATTTCAACGTACTCTATTATTAAACATAATGATAGTATACACAATAAAGTTTTTTACATTTTTAATTCAACTATAATGATTTGAATTCATGATAAGGTGGAAACTACGCAACATCGCTAATAGGTAGCCTGAAAGTCGACTAGCGACATCTACATTTTTTACCACAAAGCTGTATCGCGTTTCTGTTAGTAAATAAACCAACAAAAAGATGACACCTTCATAAACATTGGTCTGAAATTATTTCTTGAGGTAAAAGTTCTTTGGTTAGAATGGAAACCAAACCTTAAACATACTGGCTATTTATTCGTCCTGTGTTTTTATTGGCTTTATATGTATGAGTTGTATTTATACTGAAATACATCTTGTATGTGTTTTGTGTACTATTCGTAGATAAATTGTTGTCACAGCACTATAATGACAATATGACAAAATTCTGACAAAACTCGCCGCAAGCGGCTCGTTTTCTAAACTTGTACTCGTACGCTAAAAACGTAAAAACTAGTACTTTAATATACTATAAAATCCCTAAAAATTCAGCCAGAAGGAATATAGGACGTATACTTAGTTTCGTATGCGTCAGACGTATAAATAGTATGTTCCTTAATTTATATACATACAGAGTGATTCAGAAATAAGTTACAAAATTTTAATTTTGTTATTTCTGATTAACCCTGTATATGTATGTATAATTATTGTACTGAAATAAATACAATAAAAATATTTAATAAATATAAAAAGGGCCATAAGCAAAGTAAAAAGTAAAATAAAACTTCAAAGTTAAAATACGTTTTAAACTTTTAAGTTTTTCTTTTTAATTTTAAAAAGCGCACAGCTTTAAATTTAAAATTATATTGTTAAATTTTTGGCCCAAGAAAGTGCAGCTGTTATAAATGTTTTTTAACACGATTCACTCACCGCAGTAATGAGAAAAATCCAGCGCATGCGCACTGATTTACTTATTTTTGTTTTGACGTATGCCAAAAATTATTTTAAGGTTATGTAACATTCTTTTGCAGAATTTTACAAAAATATCTACTTTTTTCTTTGCGAGCTAACAGTTTTTTTTTTAATTGGCTAAAAGTACTCGCTTTTAATAGTATTTTCGTAAAAAAATTGCGGAATATTCATTATTAAACATTTGATTCTTAAAATATATCGCCTTCTAAATTCTGAAATATCGTATCTGAAAAATGCCTCCTATTAAAAAAAAACAACAAACCAGCAAACTACCAAACCAAACCATTGTTAACGTAAACCAACGCCTCCCATTAAAAAAAAAAACACCAAACCAGCAAACTACCAAACCAAACCATTGTTAACGTAAACCAACGCCTCCATTAAAAAAATCAAACAGAAATTCGTGAGTATTTTAACAATCTTTTGCTATATATTCTAACAAAAAAACTGGATTTTCCGCACCTAATTATATTCAAGACAGTAAGTTTTAGTAATAAAACCAGAAATCAGTTCAAAAATATAGTTAATTTTTGTGGACCTGATGCGCACCGTAACCCCACTCAAATTAAACTATTTCATAAAACTACAACTGCCTAAACGGAAGCCACTTTTGACATCCGTCAAAACAAAAATAAGCAAACCAGTGCGCATGTGCTGGATTCTTCTCATTACTGCGGTGAGCGAATCGTTTTTTAACAGCTAGGTATTTTTTTTAAATATTAAAAATATCTAATACTAATTTTATTAATATCATAGTGTAATATAATTACGAGAAACCTATCTAATGATAATGTTCTTTTTTTCATGTAATGAAATTTATGTTGTTGTATTATTATGCTTTAGGTTGTTTGTATTTAAACATGTATAGTTTATTCAAAATGTTATATTATATATTTTATTTAAAAAATAGCCCCTAGTTAAATTAAATAATAATATCAATATGAGGTTATCCGATATTAGGAATTAATAGTAAATTTTTCATACAGGGTGGTCCAGAACTAACGGAAAAAAATTTTGAAAAAGTTTTTGTAAAGGTTGGTCCGGAAATTAGCCCCAAGAGGCCTACTGGCCTTTTAAGGGGCGTCTAAAAAAGAATTGATTGATAATATCATTCTATTCCCTGTACCGTTAAGTGGGATGACTTCGGACCCTTTTTTGGAAAACACTCTGAAACAAAGCGCATGTTGTGGGGTTGTGTGAAAAAGTCCATAGACATTAAATAAAAATAATTTTTTAGACACCCCTTAAAAGGGCTCATTTTCGGACCACCCTTAATAGATTTTTTTATATTTTTGGATGTAGAATCGCCCTTCAAAATTTTTTCCGTCGGTTCTAGACTACCCTGTATGTACAGAAGTGACAGCTTCACAAGAAAATAATTTCGGTTTCTAGTAATGTTGTATATCGCTTTCTGTAGGTTTTGAGCTGCTGAATCCAAATCTAAACGCAGAACCTCTCCTTACACCTGAAGTTAAAAATTCAGCGGACAAAATCTACACTGCCCAACTACGCTAGAAAGCAGTAACTCCATTTGTCGCATAGCAGCGTTTTCAAAATATTACATCAGAGTTGACGTCAAAACGTCGCTAGGCGACAAATGGAGTTACTGCTTTCTAGCGTAGTAAAGCAGTATAGGAAAAGAATCTTTTCAAAAGATACTAACCCTGCTGGTTACCGAATATAGGACTTCAACGACGCACATAGGTAAAAATTCCCAAAAAACCGAAAAAAATGATGAAGCGTCGAATGTTGAATATTTATAAACCTTATAGTGTCCTCTAAATGATTTCATTCGTATTTTTTTAATGTTTGCTACCTTGCGTAAAAAATCAAATTTAAGTGGCACACTGCATACCGGGTAGGCCATTTAAACTGTTACAAGTCGATGTCTCAGAAACCGTAACAGAAAGGTACTAAGCTTCAGTATCAAGCAGATATTTTTTTCATCCCCACCCTTAGGCGGGAGAGGAGGTAACTTGAAAAAGGACACTATAAGGTTTATAATTATTCCTTATTCGACGCTTCATGAATTTTTTCCGTTTTTTTTTGGGGATTTTTTACCTGGCGATGGCTATATTTCACAAATATGTTTGACACTACGGACAGGCGAACTCTGTACTATAAAAATCTATTATTCGGCGCAATTCTACATATGACTGGTAGTCTGCGCGTCAAAATTTTATCAGTAGGGTATTTAAAATTACGGCGATTGATGGAATTCTATATTGCACAAAGTCCGCCTTTGGTAAAGTTTTGGCTGCCGCTGAAGTATATTTATTTTGTTTTTGGTGAACTGTCTTTTATTATCTTTTAATAATAGAAAATAACATTCTAGATAAAAGCTTTATTTTTAAATAAACAATATTGATCTGAAAATATCTGTATTTTCAAAAGTAATTTATTGTAAACGGTGCTACATGAAATTAAAAATTTAATTATTATATTTTGTAAAAAAAATAGTATTGCCCAACTTTTATACTACAATGTAATTATAAACGTAGAAATTTAGAATAGAAGTTGACCAATAATATTATTAGTTAATCATTTTTAATTTAAATATGTAACATTTTAAAAAAAATGTAAAAAAATATCATCACTTAACATTAAGTACAAAAAAAGAGTAACACTGCATTGATATTTTCCCTTGACCTAACGTTAGATTAATGTTGTTTGAATGTTAGATGTCTAACGTTAGGATCTAACTTTGTAATAACGTTTATATAACGTTTAATAACGTTTGGAGTTTTACCAAACGTTAGATAAACGTTATTCTAACGTTAGACACCTAACGTTAGAAATCGGGACATTTATAAACCAAAAACGCGGTAGAAAAAATATTAATCTAACGTTACATTTCTACTAGGGTTGCCATATTAAAATAATATACACTTGAGAGCAAAAAAATCGATCCACCGAAAAATTTGCCATTTTTTAAATTCAAATATTTCGAAAACTACTTAATGGATTTGACTGATTCTTTTTTTGTTTTAAAGCTTAAACATTCTCTACTTTTGTTTTTATTTAGAATGATTAAAAAAAAGTATTTTTGTATTAACAGCAACAAAAAATGTACAACTTTGTTTTTTTGCCCCATCTTCTAGGACTTGCATGGTACGCCACTGCAGCTGTTTATGAAACTGTTAAAGTCTCTCTTATTGCCGCAGTTTTAATGAATATTTTGTTTTTTATTTTTTTATATTTTTACTTCCGGTTTGGGAGATATCAGGATTTTCCTGAAAGTTGTCATTTGTTCAGTTAACTCAAAAAGTGCTAAATCAGTAGAGTTGTTGTTTTTTATTTGAAGCTCAAGTCTTTTACTTCTTCTTATAGAGTTTCTTCATCCTGGGGGGGGGCAATTTTGCCGTGTGACGGTGGCTCAACGGTAATTTCGCAGAACCGCCGCCACCGCCGCCAAAAAAAGAATCGGTCAAATCGATTAAGTGGTTTTTGAAATATTTGAATTTAAAAAATGGCAATTATTTAGGTGGATCAATTTTTTGGTCTCTAGTGTAATTATTGGTGTGATAAAAAATGGCAAAATATCAACACAGTACCGAACTTTAACCAATTTTACTTATCTACCTCATTTTTGCAACAACTCATTGCTGTACAATCAGCTAGTCATAGATGTTAAGAAATAGTTTTATATTAAAGAAGAAACACACTGTATACATGTACATAAATCCATAGACATACCTTTAATTTAAAGGCTTTAAATAATGTACAGACTATATTTTTATACAAATAATAGTATTATTTATATTAATAAGTTGTTTTATTTATCAAGAAATTGGTTTAATGGCGATTTCTCCCGTTAGATTAGACAGGCACAAAAGTTCTACCCAAAAAGGATAGAAGACATACATACACTCCCACTTCCACCCAACCAAACAAATTCTGTATTTGTTCTTTGTTGAAAAAATACAATATTTACTTGGCCGGGCGAAAAGTGTAACTATATTATTTTTATTAAAGAAATTCCTGGCGCCATCTAAATTTTAGTAGAATTATCTTATTCTACAGATTCACATGAGCTATGTTCGTTCGTGCCGCTCAGTGCTACACTTTCCGGCCAACCAAATAAATACTGTATTTGTTGTATGAAAAACAAATACAGTATTTATTTGGTTGGCTGGAAAGTGTAGCACAAATGAGATAGAGATAGGGTAGACGTCTTTTGTTTCATAATTCTAGTTGTAGAGTGCTCCATTTCTAATAAATTCAGCAATTAGTTTTTATTTTTAATTTTTTAAGAAACGTCAATTTAACTCTGGTTAACATTTACATTTTGTTTAACCTCATACTATTCTACTTAATTAAGCATCCCCTAAGTCCAGGACTTGTGTGGGCTAGTAGAGAGGGAACCACCGGCTTTAATTGACTTTCGAACCAATATATCTAGGGAGTACGCCTTCGCCAAATTTCAATTATTAGTTAACTGAAAAAGGCAATCGGCGCCAGTGAGGTTTGAACTCACGATCATTGGCTCAGTGTCAATGCTATATCGATGCCTTAGACCGCTGAGCTGATCCTCCCATTCTTCAAGTAACACTACCAACGACTGATTGATATTTTCTTCTCCAATTTTTACTACATTTTCTTTCTTGAATATCGATTTTTCATCCAAGTTTACAGAGAACTCTTGATTTTTGGAATCATCAAAACTTTCAAGTAACACTACTAACTCCGAGGATTGATTAATAATTTCTTCTTTAATTTTTACTTCATGTTCTTGAATCTCGATTTTTATTTCTTTATCCAAGTTTACAGAGAACTCTTGATCTTTGGAATCGTCAAAACATTCAAGTAACACTACTAACTCCGAGGATTGATTAATAATTTCTTCTTTAATTTTTACTTCATGTTCTTGAATCTCGATTTTTATTTCGTCATCTAAGTTTACAGAGAACTCTTGATCTTTGGAATCGTCAAAACTTTCAAGTAACACTACTAACTCCGAGGATTGATTAATAATTTCTTCTTTAATTTTTACTTCATGTTCTTGAATCTCGATTTTTATTTCTTTATCCAAGTTTACAGAGAACTCTTGATCTTTGGAATCGTCAAAACTTTTAACTAACACTACTAACTCCGAGGATTGATTAATAATTTCTTCTTTAATTTTTACTTCATGTTCTTGAATCTCGATTTTTATTTCTTTATCCAAGTTTACAGAGAACTCTTGATCTTTGGAATCGTCAAAACATTCAAGTAACACTACTAACTCCGAGGATTGATTAATAATTTCTTCTTTAATTTTTACTTCATGTTCTTGAATCTCAATTTTTATTTCTTCATCCAAGTTTACAGAGAACTCTTGATCTTTGGAATCGTCAAAACTTTCAAGTAACACTACTAACTCCGATGATTGATTAATAATTTCTTCTTTAATTTTTACTTCATGTTCTTGAATCTCGATTTGTATTTCTTCATCCAAGTTTACAGAGAACTCTTGATCTTTGGAATCGTCAAAACTTTCAAGTAAAACACCTAACTCCGAGGATTGATTAATAATTTCTTCTTTAATTTTTACTTCATGTTCTTGAATCTCGATTTTTATTTCTTCATCCAAGTTTACAGAGAACTCTTGATCTTTGGAATCGTCAAAACATTCAAGTAACACTACTAACTCCGAGGATTGATTAATAATTTCTTCTTTAATTTTTACTTTATGTTCTTGAATCTCGATTTTTATTTCTTCATCCAAGTTTACAGAGAACTCTTGATCTTTGGAATCGTCAAAACATTCAAGTAACACTACTAACTCCGAGGATTGATTAATAATTTCTTCTTTAATTTTTACTTCATGTTCTTGAATCTCGATTTTTATTTCTTCATCCAAGTTTACAGAGAACTCTTGATCTTTGGAATCGTCAAAACTTTCAAGTAACACTACTAACTCCGAGGATTGATTAATAATTTCTTCTTTAATTTTTACTTCATGTTCTTGAATCTCGATTTTTATTTCTTTATCCAAGTTTACAGAGAACTCTTGATCTTTGGAATCGTCAAAACATTCAAGTAACACTACTAACTCCGAGGATTGATTAATAATTTCTTCTTTAATTTTTACTTCATGTTCTTGAATCTCGATTTTTATTTCGTCATCTAAGTTTACAGAGAACTCTTGATCTTTGGAATCGTCAAAACTTTCAAGTAACACTACTAACTCCGAGGATTGATTAATAATTTCTTCTTTAATTTTTACTTCATGTTCTTGAATCTCGATTTTTATTTCTTTATCCAAGTTTACAGAGAACTCTTGATCTTTGGAATCGTCAAAACTTTTAACTAACACTACTAACTCCGAGGATTGATTAATAATTTCTTCTTTAATTTTTACTTCATGTTCTTGAATCTCGATTTTTATTTCTTTATCCAAGTTTACAGAGAACTCTTGATCTTTGGAATCGTCAAAACATTCAAGTAACACTACTAACTCCGAGGATTGATTAATAATTTCTTCTTTAATTTTTACTTCATGTTCTTGAATCTCAATTTTTATTTCTTCGTTCAAGTTTACAGGGGGAAACTCTTGATTTTTGGAATTATCAAAATTTCATCATCTACAAACTGTTTTTCGATAAATTGGGATTTCTTCTTTAATTTTTACTTCATGTTCTTGAATCTCGATTTGTATTTCTTCATCCAAGTTTACAGAGAACTCTTGATCTTTGGAATCGTCAAAACTTTCAAGTAAAACACCTAACTCCGAGGATTGATTAATAATTTCTTCTTTAATTTTTACTTCATGTTCTTGAATCTCGATTTTTATTTCTTCATCCAAGTTTACAGAGAACTCTTGATCTTTGGAATCGTCAAAACATTCAAGTAACACTACTAACTCCGAGGATTGATTAATAATTTCTTCTTTAATTTTTACTTTATGTTCTTGAATCTCGATTTTTATTTCTTCATCCAAGTTTACAGAGAACTCTTGATCTTTGGAATCGTCAAAACATTCAAGTAACACTACTAACTCCGAGGATTGATTAATAATTTCTTCTTTAATTTTTACTTCATGTTCTTGAATCTCGATTTTTATTTCTTCATCCAAGTTTACAGAGAACTCTTGATCTTTGGAATCGTCAAAACATTCAAGTAACACTACTAACTCCGAGGATTGATTAATAATTTCTTCTTTAATTTTTACTTCATGTTCTTGAATCTCGATTTTTATTTCTTCGTTCAAGTTTACAGGGGGAAACTCTTGATTTTTGGAATTATCAAAATTTCATCATCTACAAACTGTTTTTCGATAAATTGGGTGGACTTTTCTTCTGTAACAGGTTTAACAAGACTTTTGCTACCCACAAATTCATCTTTTACCTCATGTTCAGCTGTATCTTCCTCTTTTTTTTTAAATTAATGTAATCCATTTTAGCTTAGTTGCTAGGACTTTATTGAGGTTATATTACACGACCACCCACAGACATAAGAGTAAATTTATTCTACGTCATTGCGACCACCGTGAAATGTGTGCACCCAGACTAGGTGCTCTGTGGGTGCACCTAGACTAGGTGCACCTAGTGCCTATTCACAGGCTAACATAAGAACATAAAACATAAAAATGCGATGTCGTGATTGGCTTTCAAGATACATGGTGGCACATCAAGCCAATCACGGCATCGCATTGTTATGTATTAAGTTATTATGCTCGTAAGTGAGGAAAATGGCGGATTGAGACAGGAACCTTTTTTACCGATACTTTCAAATTTGTGGCGTTCGTAGCACTGAAAACGTCATTACTACCAAGTATAATACATGGCGACACCTGTTTGGAGAGTAAGAAGCATGATTACCTTTTCAAGAAATAAAAAAAATCAATTTTTTCAAAAAAAAAATTATTTTTACCCCACATTACCCCAATACGATTTTTACCAAAAACAATATCAGGCTGGAACTTTGGATAATTAACCTATGGTCCAAATTTGAAGTCTTTAGCCCGAAGCGTTCTTGAGTTATCGTGGTCACAAATTTCCCGAAAACACAGACCGACAGACCGAATTTTTTTTTGACGGAAATCATGTTTTGGATGTAAAACGTCCAGAAACGTAAAAAAAGCATTACACTGTTTTTTGAAATTTTTTTAATAACGCAAGACTTTCCTTGGGAAAAGTAAAATGCTCATTTAAATAATATTATACCTAAAAAACATTTTTTAAAGTCTATTGTAGTTTTTCCTTATTTCCTTTAGAAACACTCTCTTTTTTATTGTATACACTGAAAGAAACGCACCAAAAACAAATCCAATTCGGTATCAAAATGGTGGTGATTACACTGAACATCCAGTTACCATAGATCATCGAATCTACAATACTATAAGTGACAGCTTGTACAGTTGCGGCCAGGCCTCGGGACAGATTTTCCTCGAACTTTTCCGCGGAAAATAACCCGAAAGTGGTTATGTAGACCACTATGGTTAAAACCATAACCGGGTGCAACACTAGCCAGAAAGTTCTTTGAAGAAGACTGTAAAATCTAAAAGAAAAACATTATTTGTATAATATATAAAAAAACAAAAAAATACTACTAATACTAACCCCTATGGGAACGTTCAAGTATTACGTATCGCAAATTTTGATCATTTTGGACCCCCACCCCCCCCCCTGTAACGCTATTTTCCTATACCATTAACATGGGCGTTGTTTAGTTTTCATCCTGATTTTGATAAGTCCCTTATGCGGACAAATATAAGGTTTAGTGCGCATGAAGTACTAGCTGGCTTAAAGCGATATTTCAGTAATTTGAAAGAGTTAGTAAAACAGCACGGTACGGACAATACGTTAAATTCGTCAGGGGCGCGATACTCACGCCACTATCGCTTCCAAAGAACAAAAATAACAATAGTTATTCGTAATGAATGGAAAATACATACAATAAATAACATTTCGCGTAGAACGAGAGCAAATAGGGCTTACGCCATTTCTCCGAGGAAACATCATCTTGGGCCCAAGTACAGGAAGACACCTGGAACAATACAAGTAAGTCCCTTTTGCCTCATGTCACAAAGATCCTTCAAAATGACCCCCACCCAACCTAGGGGCGTTACGTAATACTTGAACGTTCCGTAATTGTTTATTAAACAGTCCAATATACCAATTTTAAAGAAAACTACGCCCCGCCCCTCAGGGGGTGGATTTAGAAAAAAATATTTTAAGATTTAGTTTTAGCGACCTCAAAACCCCAATATATCTATAAATTTTCAAAAAAAAACTACCCCCGCCCTTCAGGGGAAAGAGTTAGATTTTTTTTTCAGCAACCTCACGAAATTTTTTTTTCACGAAAACTATCCCCCGCCCTCAGGGGTTGGAATTAGAAAAATTGTATTATCAGATTCAGTTTCGTCAAGCCCAAAAACCCCTATGCACAAATTTTGACGAAAATATTTAAAACATTTAAAAATATTTATCCCCTTACCAAGCGGGGAGTGGAGAGCAATTTGTAAAAAAAAACGTATTTTCCCCCATTGTCGCACCCCAATGTTTACCAAAAACAATCCCGAGCGAGAAGTTTTGGTTTGGCCAAATTTCAAGTCTCTAGCTTAAAGCGTTCTTAAGTTATCGTGTACACAAGATTTTCCCGGACAGACCGATCGACCTTCATTTTTTTTTGCTCGAAATTGATTTATATCGACATAAAAGATCAATTTATTTTTGATGGGTTTTCGTTAAAGGGGACTTTTCGTTTCATAACTGGAAAAAAATAAACTGCGCAGTTTTTGGGCTTCCTGTAAGACATAGAGTAAAAATTCCAACGTGATTATATGCATAAGACTAAATGCTAGTAATTAAACCTAAAAAATATTCAATTTTTAATATTTTTATCATTTTATAAACATTTTTCTGAAAAATAAAAAATAAACGCCATTTCATTTTTCAGAAAATTTTTTAAAAATGATAAAAATAGAATATTTTTTAGGTTTAGTTACTAGTTATGAATAGAATCCCGTTGGACTTTTTACTCTATGTGTTACAGGAAGCCCAAAAACAGTGGAGCCGTTTAAAAACTGTCTTTTGGAAGACTCCCTCTGAAGTGATTAAGATGTACTAAAAATGCAAAAAAATTATATTCTTAATATGTTTTATAAATATGTCCAAAAGAAATCAGTTCAATAAATACAAAAAAAATAAAAAGTTTATTTTTTTCCCTTAAATAAACAAAAAATTATTTACCTGCTGGTGGTAGGGTTAATAAAAAGGGCAAACGGCGTCCAAATGGTTGCACAAAACATCCCCAAAGAAAAATTATTCATCGCTATACAAATTATTGCTGTTGCTAGCTCCAAAAGTGCCGCTATACTCAAAACCGTCATCCCGCCTTCATTTTGAAAAAACGACGCGAAAAGTGGTATCAGCGCCAAAAAACAAAAACCAAACAACGTTTGAGTCAAAAAAGTGCTAGGTTGCAATTTGAACTGTTCACTCAATGATATTAAATAGTTGGGACAACTTTTGAGAATTATGCCTATCAGATGAGAAACTACAAATATGAATACAACTTTCTCAAAATCGATGTATTTTGAGCCTTTTTTCTTGTCGGTACCTAAAATAAAATTACTTTTAAATTTCTAGGAAGTAAAATTTAAATAAATCGACTTGTTAATTTCCAAACCTCGTATCTCAAAAAAATCAATTTTCGGTTCCTAATGGCGATTTCTCCCGTTAGATTAGACAGGGACAAAAGTTCTACCCAAAAAGGATAGAAGACATACATACACTTGCACCCAACCAAACAAATTCTGTATTTGTTCTTTGTTGAACAAATACAATATTTACTTGGCGGGCGAAAAGTGTAACTATATTATTTTTATTAAAGAAATTACTGGCGCCATCTAAATTTTAGTAGAATTATCTTATTCTACAGATTCACATTAGCTATGTCCGTTCGTGCCGTTCAGTGCTACACTTTCCGGACAACTAAATAAATACTGTATTTGTTGTATGAAAAACAAATACAGTATTAATTTGGTTGGCTGGAAAGTGTATCACAAATGAGATAGAGATAGGGTAGACGTCTTTAGTTTCATAATTCTGGTTGTAGAGAGCTCCATTAACTCTATACACAGCATGTCAAAAGTCCGCCCCCCCCATTTTAACTTTTGAACGGCCTAAGATATAAACTTGAAATTTGGAACACGTAAATAACATAACCCAAATATTTTTTTGGCGTATATTTGATATACTTAGGGCACAATGGAGACAGAGGGCAAGAGGAGATTTTGTTAATCGAAAGGAGGGGGGCGTGTGATACATCGTTTTGAAGCTTATAAAATTGTCTATTTGTCCAAATATTTTTTATTTTTTTCGGAGCAACTTTCGGAGGTTTAAAATAGGGTTAAAAGTGGTAATTTTCGTCAAAATTTCTTTAAAAAAATCAAACAATTTTTGAAAAATGTTCCTGTCCCCCTGTCTCCATTACGTCCCCTAAGCTTATCAAATATATACCAAAAATAGTTTGGCTTATGTTGTTTATGTGTTCCAAATTTCAAGTTGATATCTTAAACTATTAAAAAGTTAAAGGGAAGCGGACTTTTTACACGCTCTGTATGTTACCAGTCAGACAAGAAACCGAAAATTGATTTATCGAGATACGCGGTTTCGAAATAATACTATCCTTCTTTATTATGCCGTTTTTAACTGATTTTGATACGCTGAATCCAAATTTTCAAACTCAGAATTAGAAAAATAAGTTTGTAGCTTTAGAAACTGGCGCATTCACCAAAATTATAAATACTATTTTATTGCGTTAAATTTTAGAAATCAACAACTCAAAATTAGTCAAAAATATTACGTAATTCTTTACAGGGTTGCCTAATTTCAAGTATTTAAAATATTTGAAGAAATAAATCAAATATTTTCGTACGACCTAGTTAGTAGTTGGTGCATATTTCCCACCCGTTGCCTATCACAACGGTTGGGAAGTGACGTTCAGCTGATTTTACATAACTGCTGTCAGAAAATTAGTAAAAGTCAAACACATAACCTCAAATTGACAAACTAATTTTAAGATAATGTTTTCGTTTTTTTTTTGTTAGGTCGTAGGAAAAATAGTAATGCACCTCGACGCAAACCATTTCAGTGCACTAAAAACTAGGTTCGCGTACTCGATGCGTAATATACTATTACCTGTTTTCTGTAATTCATTTAATTTGCACCATTTTGCACAAGCTTTTAGCATCAAAGAACCCGCAATTAGACCTATAGATGGCATATAATTACCTAAAAAACATAAATACCTTAGGTTGGTTCCAAAATTTGGAGTCTAAATTATTTTGGTTGCAAAATTTGGAGCTAAATTATTTTTTTTTGTGATATTAGAGACGCCTTACCAAAATCAAATAAATTCACTATTCCCTTGTGGCATATATGAGGGATATTCTAGCGCGTGACATCATTATTATTACAAGGATGATCAGTAACTGCCATGCCAAAATTATTCTTCACTGAAACACCTAAATCTAATGTTACACTATACGATATTTTTTAGTTGTTTTTGCTCAAGGAAATCTATATTTTTTACAAAAAATTAAAAAAATATACATAAAAAAGTTTGGGGCAAAAATGTGTTAAGCCTTACACATTTTGTCCGTCTGGGCACGCCTCTGGATAAATCCCAAAACATAAATTAACATGAACTTATAAATACTTGTATACATGCTAAAACTCGTCGCTCTAGCTTAAAGAGTACCAGAGTTATTAATTAAAAACCTTATTTTTAGTACAGTTTTAAAGGGCCGTAGCTCCCTTTATAAGAACTTTGTTTTGATATTTTTGGATGTAGAATCACCTCTTAAATTTTGACATGCCAGTTACTGAACCCCCTTGTAATAATAATGACGTCACGCGCTAGAATGTCCCTCACATATCGCACAAAGAAATAGTCAAATTATTTTATTTTAGTAAATCTCCCCATATCACAAAAAAAAATTAGACTTCAAATTTTGAAGCCAAAATAATTTAGATTCCAAATTTTGTGACCAACCATATATTAATTTTAACAAACATAACGAAAAGGCTTTCTTACCAATTGAAATATATCTGTCAGAGGCTGGCAACAAATAGAAGAAAAAACTCTGATGAAAACGCTCCAGAAGATTGTTAAGGCTTCTAAATGTGCCTTCTAATATTCTGCCCATACTTAAGTAACCCACGTGCGCAGATCTGATCGAATTTGGACCAAAACCTTCCATAGTTAGGGCCTGAATTCCAAAACGATGGAAAAGTCCGTGGTTTCCATTAGGAATCTACAAAAAAATTATATTTTTCACAAAAAAAAAGTAAAAAAATCGAGGTTAAAAAATACATGTGGGTTCAGTACCCACATAGCACACAATATCACCCGGATATCCTCTCAATGTCCTTTAAATGTCGCATGTCCCGGGACATTAGTCGTATATCCCAAGAATATCCGGAAAGGCATCTCCTGAGGATATACTGCCCGAATATTCCATGGTTTTTAAGCGGGGGCGCAACGGGAATATCCCGTGAATCAACTCGGAATGAGCGGCCCAAGTTGGGCCCTATTTTGGGGAGGTGCTACTACCAAAACTTCCTAAAGTTTCTTATTATTGTAATAAAAAAACTAAATTCGGCAACCGTATTTCTGACGCATATGATAATGTTATGTAATTTCTTAACAAAAGCCATACTAATACATATCTTTAAGTCATTTCATTGCAGTCTGCCGACTGAAGTAGATCGCTCCGTGATATTTCTCGGTTTTTAATTCTAAACAGTGTTAGTGTCTGTTTTATGTTTTTATACTATAACTATATAGTGTATAGGATTATTAGGAATATTTTAACCACGAGTATATGTAAGTAATTTTGATTATTAAGGGCCACTTGCACCAACGATGGTTTAACTTTAAACTTAGATTAATTAATCCGTCAACTTAAGTTGACGGCCGATCAATCAGTAGGCAGCATTTTTAACTTAAACTTGGTTTAGTTAAGATAATTCCAGACCAAAAGTTAGTGCCATTTGCACCAACAATGGTTTAACTTTAAACTTAGATTAAGTTGACGGCCGATCAATCAGAACGCAGCATTTTTAAGTTAAACTTGGTTTAGTTAAGATAATCCCAGACCAAAAGTTAGTGCCATTTGCACCAACATTGGTTTAACTTTAAACTTAGATTAAGTTGACGGTCGACCAATCAGAATGCAGGATGATTAACTTAAACCTAGTTTAGGTTGGATAATCCCTTAGAAAAATATTTTTTTTATCTATGAGCAAACATGAAACACTTTGGGGCGCGGGAAATTTTTAAATAAGGAGGGCGATTTACAACAGCTGAAATCTCAAAATTAGGCTGCCCAAGTGGGCCCCCAGTTTGAGCGGTAACGCTTTAGAAAGATTTGTGCAGTGTTACGTAACACTGCATGAAACATTTTAAACTTTATTATAATGAAATCGGCAACCGTATTTCTGACGCATATGATAAGGTTATGTAATTTTTTAACAAAAGGCATACTAATACATATCTTTAAGTCATTTCATTGCAGTCTGCCGACTGAAGTAGATCGCTCCGTGATTTTTCTCGGTTTTTAGTTCTTAACAGTATTAGTGTGTGTTTTGTGTTTTTACACTTTAACTATATAGTGATCGTACTATTTAGGAATAGTTTTTCAACCACGAGTGTGTATGTAAGTAATTTTAAAACGATTTTGAACAAATTTTAAATAAAACTATTTTTAATTACACAGCCACACAAAAAAAGGTCAAGAATTTTTTTAGAGACCACTGTATCTTATGTATTTTATGGCGCTAAACCCGAATTTGCGCTCAAAATAGCACCGCCTCCGATTAGTTTTTGAGATAACTTTAAAAAAATATGGTTCTTTTGGGTTATCTCCAAAACTTATTGGATGAGGTGCTATTTTGACCTCAAATTCGGATTCAGCGCCTCAAAATACATAGGAATACAATGGTCTTCGAAAAAAAAACATACCTTTTTTTAGTGTTTTAATTTTTCGTTTTTCAAAAAAAAAAATTTAAGTATTTTTTTTTTTTAATTATTTTTTTTTAAGTATTTGAACTTTGCAATATAAAATTTACTGTGAATAGTATATAATGGAATGTGTAGCATTATATATCTTCACGGGTTGTTAAGTTATTATCAGTAGTCGGCGTAAACTCAGTTATGACTCATCAACGTTGAAAATAAACAGAAACATAGGCTTACGGCATAATTTTGCCGAATTATGAGGGAAATTTTTATAAAGGTCACTAAATCGAAACATTTGACGACTTATTTGTTACACACAACAATATTGACTACACATATTAACTATACATATGTATATATATCGGTGTTTTTCAAAGAAAAAACCGACATTCGATTTTTACATTTTAGGAATAGGAAAAGTTTTTAATTTTTATTTATCGATAACTTTTTTCTCACCTTACTCGTTTAAATTGAATCATTAAAAAAAATCAAGATAAAAAGAAATAAAAATGTAAATATTTAAAACCTCGCCTCAACGCTAGAGTCGACGCGGCGCCTATGCGAGTACTGGAAATTCGCCGAGTACTGGTTATTATATTTAAAAGTTTAAGTATCGAACTTTGTTCTCGGTTATTTTGGGGTAAATTTTCTAAAGTAAATCTTTTTTTTTTTTACAGAACTACATAAGCTGGAGAAGTTACAGTCATATAAACTACAAAGTCCAAACAGTTAAAGAAACCTATGGAATAGACCTGAATATGTGGCTATAGTCATATTAAAGTTGCAAGCGACTTGTAAAACAACTTTACACTGCGATATTTCAAGAACGCTTTGACACAAAGACTTAAAAAGATTTTGCAAGTAGTAAAACAAATTGTTCTAATTTCAAGTCTCTTTGTCAAAGCGTTCTTAAAATATCATAGTGTAAAGTCATTTTTCAAGTCGCTTGCGACTTTAATACGGCTATAAATAATTTTTCTTTCAGGGATTTTATGATATAGGCAAATCTATGTGAGTTTGTTTTTAAGTGCAATGAAAACAACAGAAGCTGAAGTAGGGCTAATAAAAGAGTTTTGCCCAAAGGCACAAAAGCACAAAAGCAAAATAGTTTGGAATATAAAACCGGTAAGAGTATAGAGCCTAAAGCGGCCTTTTGTGTTACAAGGCGGGTGACACACATCTCTACTCATCACATCTCTACTCACGCACATCTTTACTCACACACATATCTACTCACGCACATCTCTACTTACACACATCTCTACTCACACACAACTCTACTCAAACACATCTCTACTCACACATATCTCTACTCACACACATCTCTACTCATTGTTATATACTTTGACATTTATTTGATTAAAACTAGGATACCATGGCGGAACAAAGCACTAACTAAATTGTATTCAATATTTTTTTCGTAGATTAGCTTATAAGTTTATTTATTGGAAACAAATTTTACCTAATTCCATGTTACTATTAGTAGTAATAAAGCTCATAATAAATTTTGGTTGCAATAAATGAACTTATAAGCTGAATTACAGAAAAAAATATTAAATTAATTTAGATTAGTGCTTTGTTCCGCCATGGTATCCTATTTCTAATGAAATAAATGTCAAAGTATATGACAATGAGTAGAGATGTGTGTGAGTAGAGATATGTGTGAGTAGAAATGTGTTTGAGTAGAGATGTGTGTGAAGAGAAATATGTGTAAGTAAAGATGTTTGTCAGTAGATATGTGTGACTGAGTAAAGATGTGCGTGAGTAGAGATGTGATGAGTAGAGATATGTGCCACTCCACTTACATTTTTGTGTTATTTTTTTTTAGGTATTACCCATTATAATATTGTTCTTATTCATGTGTTGTTTGTGTTCTTAATTTACACACATACATTTTTTTTTTCAGGTAATGCTATATAATATATAGCCTATATTGTTGCGCATTAATGCATTAGGTATTTTTTTAAGTTAAAAGTAAAAATGGAAATTCTAAACATTTATTTTTTTTTTCAGGTATTAATCACGTTAGTGAAAGTTTACTAGGTACATTATTATTTTTTAATTGTTAATGGTATTGTTTATTATAGTGTTGGTTATGTTTATGTATATTTTTTTCAGCATATGTTTTTTATTCATAAGTTAATTGTCGTTTTTTGCAGGTATTATTTATAAAAATTTGGTTTAATATGTGTTATATTTAAAAGTTTACCAGTTGTATTATTTTCTTTGATATATTTTTTTATGTTTTTTATTTATAGGATATTTTCGGTGGTTATATTTTTTTTTTTCAGGTATTATATTTTTACAGGTACAAATACAATTTTAATCTAAATTTAGATTAAAAATATAGGTTTGTTACATATTGTTTTAAGCAGAAATACATAAGTGTATTAACTGTAGGTTTTTGGGAGTTTATAGGCCTATAAACATAAACATTAAGGATAATATAATAATAACATAGTATGTTTTTTAAGGTAGCATGGGGTGTGTAGAATAACCTGGGATATACTAATACTAATATGTAATTAAAAATTTCTTTATTTCAGATACATCAGAAAGAAGAAATTTTACTTTTAATGTGTATTATGTTTTAGATTTTTGTTTTACGGATGGTATCAGAAGAACTTGTAAGGTTTCCTAAGGTAAAATTGACATCTACAAATAGTAAGTTTTTCAAGGTTAAATAGTTTTTTTCCTTCCTTCGATCTCTTATTAGTCAAGACTAAAAAGCGGTTTTTTAATAAAGCCAATTTCCCCCACCCGGGAACCGAACCCGGGTTGTTGGCATAGTTTTAGCCCTGTTCCCCTAAGTTTAGTTTAGTATGTAGTTAAATAGCCAAAATCCGCTAAGGGGGAATGGACAGGCAGGGTTACACAAAAAGGTAGTCAATATCCGTAAAAATTCCCGCAAGGGGGAATGGATAGGTAGGGTTACACAAAAAGGTAGTCAATATCCGTAAAAATTCCCGCAAGGGGGAATGGATAGGTAGGGTTACACAAACAGGTAGTCAATATCCGTAAAAATTCCTTCAGGGGGGAATGGATAGGCAGGGTTACACAAACAGGTAGTCAATATCCGTCAATTCCCACAAGGGGGAATGGATAGGTAGGGTTACACGCACAGGTTGTCAATATCCGCAAAAATTCCCTCAAGGGGGAAAGGATAACCGGGAACAAAAGACAAAGGAACAGACGGACATTTGAGGTGTTCTCTCTGGATGGTCGACTTTTTCCCATACACGCCAGGTATCTCGAAAGAGAGAGTAGTACCAACCCTGACATCGGTGAGACCGAACTTACAAAGTGGGCAGTTGTCATACAAGGGTTAGGTATATATAGTGTATGTTAAATTGTCGCCTGACGAGATTATACTCCACGTGTATAGGCCTACTGAGGGATCCTCAGAGGGGAACTGAGGTTTTCTCACTGGGGAACGGCACGTTAACCGTAACGCACCTGGTGCTTTACCTCTTGGGTGGTGTGGAAAAGAGCACAACTATTCTAGTTAGGGGTGGCAAGTGTGAAAAAAAGTGCGAGCAAAAAAAGTCCGTCTGTCGTCTATCTTTCTGTCTGATAGTATGTAAACATTATAACTTTTGAATGAAATATCAGTTTTTAAACATTCTTTCACCGAGCAGATAGGTCATTTTTTAAAAGTAATCCCCCCAAAAACAAAAAACTTATGGGGGCTAAACTCTTTTTGAATGAAAAAACTACCATTAAAAAAAAACAATTTTTTTTCGTTTTTCGCAAAAAGAAAATAAATTTAATTTTTTTTTATTTCCGACTGAAAAAAATTTGACGACTAAAGAAAATTTTTTTAATGACCAAAAAATAAGGTCGTCGCCCCAAAAAAACATACCGACTGACCTACGATTTTTCCGACTCGGTCGTTTCGTGGGTGGGGGGAGTGATTTATGTACTTTAAGACATATATAAAATAGAGCCAGGAGGAAATAATAAAATAAAAATGGACACCAGCTTTTAGACTAATGCATCAAAATCTGAAAAACTTTGTTTTTGCCATAACAACACTTTCTTCTCTCCAAGTTCGCTCGAAAGTAAAACTTAAAATAAAAAAAAGTTTCTTACCCCTGCAGCTTGCGTAAAAAACATCGCCATCAAAGTTTTAAAATTATACAAAAAACTCTCTGTAGGGTCCCTAAATTTTCTGCTCCTTCTCCCTTTAAAGGTATTCACAACACCTTCTTTTGTACACATTTTGGCTGCTAAATTATAAAGATCCAAATTCGGTAACTGACCATTCAAACCTTAAATAAATAAAAAATACTTTATTTAATACATACGTATATTAATTATTTTTATTTACATCGGCACTTAGTGCTACTAAGAGTGCCGATGTATTGAAATCTTCGCTGAAAAGTAAAAATCTTTGACCACGTTTTTTTTTCACATTTCTCGACGTTTTAGACCATTCGAAAACAGTAAAAAAAAAACTGCGTCTGTCTGTCTGTGTGGGTGTAAACTCTCTAACTCCATTTCTACATGAGATATCGACTTGCGGTTTTTTGCATATTGTTTCTTATCGTATTCCGAAGAGCTGATTAGATTTTGGGGGTAAACGATTGGGGGTAAGGGGGTAAAAATAGGGTAAAACTCCTATTTTTAGCGTTTTTTGTTTATAATTAAGGCAATTATTATGGTATTTGGTTAATTTAGCACTTATATAAAAGATAATTTTAAATTGTTATAAACAACGTTTTCCTAAAACGCATTGTTTTCGAGATATTGGCGTTTAAAGCAGTAAAAGGTTTTTTTAGCATATCTCACATATTTATAACCCGATTTCAAAAAAAATATATTTTAAATAAAAGCTATTTTTAAGCCCTATAAAAAATGTTATATACAGTTTTTTGCTAGAATATAATGTTTTAAAGATACAGAATTTAAAATCAAACAAAACACCTAGTTTGAAATATGCAAACTAGATGGCTCTAGTGTACAATAGTGCCGATTTTTGACAGGGTGCTTGCAACGATTCATCTAGTTTTATTTAATTTTATTTTAATTATTCCTTTGTAACGCAGGATGCGTGAAAGTGAGAGGCACAATTACTATAGCGCCGGCTATATGTACATTATACATGTACATATACATGTACATATACACATATAATAATCACTATGGTCTGTTTCATCAAGCAAGAGAGGAAATTAAAAATCGCACAGTGAATAATTTTACAACAGGTTTGAATACTATATGTTTGTGTATAGAATATAGTTATGTTTTATAAAATAAACTACGCAGTATATTCGCACATCCAATATTCGAATCTATTTTGAAAATATTCACTGTGCGATTTTTAATTTACTCTCTTGCAATATGCGTGTGATTATGAGCTTATTATTAGCTAATATAAGAGTCGTAAAATAGAAAAAAATAATTAATTACCTTCGATTTTGATGTCGATTTGGTGAATTTTGGAGTCATGGAGTTCTAAAGTTATGGCAGCTTGAATTGCCCCAGCTCTGCCTTGGAGGTCCCCATGGTATAAAATACCCTCGCTGCCACATGAGACATCGTGGTAGGCTTCCAGCCAAGCTTGGACACCTAGTTGCTCATGCTCAGAAATTAGGAATATTATGTCTTTTGCCCAGTATTTCTGATCTAAAAATCAAAAAAGCTATTTTTCTTTTCAAAAAAGAGTTTAAAAAAAAACAAAAATTTTTAAAATTAAAAAAAAAGATTTTTTTACAAACAAAAGTTTTTGAAATAAAAATCAGCTACATAAAAAAAAATTGAAATTTGATTTTTTTTTTTAAAATCAGTTATTCCATTTTTTAAAAAAGTTTAACCCCTACATAACTTTTTTTTAGGGGGATTACTTTCAAAATTGGTACAATGATCCTTATAATAAAAGTAATTTTTCCTGAAAAGATTACGTTAATCAGAATTTTCAGTTTTTTTCGATTTTTTAAAAAGTTTTTTGTTTTTGGAAGTATTACTTTCAAAAACAATAGGGATCTTCCCTCATAGAACTTGATTTTTCCTGCAAATTTTGAGTCGATCGGATTATTTGTTCTTGAATTATCGTGACATCAGACAGACGGACAAAAAAAAAAGTTCCTTATTTTTTCATATCCAATTCTTACGTAACGCAAATTTTGATCATTTTGGACCCCCCCCCCCCGGTAACGCTACCATTCATTAACATGGGTGTAACACTCCAAAATGTAGCTTCTGCAAATTTCAAAATCCTACATAACAAAGTAAAAAAGTTAATGGGGGTGAACCACCTTCCTAAAACACCTTAAAACAGATTAATACATCCAAATCTCGAAAACTTTCACACAAAAGTAAAATATTAATGGTAAGAGAAATTTTAACCAAACAAAAAAGACTTACTATTAGCATATTTTGCAAATGCCAACATTATTGCAATGGAAGAAGTCGTGCTTGGATGAATACTTGATGTTGGACGATAAGGCACATTTAATACTAATGCTTCAGTGCTTGAAGCCCTTGCAGCTCTTAGGATTCCATATACATTTTTTCCAGTGTATGTCTAAAAAAATATAATGGAGCTCTTTAAAACTGGAATTATGAAACAAAAGACGTCTACCCTATCTCTATCTAATTTGTGCTACACTTTCCAGCCAACCAAATAAATACTGTATTTGTTTTTCATACAACAGATACAGAATTTATTTGGTTGGCCAGAAAGTGTAGCACGAACGAACATAGCTCATGTGAATCTGTAGAATAAGATAATTCTACTAAAATTTAGATGGCACCAGAAATTTCTTTAATAAAAATAATATAGTTACACTTTTCGCCCGGCCAAGTAAATAGTGTATTTGTTCAACAAAGAACAAATACAGAATTTGTTTGGTTGGGTGGAAGTGGGAGTGTTTGTATGTCTTCTATCCTTTTTGGGTAGAACTTTTGTCCCTGTCTAATCTAACGGAAGAAATCGCCATTAAGTTAAAATTAGGAAATTTAGCAATTTTTTGACCCCTTTAGACTTTTTGTTCTAAAAATATTAAATTACCTCATTTGCTTTTAATGGAGAATTTAATGTAAAGCTGTGTGTATATGGATCCAGCCCAATCTGTTGAAATTTGGCCAATATCCATGGATATGGTAACGAATCTGGATATTTAACTATCTCTTCATTTAACTCTTGCAAATACCTTTCTGCAGTCCTATCCTCTCTAAATTCTGACTTGACCAAGCCAGGCAAAAGTGCATTTTCAGAAAAATAGGTACCCGAGTTCATTGGAGAATAAGCAAGTGCTACGAACCATAATACTCCTATGATATACAGTAAAGCGCTTAGCTGGTTGTGATATTTAAGTAACCATATTGTCAATTGACCCGGTTCCGCGCTGGGATCTGTTAAAAGACCCATATTTCTATCTGGAATATACATTTTTTGATTATACATACCGGTTTAACATAACCTCAAATATAATAAATTAGACTGAATAAAATGTTATTGTTATACATACTTTTAACAATTAACTAAGCATCTAGATGTGTAAATTTTATGCTTTAATTATTCTTTTTAAGGGTGTGTTTACAAATTATTATTGACATTTGTGATTCTACTTCTTCTTCTTCTCTCCCTGTTTTTGGCTTTGGTGACATTTGTGATAGTGATCATAAAACATACTGTTTAAAAAACACAATATAGGATAGGGCATATCCACAGGCTCGCATAACATACTTTACATAATTTATTATACAGTGCGGTCCTAAAGTCACCCCATTCTTTACTTTTGAACGAGTTGAGATATCGGCTTTAAATTTAGTACTCGCAAATAAGACAACTTAAACTATCTTTTTGTATATATTTTATATTTTTAACTCTTAAAATGTGGCAGCCCCCTGCCCAGGAATTTTTCATGTCCCCCCCTGGACTTATCACAAGAGGAGGCTCTTGGAATATTGTCTATATTTTTAAATATTATAAAATATTCACAATTTTTAAATATATTTTTAGTATTTTTTTCATTCAATAAAAATTTATACTTATTTACTTTTATGTAATTTCGCCGTATCAGAACAACAAGGTTTCAAGTCCAAAATGATCAAAATTTGCGTTAGGTAATACTTGAACGTTCCCGTGTGCACACGGGCTAATTATAATTTTTTTTTCGGTTGCAGTGGATCAGAAATGGTTTTCTAGGTGTATTTTTGGTCGCTGAACACGAATTCGTTATTATATGATAATGAGGTATTTGTGTTGTTTAATTTCTTACATTGTTACAGTTTTAAAGATAAAACAAGCCGTGAAGATATGTAATGCTACGCATTTCATTATATACTATTCACAGTGGATGGTATATTGCATTTTCCCAAATAACGCAACTTAAAAACTAAATAAATAAAAAATACAGTTTTTTTTTCAAAAAAAATTCTTTTCTTTTTCTTTTTCTTTTTCTTTTTTTTTTTGAAAAAAAAGTTAATTTTTTTTCCAATTTTTTACATACATTACATTTCATATCTTCACGGCTTGTTTTGTCTTTAAAACTGTAAAAATTAAAGAAATTATACAATACAAATAACTCGTTATTATAACCGAGTTGGGCGGGGGTCAAAAAATATTCAAGTAACCTGAAATTTGGTATTCAAGTGAAACAACATAGGATAGGTGAAAAAATAGAAAAATGTGTTTTTTTTTGCAGTACCCTAATCTTCACAGCTTGTTTTAAAAAAAAAATCATTGAAAACTCGACGTCAAGAAATAGGTGCCCAGGGGTAGTTTTCCCTGGTTCAACCTCATACATAATATTATTCTATAAATCCAACATTTAACAGATTAATCCCCGAGGACCAATACTAGTATTAACCCTTAACTGGTATCGTTAAATTTACATACGTAACTGATATATATATCGTATATATCGTATATCTATATATATCGTATATATCGTATATCGTATATCGTCAGCTCAAACATCGAAACATCGAAAAAAAAAAATAATGTACGAGTATATTTATTAAACAAAATGGTATTGTTTTAATAGTTATTTATGGTATTAGTGGGTAAAGTAAGATATTGCCCATGAGAAAATTAACCTGCGAGGCGTCAGCCAAGCAGGTTAATTTTCGAGAGGGCAATATCGGTTTACCCATGAGTGCCATACAAGGTTTTATCCAATAAATAGCTTAGGAATTCATATTTTTATTAAAAATTTTAATGACATTTACAAAAAAATAATTTGACAAGTGACAGTTGAGTGGGTAAAATAAATAATTATCCACTCAATAAAGTAATAGCCAAGCGGGGGTTATTATTGAGTTTATAATAAAGCTGGTAATTGTCTCATTATCTGTATGTATTGGATAAAGTATATTGCTAACAATATGGTGGTTTTGAACAATGCCCTTAAGCTTTTAGAAGTCAGGGAGCCCTCTCCAAATATATACAGTAAGCTTAAAGTGCTAGGATTCTAGCATAGATGAAAAAACAATGTGTCTGGTCAATACTGACCTGACGCGACGATACCAGTTAAGGGTTATAAACAGATCCATATAAAATCCGTTGGGCATGTACTCACGTATGTTATTACCGTCTACCAATAACTAATATTGTTTGAAATGATAATGCTTTTACAATACCACATATTTTGCCTGTAGCATGTGTTTTACATGTCATAGACATTATTTATTATACTATTATTATACTATGCATATTTTACATTACCCGGGTTGCCCATTTTTCATCTCATTTTTCATCTTATTTACATCTCATTTTTTATCTCATTTTTACTTATTATTTATTTATTTAGTTTATAGTCGTTCTCGGGCCTAATTTTAGGTATTTTACACGATTGTGGACTGATGTATCTACAACGAATTTTGAATAGATAGATACTCTTCACTATAATATTATTCCTTAAGGAACTATTCTATTGTAAAAAAAATCTCCAAACATTTGACCAAGTAAAATGTTATTTCAAAAAATCGTTATCGAACCAGCAAATCAAACCAAATTAAAATTATGGTTTTTTATTATATTAATAAATATATATATATATATATATATACCCAGGTAGCAAAATAACATGACATTCACGTGAAAGCCACGTTAATATGTGACATGTGATGTTAATATTGTAGTCTCATTTAACAAGAATGTAGCATGGAGGGGATGTCCTAAGTCCGCCCCTAATAACATCACACAATGACATCCCGAAAATAACGTGTTTGTGACATCATAAATCCACATTTCTGCGCTGTTATATCTAATATCTTATGGATGCCGTTACTGTTACTTTAATATTTAAATAATATCCTAGGATATTAGCTTTTTCTAAATTAAAACCATTAAAAACGCTATAACCCTATAAAAAAATCGGATTTAAAATCAATCAGTAATTGAAACAATCACAGATTGAAACAGATAGATTCTAAAACGAAATTGCAGAATATATTCCTTTAATCCGTGTCCGTGGTCTTGAGAAGCCCGGCAGAGCCCCCTATCCATTGGAAATCGTATAATGTGTATACAATTTCCTTATAATAATTTACTCTATCCACATCATCTTATATCGATTTTTTTGCTTCGAACGTCGGTGAGAAGCAAAATAACATGACATTTACGTGAAAGCCACGTTAATATGTGACATGCGATATATTCACAGCGTTGTTAAATATTTGTTATTAAATAACATGTTTGTCACGTCACACGTGTTACGTTGCAAATGTGATGTTAAATACATGTTATTTTTCAATATTATGTGATGTTATGATTTAGTTTAAAAATACACCCAAAAGTGATGTTAATTTCTTGTAATATAACATCCCTTGCTACCTGGGTATATATATATATATATATATATATATATATATATATATATATATATAATAATTATTATATATCAATTATATTATAGTACATCAAGTATATTATTTAAAGAATAAACAAGTTTTAAGCATAATCATAGCATATCTAAAAGTTTATTTAAGAATATTCCCAATAGAATAATTAGAGAATATTCTTAGATCATCGGTGCTATTTGGGGGGAAATTAATCTATTGTTAAAACTATATATTCAATGATATACAACAACAGTTAAATGGTGGTTAAACTTTAACATGAGTATCTATTTTATCTGTTATAATTATAATCTTAAGAATTACCGATAGAAATTCCCACTTACTTAGCATAGCCATAGCAAAATTGAATCTGAAGTATAATGCCTACCATTATTGATCCTCTTTTAACATAAAATACCACTTAATACTACCAGTCTGTACTAACAATTTCAGTAACTTTATTCCCCACGAATAATTGAGGTTTAAGTATTAATTTAGCAATCTAGCCTCCTGGAAATAATTAATTAACGTCACTAACTTATGAATATCGTAAAGGTACCTATCGGTTTTTTTTTCTATAAAATGGGTAATAAAAATGCTTTATTTTATTTTTTTATTGAGTGGATAATTATTTATTTTACCCACTCAACTTGTCACTTGTCAAATTATTTTCTTGTAAATGTCATTAAAATTTTTAATAAAAATATGAATTCCTAGGCTATTTATTGGATAAAACCTTGTATGGCACTCATGGGTAAAGCGATATTGCCCTCTCGAAAATTAACCTGCTTGGCTGACGCCTTAGGTTAATTTTCTCATGGGCAATATCTTACTTTACCCACTAGTACCATAAATAACTATAGCACGCACTAAAAATAAAGGTGCACTTGATTAAAAAGTGGTTTTATAGAAAATATTTCGAATATATCCACATGTGGATACACAAAGATTAAATTAAAGAAATGGAAAAATTTTGTACCAAAGTACGTTATTTACAATTTATTTTACCTTTACTTTTTCTTCTAGCCACCTTCTCGATTAGGTGTACTGTTACCCCATTTTACTCTAATATTCGTTGGCTCGAGCTTGACCAAGATATTCGATCATCTCGTTAAAAGTACAGAATGTTGTTTAATAGAAAATTCGTGTAAATCTCTAGTGCATCATCCTTTATAACGGTGACACAGAAATAATTCAAACTACCCCTTCAACTAAAATTTAACACGGACATGCTTAAATTTTACTCACAAAGTTATAAAATTTCATTTGTTGAGTGTGGACAATAATAATATTTATTAGTAGATGATGAAATTTACATAAAAATTTACCTACAAATGCCTAAGCCGGGCTTGTGTGCATATTATAGGTAAAAACATACATTTATTACTTAAATTATTATATTACATTTATCACTTAATTAATATATTAAAGATAATATTAATTTTGAAATTAATTCTGAGATTTTGAGATAATTCTGAGATAGGACGGTAGATGAACGAGACACTAATTTAGGGGTAAGGTATAAATAATTAAATAATTACCATTAGAAGCATAGACAAAGAAAGTTTTTTTTTTTTTTTCTTCTGAAATTAGAAGGGAAGCTGTAAAGTTATTGTACCATTTAATAGGTTCGCTTTAATTTTAGTTTTAAAAGGAGTAAACGCAATAATTTCCCTAATATTGACAGGCAATTGATTAAATAGTTTAGGCGCTGTGTATAATACATATCTTTGCGTCAAACCTTTGTTAAAACGTGGTACTGGGATTGGATCGGTGTGTGAAAACCTTGTTATTCGCGGAAGATAACTGGGGATACGGTGATTAAATGCCCATAATAAGCAACGGTAAATGTAGTGATTTTTTATGTTAAATACGTTGGTTTCTATGTATATTTGTTTCGTGCTAAATAATCTATCTTTTAAAAGAGAAACTTTTAATATAGAATTAAGCGCGGCTTCTAATGGCTGTACTGAATTTTTAAGTAGAGCCCCCCATACAGTTATGCAATAAGTGACTATTGACTCCACTAGAGATTTGTAAACGAGTAAAATTTCGTTTTTGTTTATAATTTCACGAAGAATATAAAACTTTGGAATAAGTTGCCGAACTTTTTTAGTGACATAGTTTACATGTTCATTCCAGCGCAAGTGTTGGTCAACCATTAATCCCAAATATTTAATTTTATCAGTTTTATCAATTGTTGGACATTGACAAATTACAAAATTTAAACAATTTTCTTTGTGAATTTTTAACGAATTAAATAAACAGTATCAAATCATCACTGACCAATAAAATGTTGTAGACTGGGTGCACAGGCAGAGTACAAACTCGACGGACCTTGCACAACAGCACAACTTACAGGAAATGGTCGGATAGCCCTGCAGCTAAGACCAACAACCACAGAAGAAGGAAGGAAGGAAAGTTATAAAATAAATATTATTTATCCAATACATACATATAATGAGACAATTACCAGCTTTATTTTAAATAGATAAACTCAATAATAACCCCCGCGTGGCTTTTACTTTAGTGAGTGGATAATTATTTATTTTACCCACTCAACTGTCACTTGTCAAATTATTTTCTTGTAAATGTCATTAAAATTTTTAATAAAAATATGAATTCCTAAGCTATTTATTGGATAAAACCTTGTATGGCACTCATGGGTAAACCGATATTGCCCTCTCGAAAATATACCTGCTTGGCTGACGCCTCGCAGGTTAATTTTCTCATGTTACTTTACCCACTAGTACCATAAATAACTATTTCTGTAAATAAAAATAAAATTATCATAGGTTATATCCCGAGACCTAATTATATAACCGGCTAAACTGCAAGTAGCTGTATTTTTGGTAATTTTGAGCTATCGGCATAATAATCTCTCTTAAGAGGATTGGTCATTTATGACATTTTCTTGAAATTTGAATAATTTAAAATATAATAGGAAAATTATTATTGTTTAAAATTATTAGATTGATAAAAACTGAGTAACTATTAAAAAAAAAACCGTCAGTACTTTACAGAAAAATAAATAATTTAGCTCCATTTTTTCGTTTGTTTTCTTAGACTTTGACAGCCTGGCAATTTTTTGATTTTTTGAGCAATTTTAAAATCGCTCAAAGCTCGGACTAACGTTTCAGGTGCTCTAAAATTTTAGTTTGTTATTAGTGTTCTAAACAGAATGACGTAAACCACAAGTCGCTAAGTCCTGTAAATCAAAAGTTAGGACCAGTTGTATACATTTCTTTGGGTCAACTTGTATAACGGTATTTAGGTATTATTTTGTGATGAGGTCTCTTTTTCTTTGATGATATAGTAAAAAAAAAATGTGGTATTAGTTTTTATTAACTTTTGGTACAATTACACATACAGAATACAGATATTTAGAGCACATTTTTAAATATGTATTATTTTAATATTAATATTATTAATTTATTATTAATTATGAATATAGTGATAAAATGAACATGTAGTGCAAAAATAAAACGTTATACAGTGCATAAAATTTCGAAAAAAATAAATGAAACCTGTATACTGTATAACGGGTGAGTTTTAGTCCCTGGACACGCCATTTTGTGGCCCTTGTTAAAAAAAAATAAACCACAAAAAAATTGCTTTGATCAGATTGAAAAAAATATCCATGGACCAAAACTCACCCGGTATAGTATATAGTATACAAATATATTTCAGTGGCTGCGTTCAACTTGTCCAGCTAAAGTCAGCGAAATCCGTTAAAAGCTTTGATTGGCACAATGCTTATCAAGACTTTCGGATAATAACTTTTGATTGAATCTTGTTGCTGGCCCCTAAATGCGTAAAATCTAACAGATAAACATCAGTTTTTTTGCTGGTAGTAAAACTTAGCAAATGCTGGCATTTGCTTCTCAGATTAAACGCAGCCGTTACACCTGTTTTAAGCTGTTTAATAAACTTTTCAGATTATTGTTTCATGAATATTTTTGGCATCCTTTTGGAAAAAGAATTGAGAAGTTGACTTTTTGACAAGCACTGTATAAATATTTGTTAAAATGAGTGCAGAAATTTTAAATTTGTAATTTTAGAATATGAAGGTAAAAATACGATTTTTTTTTATTTTTACATTGAATTTATAAATTTATTTTACCATATCTTGACCAATAAAGAAGAGGTTTTTTTATAAATAAATTTCCTATTTTAGGAGCATAATAATTATTAAAACGAAAACCAACGAAATACCAGATTTGTAACCTTAAATATTATTTAAATCAAACAAATTTTTAATAATTTTCAATATTTTAAATAAATAAACAAATAAATGGATAAACATAGAATAAATACATATTAAAATCAATATAAAAATTAATTTAATATCGTTTTAATTGCTTTTAAAAGATTTTTTTTTTACATTTTGTATAAGAAAAAAATCTTGGATAAATAATGGGGGATGACGACACTTAAATGTCGTGTGTAATACAACAAACTAATAACTCTTCTCTCTAGAATAGGCATTTCATTTGTAAAAACTGACAAAAACGTAGCCAACATATACATTTGTCTGTCTTACTCGCACAGCTTTGTTCTAACAGAGACAACAATAACAGTTACTGGTAATTGTTATTGTTCAGGCCTACTATTTGTTTACAAACAAACCGAGATGTTGGCGATACTTTATATTAACGGTATGCGTATTCTAGAGAAAAGAGTTGTTAGTTCGTTGGTGGTGTAATAAGAACTTTTTATGACAAAAATTTATGCTCGTCTTTTAATTTTGTATTTTTTTTAATACTAGCAATTACATTATAATTAGTTAACATTATAAATTTAACTTACTTTAAATATTAGAGTTTAAAACAGTGACCACAAAAGGTATAATACTTAAATAGTAAATAATTAAACATTTGTTTTTAAAAGCCTTTTTGACATTCACTACTAGAAGGCTTTAACCCTTTAACCTATTTTGGCAACTAGAATTTATATCAAATATAATTATAATTTACCTATATTTGTCACGCTAATCTTGAATACAAATTACAAGTTTTAGTCACTTGACAACACAAACCAAGGGTTAATCCTGCTAGTAGGAGGTCTATATACTATAAAACCATTAACAGTAGAATCTGAGGTGATCGGTTTCGGAAGATAATGGACTTTTTTTGCTTAGAAATGACCATAGCGGACTTAATAAAACTTTATTTTATACTGTTTTAGATTATTCTATATAAATGTTGGTCAGAGATTTCAAATCCGTTCAAATAGTCTAAGGGGACGTTCAAGTACTACGTAACGCAAATTTGTGTAGATTTCCTACTAACAGGACTAATTGTTGGTTTGCGTTGGCAAGTCACTAAAACTTAATATGTATTCAAGATTAGAGTGTTTTATTTTTACCTATCCTAAACGATATGTTCTAGAAAAGCCATAATTTTGTTTATGCAGGTTGACTCAGATTACAGTTCAAAATTTTAATGTTTTTTTATCAAATAAAATAAAAAAATATGAAAATATACCTTCTAAGAACTATGTTTCTTAGGTTTTTTATTTTTTTTTCTTTTCGTTTCAAAATCTCCTTAAAATTGTGTACTCTAATTCTGCACCACCCTGTGTGTTAAATAAAACATTTCTTGAACAGAAATTTAGCTATAAAGTAGTCAAAAAAAAATCGATTTTGAAAAATTTATTTAATTTTTCACAAAAATTACCTACAATATATTTTCTTAAACTGAATTTTCGTTGTAACACATCTAATTTTTATACAAAATTATATATATTTAAATTTATATATGTGTATATTTAAATTTAAATTGCACTATGTTTTTTGTGTTTGATTAAAAATAGTCATATTGGTCCGTGCACAATTGTTATAATTAATTAATTAATTAATTAACATTTAATTAATTTAATTAGGATTGTGTGAATAAAGTTAAGTATTTTCGAAAAATACATATTTTAAAAAACACGAGGTTTACATTTAAAATTTATATGTTACAATATAGCCCTAGAATTTTTTGATAATGTGCCTTGGAGCTAAAACTTATCCTTAAGTATTTTTTCTACCTCCAAAAAACTGTTTTCACTGCTCATCAGCAAATAGATTGTTTTTGCTGTTTCCAAAACTTTAGTTTATTAGAAAACTTTGACGTTTTTAAAATACACCAAGAAATAAGTAATGGGCAAGAATTTATACATCAGTAGGTATAATTCAAAGAACTTTTACCTCAAGAAGTAATTTCAGACCAATGTTTATGAAGTTGTCATCTTTTTGTTTGTTTATTTACTAACAGAAACGCGATACAGCTTTGTGCTGTAAAATGTAGATGTCGCTGGTCGACTTTCGGGCTACCTAGTAGCGATGTTGCGTAGTTTCCACCTTATCATGAATTAAAACCATTTTGGATTTTAACGTTAAATTTTCCTAATAAATATATCCTTGTACGATGTATCTAAATATCATCTTAGATGACTACAAATCACCATGAGTGATGACTCATGAGTCATGATTTAAATTGTGGCTTCTTATATGTCATAAAAAAATATGACTTATTATTTTGTAAATTTACCTTAATTAATGAAAATATAACCTATTTTTTTAATAATAAATGAGTGCATTTATTTGTATTAAGTATTTAAAACAACTGTTATAAACAAAGAAGTAAATACATAATAAATATTAAATATTATTTAAATATACAGCCTGTTCCAGAACTCGCGTATAGAAATTTGAGGGTATACTAAAAACCCTCTGGAAAATATGAAAACATTTTCGAAAAAAATCCATCTTCAATACTAATTAAAAAGGAAGCTATTTAATCTGACCAATCCTGTTGCTGATGTTAAATTACCTACAAATTAGGTTTTCCCTACTTATTAGTAACTATGGTTGCATTTTAATTGTTGACTCGTGCATTATTTAAGACTTTTAGGTTATTTTTTTTTTTTAATTTATTAAATGACCTTTACTATAGAGCAATTAGCCAGCACATTATAAATTACAATAGGTTTACAATTTAATTTGATTAAAATCCAATAACTTAATTACTTTATGCGCAGATTCACTTAAATTTCTTAAAATGTTTTTTTTAGGTTATTATATTTTGACAAAACTGACAGTCTCTCAAATATTCTATTTTTATAGGGTCACTCCATCCGGCGGTGGTTTTTTGACATTAATAAATATTTATGTCACATTAATCACCATGTCATCCTACAGAATATGTACCTGTAATAATTAAATTTGATTCCATAGCTACAAATTTAACTTTTAAAGGTAGTTTAATATCAGCAACAGTATTGGTCCGCTTAAAGCGTTCTTATTATTGAATTGAACGAAGATGGATTTTTTTGACATTTTTTTCTTATATTCCAGAGGGTTTTTAATATACCCTCAAATTTCTGTACGCGAGTTCTGGAACAGGCTGTATGTACAATACAATTTAAAAAATGGCGGGTTTACTTTATAAATATAAATGTTTGATAATGTAGGTAAGGTGAAGTTAGATAACTAGAACCCTTGGGTAATTAGGCCAAAGACTAATTTCCAAATAAGAACGTTACTAAATAGTATATTACGCACCGAATAAGCGAACCTAGTTTTTAGTGCACGAGGAGTGCCCTCGATGTGCACTGAAAAGGTGTGCGTATACTAATTTTCTGACAGCAGATATGTAAAATCAGCGTTGTCATAGGCAACGGGTAGGAAACAGACACTTACTACTAACTAGGTCGTAAGAAATACTATAAAACAAAAACTGTCTAAAAATTAATTGTATTAATTTGACGTTTTGTGTTTGACGTTCACTTGTTTTCTGATAGTAGTTGACTGTCACTTTCCGACCGCTGTCATGGTAACGGGTGGAAAATAAGCACTAACTACTAAGTAGATCGTAGGAAAAAACAAACACTTAAGAAATGTTATATTCTTTTTATAAAAAAGCACATGGCCAATTTAGCCCATGGGTCTCACTTATCTAAATTCAAATGATTAAAATTTATTATTTTTATAGCTTATTTTTTTGTAGATTTTTGTAAGAGACCCTGTTATTAAAAATTAATACACTTTTGTTAAAAAAAAATAATAGTGCTGTATCTTTACACAGGGACGTAATTTATTTTTCAGGATTTTTTCGTGAGAAATAGTTTTTTACATATTGAGCAAATTCACAGGGTGTAGTAGCCCTAAGCTAAAAGTTATAGACAAAAGGTTTGTAAAATTTGTAAAAACTGTGAAATATTTTTAATCTTTTCAGCTGAAGGAATACAAAGTAATGTTTTCTTCTTTTGGTCATCTCTTTTTGCTTAGGAAGTTAAATGCAAATATTTACAGTTAAATTACCTTTATAAAAATCTATCTACAAAATTATTTATCAACATGAATTCGACACATTTAATTAATAGCTAACGCGCAAGTATCATTTTCACTAAGTAGTGACACGTCGTATGCTCTACCCCATATAGCACACAATATCCGCCGGATATCCTCTCAATGTCCTCTCAATGTCGCGGGACATCAGTCGTATATCCCAAGGATATTCTTACAGTTTAGGGAATTTTAATTCTTATCGGCAACGCCGCTTATTTGCAGCTTGACAATAGCGGGAAAAAACGCATTGCTTTTCAAATTAGCCACTTTTCTTTGTCAGTGTCAGTACTTGATAGAATTAATCTGGCTAACGCTGAAAGTACTCTGGACACAAGGATATAACAAATACTCATAAAATTTTTTCATGCTCATAAGACAAAAAATGACACCAATTTTATAACGCTTATAAAAATCTTAATCATAATATTTTCATTACCTGGAACTGGAACTTTAATGATTTTTTTATTACTAGATAAAAACATCGTGTCAGGTAATGATTATAATATATTTCATTTAAAGGCAAAGTAAATTTCTTGGGGGTGGGGCAAGAGGGGTCAGAATCAACCAATTGTTGTTCATAAAAAAAAGGACATTTCACAGAATTATATTTAAATGCAATGGCCGAATGTGCCCCCATGGTTATGTATGCCCCTCTTTACCCTAGTTAAGCTAAATTTTATTGGTAGATGCCTAAGATAGGTTTTAACAGACCAAAATGTACAACGTTTACTTAAACTTTAAATGTAATATACGTTGGAAGTAAACACTATATAGAACGACAAAATTCTAAGATATTTTACACGAAAAAATCTTGATAATAATACAAGGTGTTTCAAAAATAAATGAGGAAGATTTAGGACTATATTTTGGTAAAAAAACAGGAATCGTTGTTGAAATATAAAAAATATTTTTTATTTTTCTGTGAAGAATATGCTCCTGAAATTTCGTCACCTATTTTTAAAACACCTGGTATATTTTCAAATCCCCTAGCATATTTTTTGTTATTTTATATAGCCCAGTCGACCTACACTGAGAATTTTTTTTGTAATTTCACAAAAAAAAAATGTAAAATCTCCAAAACCTGGTAGATTTGGATTCAGCGATACAAAACTGAAGGTAGATCTGTTTTGACTGGACTAAACCACTTGTTGTGCTATACATACAATGAGGTCCAAAAGTCACCCTTCCTTCTTAACTTTCGAACGAGTTAAATTATTGACTTAAAACTTAGAATAACTAAATAAGTATGACAACAACTATCTTTTGGCATATTTTTGATATTTTTAGCTTTCAAAATGTGCTAAAAGGGGCATATATGCCCTTATAAGAGCATTTTATTAATGGAAATGGGGTTCGTGTGATACATCATTTTAAAGAAAATAATATTCTTTATTCGACTATATATTTTTTTAATTTTTTCAACCTTTTTTAAAGATTATTTTTTTACTATGCATACATTTAAAATACAATATATTATATTCAAAAAGTCTTATTTACGTGTTTTAAATTTGAAGTCAATATCTCCACTAGTTCAAAAGTTAAGAGCAGGGTGACTTTTGGATCGCACAGTATATGCGCTGTATATATACCGCCTTAAAAACAAATCGTATTTGCATTTGACCAAAACCACAGTTTGTGGTTAAAAAGTTAGCTTTAGAGTTAAATTAGGTTAAGATTGACAGCTCCAGTGATAAAGTCTTCCCTGAGCAAGGGCACCAAAGTTGGACTGCGTCTGAAACAAAGAACAAAAATATATTTTTTCGTAATGAGATCTTAGCTTACAATAAATTAAAAGTGCGAGATGCCGTTTAAAAAAAAAATCCCTCATTTTTTTTGTAAAAAATGATATAATGACCTTTTTTTACTCTGCAACGGACACGCTTATTAAAGTCGCACCAACAGGCACGCGTAATAGTATATTACCGAGTACACGAACCTAGTTTTTAGTGCACTCGATTTGCACTGAAATAGTTTGCGTCGAGGTGCGTATAGTATTATTTTTTACTACCTAACACCTAAACATAAAAAAAAAACGCAAAAAGTCAAGTCAAGTCCAGTTGGTAAAATTGAATGGCAGATTTCGTAAAATTTATGTTGGAAAAATTGAGGGGTAAAGGGAAACTGGTCAGTAAATGGGAAAATTGAATTTTTCAGATGCGAGGACCTTTTTTTAGTCAGCAAAATTTCACGGTCTACCCCTGTTTTTTTTTATTTGGAAAATTTCTCAATTTTTAAATTTTTAGTTGGGAAATATTTGCTCTGTCCCCCCATCTCAAAAAATGCTTCAGAGCACCACTGAATATATTAGAAAATGTTTCTGTCAGGGGCTGGATTTTTTCCAGTTACGGGCCTGGCTATTGTATACATATACATGTACCTAATGAAAGCGTAAAATTTGAAACGTTGCCGCAAACTTGCTTAATTATGTAAATAATAATTGAATAAATAAGCATTCCAGAAACTCCAGCCTGCACCATAATACGTTGCATCATCAATGTTAATTTTAACCACATACAATATAAGTCCAATTAATATTCATAATCGTGGTTTGCCACGATTCGTATCACGAAAGTTTGGAAATATTTATTTTACTTTTAACATAATCCAATAAATTACAATGGAGAGGACAGGATTTCAATACAAACTAGATGAAACGTTGCAAGCACCCTGTCAAAAAACATTATATTCTAGCAAAAAACTGTATATACCATTTTTTATAGGGCTTAAAAAGAGCTTTTATTTAAAATATAATTTTTTGAAATCGGGTTATAAATATGCGAGATGCTAAAAAAACCTTTTACTGCTTTAAACGCCAATATCTCGAAAACAATGCGTTTTAGGAAAACGTTGTTTATAACATTTTTTGACCAATTTAAAATTATCTTTTATATTAGTGCTAAATTAACCAAATACAATAATAATTGCATTAATTATAAACAAAAAACGCTAAAAATAGAAGTTTTAACCTATTTTTATTATTATTATTATTATTACACCCAGACAGACAAACAGACGGACGCAAATTTTTTTTTTACTGATTTCGACTATGGTCTAAAACTTTGAGAAATGTGATAAAAACGTGGTCAAAGAAGATTTCAATACACTCTTAGTAGCACTAAGTGCAGATGTAATGAGTAGTGACACTATGGTGGAAGCCATTTTTTCTGCAAGGGTTAGGATTTAATAATAATAATAATAATAATAATAATAATAATAATAATAATAATAATAATAATAATAATAATAATAATAATAATAATAATAATAATAATAATAATAATAATAATAATAATAATAATAATAATAATAATAATAATAATAATAATAATAATAATAAAGGTCTTTATTAATTAATTAATAACAATTTACATTAAGAATTTACACTAGTTTGTGCGATTTAGTAACTTAATAGTGAATTTTATCTTGAGTGTGCTTTTTGGTGATATGCTTCCCATAGTTCAAAATTCTAACAGACAATGCTTCCTCTTTACTTGCTTCAGTAACTTGTAAGCTGACAGAGCAATCCAAATATCATACGGTGTTTGTTAAATGCTAGTATTGGTTTGTTTTTCTTAGTTTCTTTATTAAAAAAAATTATTTAAGCCTTGTGTGACAATACTAGTTTTCGTAACGAGTAAGCGACTTTAGTCCTTAGTACACGAGAATGAAGTTTTTTTGACGACGCGAAGCGAAGTCAAAAAATCATTCGAGTGCACTAAGGACTTGTCGCAAACGAGTTGCGAACAACATTTTTCGTTCGATCTACAGTCTAGATTCTTTAAAAATGTATATTTTAAAGAACTACCTGTGTTTAATTTTGACATTTCAAAATTTTATAAACGTCAAATGACTTTTGTCAAAATGAAAGCTATGTGTACTCGTTTGGATAAATGAGTGTGCATAGTTGTCATTTCATTCAAATATGCACTATGGACTCGTGCGATAGAAATATATCCTAACGAGGATATATAGTGAACATGCATTTTTCTTTATTTCGTGTACACTAGGTCGTACGAAAAAAAATATTTTAGCATTGTTCGACAAACAATTAATTTAGCCTTGTATGACAATTTTAAAATTTGGCGAAGGCGCTGGTACATGAAAATAAAAAAGGCAATTTTGAGATTTTGAAAAATTTAATATTTATTTTGTTTAATATTTTTAAAAGGTACTGAAGTTTTCGTAATTAACATTTTAATCGATCGATAGGTTAATCGTAATATATGTTTTCCATATAAGCCAATATTAAAATTTGTACCAGTTTAAAGTTGATAAATTTTATCAATATTTAAAGAATTTTAATCCTTTAATATTACTGTTTGTATTTGATTTTAATTTTGATAATTACTGCAGATATTATACAGGGTGTTCCATAGGTTTTTGTCCAAAACCGTTTTCTGTGTAACTTTTTTGTGATTTTATTTTTAGAATATGATTTCTCAGGTCAAAATACATAAAAAAAGGTACTCTTGTTGTAATACTGTAAGATTAACCGTTTTCGAGAAAAATTAATTTGAAGGTGAAATTTCACGGTTTGAGGACGAAAAATTAAATACTAAAATGTTGAAAACCAACATTTCAATGATGCAGGGTGAATGTACATCAAAAACTAAGAAAAAACCCTCCTTCGTATACGGGTACTTCTAAAAATCAATTCTATGGTCTCTTAACAATTTTTAAAGGGCCATAGTAACTTTAAAAGCGACTTTTCGACCTATATGTATAGAAACTTTTTTTCTTAGTTTTTGATATAGAATAACCCTGCATCATTGAATTTTTGATTTTTAACATTTTTGTATTTAATTTATCGTCTCCAATCGTGAAATTACACTTTCAAATAAACTTTTCTCGAAAACGGCTAATACTACGGTTAATAACAAACGAAGATGAACATTATTAAGATTAGTTCACATGCAAAGCCTCAGTGCTATAATACAAAGGGTTTCTGAATTATTAACGAGAAATCGAATTTTTGGAACCATCTTTGAAGGGGCGTAGCTCCCTTACGAGTCGTTTTAAGACATATGTTTATGGGAACTCTTTTTCTTATTTTTAGGTAACAAATCACACCCTGAAATATTAGCACGTCATTACAAAATATCCTGTATAACGTAAACTACACTGTGTAGTGCTCTTTTGTATCAAAAAAATTATAACTATAATTATATATATAAAAACTAATATTGAAAATATTATATTTAGAAAAAAAAATATTCAAAATTAAAAAAAGATGCAAGATATGCTACTTTCATTTTAAATTATCAAAATTCCTTTTTAAGCAAGCAGTCACATACAAATTCTGAATTTGAAATTCTCAATTAATTAAAGTCTAAGCTATATTAAATTTCCTGTTCTGTCTGTTCGTTTGTTGTCTCGTTTTCTTGTCAGCAGCTAAATTTCTCATCAAGTCTTCCCATTTACTTTGTTACATAATATTATGAGTCTGTCCACAGTAACGGACGGAAAGTCACAAATTATTTTTTATTTATTTTTATTATCCCAGGGAAAAAAGTTTTTATCCAATACATACAGATAATAAGACAATTACCAGCTTTATTTTAAATAGATAAACTCAATAATAACCCCCGCGTGGCTTTTACTTTATTGAGTGAATAATTATTTATTTTACCCACTCAACTGTCACTTGTCAAATTATTTTCTTGTGAATGTCATTAAAATTTTTAATAAAAATATGAATTCCTAAGCTATTTATTGGATAAAACCTTGTATGGCACTCATGGGTAAACCGATATTGCCCTCTCGAAAATTAACCTGCTTGACTGACGCCTCGCAGGTTAATTTTCTCATGGGCAATATCTTACTTTACCCACTAGTACCATAAATAACTATTTTTATGATTATGCATGATGATGTCTAATTTTAACTAAAATTTGGTATAATTATTCATAATTACGGGTGGAGAAATAAAGAAGTTTATAAAATATCAAATTGACTTCACTTTTCTTGTATTTTTGGAACATATCCTTTTGTTTTTTCTTTGTAGCTTTATCGGATTGTTTTTCTGGCCACATCATTATCAGAAATTTATTAAAATAATAATTAATTGTAATTAATTTTACCCCTGACTGAAATTCAACTAGTATCAAAATTTGACATCTAATTAAAAATATTGTAAACTAATGGTCCTACGATAAAAATGGTAACATATGTTTTTGTAGGGAATAAAAAATTGTTTTCATTTATACAAAAAAAATTGTCTACTATAAATAATAAGTGAGATATCGCTAAAAATTATAGTTTTTGTCCATTTTGCCCCCCTTGCCCTGCGCTTATGTTAACCATATTGGATGTGACGCAAATAGAAAAGGTTCTAAATCGTTTGGCATTTTTTTTCTCGAATCGGACATTCCGTTAAAAAGTTATAAGGTTTACATACAGACGATAGACCGACATACATTTTTTAACACCCACTTTTTTCACATTTTCTCGACGTTTCATGGCATTCTTGAGCCGAAATGCAAAAAAAATTGATTTTTCGGTCGATTTTAATCAGGTCTATTCACGTGCGTAAACAATATTACCAAAATAGCAATATTTTTACGCACCTGAATAGACCTGATTAACGGGAGTTTCCACCCGTAAAAATCTTCATATTTATATTTTTCTTCAGCAGCAGGTAACTTTTTGTGGACACACCCTTATGTTTCAGTCTTCTGCAGTAACTGGTAACATACCCTTGTACTAAAATACAAATAATTACCTGCAGGTGGATATTGCAAGTGTATTTCAAAATTTCGAAATGTCTGTTCATGCACAAGAACGTAGAAGTAAAATTCATCACATAAATGTTTAAAATCACCTAAATTAATGTATTTTAGTAAAGAATCGTTAATTTTATTAAAGAATCGCTCATTTTAATAAAAAATTGTTTATTATTTGATAAACTCTTTCATCAAATCGATGGTTTTACATTAAAACAATGAAATTTAAACATAAAAAACCTTCGTCTTTTAAAAATAAATGTTTTTTTTTATTGTAGATATACTTTTATTTTAAGATTGATCATCATATGATATATAATATATAATATTATTATATATCATAGATAATAAATTACAATTTGGCACTGCCGGTCAAAATTAACCACGAACAAATTGGTTTGCAAAATTGAAGTAGTAATGTATAAAATCAATGACCAAGTTTCACTAAAATCAAGTGAACTGAAACAGAATTGACTATACAGCGAATATTCCTAAATTATAAAATATACACGGTTCGCCGTTAATCACATTTACTTTGACTTTGAAAATCACTTGGTTTTCTTGTACAGTTTTTTTTACTTATGAAATAACAATTTAAAACCAAAAATCAAATAATCTATCGGGAGAAACGTTTTTTAATCGCAAAAAAGGGTCACGTGACCTCCATAACTTTTTAATAAATCGGTTAATTTAAACAAACATCTGTTCAGTAATTGAAAACAAGACAACTTAATTTAAAAATGAAACAAATTTTAAAAAATAAGCACACAAGAACGTCTCTAGCACTAATTTCGAAATGGTTGTCTCGCAACAAATGGTGTTTTCTGCTAACTTTAAGTCGTTCGTTTATAGAGAAAAGACTATTATCTTTTGAGCACTGCAAAAAAACGCAAATTTTGAAATTTCACAAGACGCCCGATGTTGAATACGCTACTTTAACTCGAAAAAAAGTGATAAAAATTATTTTAGAATTTAAATTAATTGATTCTTAACACTTTAGAGAGTATCCTTAAAAATAATTAAAAGTAAACAGCTGTAAAAACCTAATAATTTTAAAAATACAGTGCGTGCATTAAGTCTGGAATCACCCGATTAACTTTTTAGTTACAAGTCAAACACAAAAACCCTCGGATAGGTCGATTTTTATTTTTTATTTTGCAAATTATGGTGTAATAAAAGTTATTAAAATTTGCACCCCCTTGCACCCTCACCCCCCAACTTTTTTTTTTCAAATAGCAACCTACCCCTTGTGACACTTCGTTGGAAAGGTAATTTAATAAGCTTTCCAACGGTGTATAATAAAGCCTAATTTGGTAAAGGGATAATGATAAAATGCACAATTTAGTTTATTATTAAGACATGTAAAGTATAACTTTAGTTCACTATAAATGTTCAAATTGATGTCCTTCAGCTCTTTGACAGTGGACAGTAAAAAAACGGGATTAAAATCGATTAAATAGTAAATATAAAATTGGTCAATAAAAAGAAAAAAAATTGCATTTTTCAAAAGGGTATAAAATATTACAATAAGTTTAAAACAACCTTATTTAGATTCTCAGGAAGGTGCCAAGTAGGAAATAGGGCAACAATTACCATATTATGCGTAATATTTCACACAAACAATGTTTAAATAAAACATGCGTTTTTCATAGACCCTTTAACAAATTAGGCTTTATCATACACTGTTGGAAAGCTTATTAAATTACCTTTCCAATGATGTATCACAAGGGGTAGGTTGCTATTTGAAAAAAAAAGTTAGGGAGTGAGGGTGCAAATTCTAAATATATGTGCATAACATGAAGTTAACCGATTTTCATAGAAATACCCTTGTAGAAAAAATAGTTTTACTTACTCGGTGTTAGTCCTGGGAAAAGCCGTGGGTAACTGTTTGGCCTGTGCCGCTCTGGCTCTAGCCAAAAGGCTCATGACCGTGCGTTTCGTCGGCGTCATAGATGTCCTGGGTCCTCCCGCCAGAAGCGGTCTTTTACGGCCTACGGCTGCTGTAGCCCCGGAGGCTGTGGTTGAAGCTACGCCGTTTGTAGGGGATAGGTCACTCTCGTTTACTGGTGTTGCATTTTCGGTACTATCACTCGAATCTATAAAAAATAAATACAAACTATAACCAACTGAACAGTTTCAAGCAGATGGTCAAAGATTTTGACTTTTCGGCGAAGATTTCAATACATCGTCACTCTTAGTAGTACTAAGTGCCGATGTAAATGGGTAATAAGCGAAACTACCATTTTTTTGCCCAGTTTTTCCCCTATTACCCTACATTAATTTTAACAATATTTGACGTGACAAAAACTTTATGGTTCCTACAATGAATGGCGTTAGCATTTTTAAATTAAATGTCCAGTTTTTTTTAAGGTGTGGCCAACCTCGTTCTATGTTTCTATACTTTGATAATAATGGAAACTAAAGTCGTATTAATGGTGCAGGTTGCTTGAAAAACAACTTTACACTACGATATTTCAAGAACGCTTTGACATGGAGACATGACATTTGAAATAAATTTTTAAACTACTTAGAAAACCTTTGTTCCAAATTTCAAAACTCTGTGTCAAAGCGTTCTTGAAATATCGTAGTGTAAAATTGGTTTATTTATTTATTTATTTATTTATTTACTCATTTATACTCGTCACACATGGCACTTCTAAAGCCTGAATAGGTTTAAAAAAATGTAGCGGAGTTCTGACCATGGATCATGGTAGAGGATAGTCTTGACATAAAAGAACTATTGACAGTGAAATCCTGAAAACGCGTTCTTGGTAAATAATGTTAAATATTCTTCTGCAGACATCATGGTAAGAACATCATTAATTTGCAAATTCTGTTTAATGATTTTTATAGTATTTTTCATGCTGATTCTAAATATGTTCTTGCCATGATGTCTGCAGAAGAATATTTAACATTATTTACCAAGAACGAGTTTTCAGGATTTCACTGTCAATAGTTCTTTAATGTCAAGACCATCCTCTACCATGATCCATGGTCAGAATTGCGCTACACTTTTTTTTAAACCTATTCAGGCTTTAGGAGTGCCGTGCACAGGGACCTTTACAAAAAGGTATTTATTACCAGAGAGTGTTTATTTCTACATTAAATTTAAATCGGTAAAAGATACTGGCAACTTCTAAATCTTCATCATAACATTTTCAGCGATTTTTCGGGTAACCATATCCCATGCTCAATTAGGTACTATCTAATACTGTCTACATCATTTTATATGAAAAACCAATATAAATATTTGTGTATACATATTAAATAAAATAAAAAATTATTAAAAAAATACTGTCTGACGACTTTGACATTAAAAAAGCGACCTCCACCATTAATATGCCTATATACACCATTGCTATTGCGACATTGTAGAAATAGTTGCTATATGATTGCTATTGATTCCTAATTTTTAAAAATCAATACTAAAAAGTCGCTTATGACATATGCTAAACCACAGGTACTAATTAATTGCTAATTTTTGAATAATTATTGCTAAAATAGTTTTTTTACGACAGCATAAAGAAATGTGCTTTCTTGTTGAAGGTCTGATATCGAAATTAAATTATCCACGTCATAGATAACTAGTAGACCTAATCTAACCCTTAACCCAAGTTATTATTAGAAAATGCCAACGAACTAATAACTCTTCTCTCTAGAATACGCATACCGTTAAGATAAATTATCGCCAACATCTCGGTTTGTTACTAATCACATAGTAGGTATATTTAGGCTTGAACAATAATAATAACCAGTAACTGTTATTGTTGTCTCTGTTAGAACAAAGCTGTGCGAGTAAGACAGAGGAATGTATATGTTGGCTACGTTTTTGTCAGCTTTTACGAATGAAATGCCTATTCTAGAGAGAAGAGTTATTATTTCGTTGGAAAATGCATTGTCTTGACATTCTAGCGAATAAACCTTAAAAGGTAGGAAGTTACTTTACTTCAGCAACATTTAATATTCTTTGACAAAAACTATAAATTTTAAGATTTTTTTTATAATTTTAAAGTACATGATAAAATATAGTATATTTTAGATATTATAAAGTTATATATTTAAGTAAAACCAAAGTTATCCATTACTTGGAGTAAAAGTTTTTTACTATAAAACATAACCTGCTAAACTAAAATCAACAGTACATTTATCTTTAAAAGACTATAGATATTAAAGCCTTAAGTTTATGATCGAATAAATCTATACCTTATTTTATTTTTGAACGTTTGAACTTTATTCGTTTAGGTATAAAATACCACTCTAATTTGAAATTATATATCGGATTTAATGTATTTCTCGACATAAAGATAATTTAAGTCTATTCATATGTTCGTGGCAAGGCAGAGTTTTCTGCTGAGTTACACAAATTTTCGGTTTTGTCAAAACTGTATTTTTTTTGAGGATATGCTAAAATATGAAACAAGCCATTAGGTTATATCTTATTACATATATGTTTATAATAAAGAACTGCTCTGTCAGTCCCTTTGTAACCACGAGACTTTTTTTTTCTGATTTTCTCTTCTATCCAAAACTTCGTTTCTCAAAAATAATTATTTATGGTACTAGTGGGTAAAGTAAGATATTGCCCATGAGAAAATTAACCTGCGAGGCGTCAGCCAAGCAGGTTAATTTTCGAGAGGACAATGTCGAGTCACAAAAAACATTGATTTTAATCTTGTCCGCGGTTTGAAGCCATACAGTGTTTCATATTTGCAGTCAAAGAAACAGTATAGTCTACAACACGTATGGAATAGTCATTTCGCGCTCGCGGGACCGTCATACTTGCCTTTCGGATCGTATGACAAACTTTCCCCTCGCGCGGAATATTGTCTATTCCATACTAGTTATAGAATATACCATTCTGTTTACCTCTGTAGATAGTGTCTACTACTATCCGAAATTAGGAAAGCATCCGAAATTAGGCGTCTTTCCTATACAGAGGTAATAAGTGCAAGGATACGAAAATGATTTTTTGCACGACCAAGACTAAAATCTAATTTTACGCTTTCATTTTCGGGACTAAACTTGCCGTTTTTCTCCCTAGGGAATAAAAATCACGGCAACCTTGATAATATTAAAATATTATACTTACTATGTGCTTTGCTGGTTCAAAAATTAGGTTTGGTGGTGTTTTGTAATAAATTAGAGATTCAAACCAATTTATTTGATTTTAACAAAGGAAACCTTTAAAAATAACATTGTTATAACAATTTATACATAAATTAAAATTTATCATCTTCGTCCATTTTTTTGACGTTTGTGTCAACCATATTAAAAAACAATTGAAAAGTCCAAACCAAACGAAAATAATACAACCGATTTTAGACGCGTGGCTTTTAATTTTAATTTTATCTACCTACCTAAATTATGTTTGCTCCTGCAAGAAATAGTGTATATACCTCAGGACTAATGCAGCGGGACTAAAACAGCCAGTTTAGTCCCTTGGTATATAATAGTATATTTTTGAAATACGAGGTTTCGAAATTGACAAGTCGCTATGCCAAAAACATTTTCTTTTATAAAATTTATATTATGTCATTTAAAACAGAACGGAATAAATATTAACCGGTTAAAATTTGAATGAAAGGCTGCGTCAAATTTTCCCGGTAATTTGAATTCAATAGTGAACTATTAAGTCTTAACTACGTCGAAGGGATTTAGGTTAGGGAAAGAATCATGCCTCATTTGACAGAATACCAAACCCCCAGGGGTTATAAAATCTCCATCATTAGGGGAGACTTTTCCAAAATGTCCTTGCGTCCACAACAACCTTCTATAAAACCGATCCTACACTACTGGCAAGACATCACACTACTTGCAAGAAATCACAGTAGGTCAAAGCAAATGCGTACCTAATAGTAGCTTAAGTCTTTTTGGGCCACCAGACCCATAGGCACATCAGTTTCATAAAAACTACATTATTTAACTTGAAATGGAGTCTTAATAACTAAAAAAGTAAAAAAAGTTTTTTTTTTAATTATTGGTATAAATAAAATACAATGTCCGTATAATTAAACTAAATAAAAAAATATAATAAAGCGATTTTATTCTTAAAAATAGTACAATTCTCAAATGAAAAAAAGAAAAATTATGTTTAAAATTTAAATGAAAATTTAACTGTTTGAGTATGGTGACTTTTAAATCAATTCATAAGAAAATATAACTAGAAAAGTAATTATATATTAATTAACTAAACTTTTTGTATGTCTTATGAAACATAATCTACATAAATAATGCAATAAATCGATATAAAAATGTATTTATTTACGAATATGCAGACTTATCCCACATAAACTCAAAAAACAGGTGCAATTTTTTTAGACAACCCTTGTTACGCGAAGATAAGAAGTTTGGCAGGGCAACTTTTAGTCAAAACGAAGAAATACAAACTATAAGATGTTTATATAAAAAATCATTAGGCTTTAAAATCATAGATGTCTCTAATCTCGCTTTAAAAATGTGTACCCAAATGAGTACGGTGGACGAAAATGGGTTAAGCATATGAGTACATACTTGACCGAACATTCTGCGCAATTGGTGAGAGGTGTGGGACCGGCTTAAGTCATACCAGCTTGTGTTTATTAATGTTTTTGTGATACAACGATGCATCTAAAGAAAGTTATAACCTCAAAAATAATACAACAAATCTGGATGTGACAGTAAACCTACTGGTAAGTCAAGCTGATCTAAAATTTTTAATTTTAAGATAGCTTTGAGTTGTATTTTCTTGTCGGCAATGTGGCTCAAAAGACCTATAGGGCAGTTTCGTGTGAAATAGGCTATATATCGATTTTTCAGTCATTATTTTAAGTTTCACATGAATTTTTCTCTTACGGGTCATTCGGGGTCATTCTCCCTTAATGTTATATAATGCTGAGGAAGCAATCTTAAACAGACAGTTAGCCTAAATCAAAATTAATCATACGACAAACGGTTTCTTTCCTAAAAATACGGCTATATTTTATAAAAAAAGCGATTCCACTGAAGATATCTGCTGTTTAAAAAAAAGCGTTAGGTATCTTTATGCAGAAAAATAAGTAGTTATAATTATTATATTTTTATTATGTGTGTTTATAATTTATATAAAAACATTTCCCATATGTATTTTGTTTTAATAGTTTAAACTAAAACATTTTTATTTAAACAGAAAATAAATATTTATTTGAAATAGTGAAATAAAACCATTTTATAACTATACGTTAATAATAATAAAATACGTAGTAAGAATATATTATTTTATAGTTTTAAAAATTTATTATTTATTTTATAAGCGTATTTATAAGGTTTATTATTTATTTATATCTAATCTAAACCTGCTTATAATTAAAGTTAAAAACAATACACATAGATATGTTCACTAAAAATGTATATTGAGAGAAAATTAAGTTTTCAAAAAGAATCTTAAATTAAATTTTTGAATGAGAGTAGTTTCGATATAGCAAACATACCATATCCACTGCAATGAAGACTTCCCCCTATTATTATGGACATATTATGTCATACATATTATGTATGTACTTTATAGATTGAAATGTTAAGTGGTTAATATAATAAAAACCTCGGTGGAGTGACAACGCCGTTCATCAATTAGTTCGTTCTATCGAGACTCTACTGTAATTTTAATTTTTTATTTTGATTTAAAATTATGGTGAAGGCGCCAACACGGGGCTTGAAAGTTTCTCTCTTAACCTAAAGTTTGGGTCTCCAAATACTTTGATTTTAAGTTTGCTTATTTTAATGACTACGGTTACACGATAAATAAATAAAGTTATAACTTTTTTTTTTCACTAATAGCTTTAGAACATACCATTATTTATCATGTTTTCAGACTGTGAAATCAATTTTTATTATTATTATTATTATTTTACAGGTAGGCGGCATAGCCGGTAAACTGTATAGTTAACAAAATATACGAAATAATTACATTGCCATGTTCTTAATATAACTTAAATTATTATTATTATTATTATTTTACAGGTAGGCGGCAATTTTCTTCACCTATAGCAATAAATTTTATGAACAATTGATAACTGCCACTTGATTTTCCTTGGACTTTAAAGACATGTCATTGCTTATAATTTTTAATGAACAAAATGCAAAAATATTTTGCCATTGGATAAAAAATGAGCATGGCAAATATTATAAAGGAATTAATTATAATAGAATATAACCTATTATTCAGTAAATAAACAACTTACCGATGTTTTCACACATTTTAAAACCACCCACTAGAACTGTCAACTTTCAGTGAACAAATCAATTTATTCATTTGTTTTCAGAAATGGCGATTTCAAAGGCTACTTGTTTTTGCGCGGTTAATTAAGATCCAGCAAATATTTTAGTTTATTATTAATCTAAAAATGTTAAATAATAAGAATAAATGCGCTAGTATACTATAGTGAAAAAAATTATATATAAACCACGGTAGAGAAGGCTATCATAGCCTCGCACTCTTAAATTCCTCGCTGCTACGAAGCTCGGGATTTAATAAGCTCGGCTATAAAAAATGTCTTCTCTACCTTGGTATATATATACTATTCTCTTTTTTTCCGTATTTTAAGTGAGTTATTATGCAATAACAGCGTCGACATGAAAGTCCAGTCAGTAAAATATAGTTAAAATTGTCTATTAACTTTAAAAAATAGTTTTTAAAATTTTAATTTTTGCAAGCCCCCGGTAAATGAATACCTCGACCAGAGCTCTGTTTATTTAACAACAATGTTATAATGAATTTAAACAATCAAAAATGACACTGACATATGCAGCATGACATAAAATATACGTGTGAACGATTGAATTAAAATTATTTAAAAAAATTGTGACCGAAGAAAAAGCATAATTTGAAATACGTTTGGAATACGTATTTTAACTCGTCAAATCGTCAAACTCGCTTACAGCACGCGTGACAACATGTCCACTCGTGTAGAATATGCCTAATTCCAAACTTTTACAGACTATAGGTACTAATTTTGGTCCTTCGAAAACGTTTTTGTAAAAACTTGTCAACATTTTTTTTTGACCAAAATTAGTTTTGGTTAAAAATTTGTGTGCAATATAATGTCCTACATTTTACAAAAGCAATATATTTTGATGCTAAACAGCATTTTATTAAATATATAATTTATGCGTTTCTCTTCGCGTATGATGCACACCCGCTAGAAAAGATCTTGTTCAAGCTAACGAGTTTTCCGTTCAAATTTCATATAACTTTTCTTCATTCTTTATGCAAATTAAAAATACACTGCACAAAAATAGCAATAAATCAATAAGAATTTAAAAAAATCCTCCATCAGCGTTAAATTATTAGGTACTTATGTCGGCATTTTGAATAAGTCGTTCGATCTTGCCACAAGATCATTTCTACATTATCTCGAAAAGCTGTATATAATGCGAGAGGAAACTATAGTCTGTTCTTTCCTGTGAGATAAACATTCTAAACCGGATACCCATCTAGACCGGTGGCAATATCTTTAAAATGCTATACATGGAAACTTATTAGTACTTGCACCAATCACAGCGCCTGCGCTAGAATAGTATATGGTAGTTTCGAATTTTCCAAAATTGTCAAAAATCGTCCTAGACAAAAAAATCTTGGATATAAATTTGTTTCACGAAAACATAAGCAACTTTTTTTTTAATGGCCGTCTGTGATACTGTGATACATATTATCTACCGTTGTCAAGGCTTGTTTATCTTGACAACCAATAAAATCAGTGCTCATTTATTATTAACCGTTGTTAAGCATTGTTTATTGACACGGTCAATAATGAAAAATTTTTTAGGCAACTACTAACTTTTTTCAACTTATTTGTCAAACTGACAGCTATGTCAAAATAATTTGTAAACTTTATTTATTTTATTTTATTTTCTCGACTGATTTTTTGCCTCGACTCCGTCTCAGCAAAAAAACTTCAGTCTCGAACACTAAAGACTTAGTTCGCATACTAGGTGGCATAATAATAATAATACTATTAATTTTTTGTTGACTACCTGATTAAGTGCTAGCTCACATATTATCTACCGTTGTCAAGGCTTGTTTACCTTGACAACCAACAAAAACAGGGACTTGTTTATTATTGACCGTTGTTAAGCATTGTTTATTGACGACGGTCAATTATGAAAAAAAAATATGACAATTACAAACTTTTTTCAACTTATTTGTCAAACTGAGAGCTATGTCAATATAATTTTCAAATGATATTTTTAACTGCTTTAGGTAGTAAAAAAAATATTATATGCACCACGTATGCGAACTGTCTTAAATATTCTTGACTCATTTTTTGCCTCGAATCCATCTTCAGTCTGGAACACTTAGCATACTAGGTGCATAATTTACTATTTTTTATTTAAAAGGTAAATTCAAGTTTTTTTGTCAGATATTTACGCTCTGTTACAACAGGGTCCCATTGTTAAATTTTGGTTTTAGGGTACACAAAAAGATCTGGATATCTTATTTTAATATACCTATGCAATTTATCTAGCAGGAAAAAATATACTATATGCCCTCGGCAATTTATCACACCTGTCGACAGAATCATAACTGTGCTAGCGAGAACTGCTCGACATTAGGTGAAAAATTCATATGGCTTTTCTCAATTTGCCTGCGTCTAAGAGAAAATGAGAAATAGGGATCAGCCGTGATTCGGAGACAAATGAGGTCGGATGCTTGTAAGGTATGGCTCGTTATTAACACACTGTTGGAATTTGTGGAACGCGGTGTGCCAGAGTTCATTATACGGTAGAATGTATACACACTAAAACATTGAGTGTAAAATTTAATACTACCCGGGGAAAAAAGTTTTTGTATGATTAAACAATTAGTTGTAGGTTTTTGCCCGATTTGTATAAATTTCAAATATTTATTTTTGGGCAATACTGCGTTTGATCTGACTAAAATTGTTATCTAATTTTGGTATGACGTTTCGACGATGGATTTTCGTAATTTTCAAACACAGAATTAAAGACAAAACAAAACATTATTTAAAAAAATAAATAAACAGTTGAAAAATAAAATTAAATTAAATTACTTTAAGTTGTGGTTGTTGTGTTATTGATCTAGTTTAAAGTATGTTACAGTATTTAGTAAAATAACAATCGGTAAATAATACCAAAATTTTGATTAGTAATAATACAGAGAAAAGTAAAAAAAGGATCGATTATTTTGTCAGTGTGTAATTGTGTGTGGTTGAAATCTTTATATTATTACTAATCAAAATTTTGGTATTATTTACCGATTGTTAATGTTTCTGAATACTGTAACATACTTTAAACTAGATCAGTAATACAACTTAACAACTCAAAGTATACTATACTATAAGTGTGATATGCTTTACCAAATGTTACAGTAATTTTTACTATAACATCCTAGTATTAATAAACACATGTTGCGTGGGGATACAAATGTACCAGCACGGTCTCTATGAGAACATTTTGTATACAATACACACATTTCAGTATTTAATATCACAAGTATTAAATACCAATGGTGGCGATATAAATAACAAAATTTGTAATATGTATCTACAAATAAAATTTAGTATTAAAATTACAATGACATTTTCTGCACTCATAAAGATTAGTAAAATTTCTCATCTCTTTTAAGTGAATAAATTCACTTGCATAAAATTTTAATTAAAATTACTGATGTAAATCCCAAGTTAACATCACGTAAATAATTTAGGCAGTGTAGTAATTTTAAAATCTTCTACACCCTTATAATAAATTAATGTCACATGATCTCATACACAGACATGTACACGGTGGGCTTCAAAAAAAAATAATGCGAGCGCGAGCGCGGAATGACTATTCCATACGTGTTGTAGACTATACTTTGTCTTCGACTGCAAATATGAAACACTGTATGGCTTTAAACTGCGGACAAGGTTAAAAAAAAAGTTTTTCATATTTACAAATTATAATGCAAAAATTGAAGGTTATGTCAGATTGTTGAGACAGATATCAGGTTTAAATATTTAACAATAGATGGAGCACTTTTAATTTTTTGAACTAAATTCATAAAAAACTGGTCAAATATTAAGAAAAACTAATAAACCATGTAGTTTTATCGCAAAACTTTAAATTGCATTAAATTATTTAATATTTCATGGTAAAATATATATATTTTTGCTAATTTTGCCACAGTTTTCTTTACTTTTATAAACAAGAGATGGCACTACATGTGCTCATTCTAACACTTGATACGGAATATTCATACCGTATCTAGAGCTAGAATGGATTCATTCTGTGTGTGTATTTGCTTACATTCTAAAGCAGTCGTAGGAAAAACATTTTTTAACGTTATTTAACAAGGTGCAGCAGCTTCGATTTTGTGGTAAACGGCTATAAACTCTCTAAGCATGTGGCTATAATGTGGCTTGTTCCGTTTTTTCATATTTCTAGTCTAACTTATATTTTTTGGGAGCCACCGTGTGTAGATAAACAACATAACTTCACTAGCAAGACGCATATATTCCAAGTGTTTACTTTTGCGCTTATCTTAAAAAGGAGTTAGAGCCGGAGTTGGAGCTTTAACATAGCTTATGTCTGCATTACATATTTATATGGACTGCCGCCAGTTAAGGGGTCTGTTTGTCAAACACCTCATATTTTATTAGTGGACTTTTTAAGAATAACGCTGGAATTATATTATGTATATTTATAAGACCAAAACTGAATTTTAAAAACGTCTCAAACAAGAATATTTTAATCGAATTGAATTAAATATGTTTTAAAATTTTCAAAATAAACTCCACGTCGCCATTTTCTTGCGTAAGTTATTATGTGTTTTCAAATTATTTGCATTGAAGAACTAGATAAGTAGAATTGACCTTGTTTCATGAAAAATATCCTTACGTAGTTACACTGATAAAAAGGATTTATTTGGATATGGCCAATTAAATTATTTGGTTGTGAGAAACAAATTTTTTTTTGAGTCAAATAAATATTTAGTTCATGTAAACAAATATTTTAATTTCAAAATGATTTAATTGGCCATATCCAACCAAATATTTAGTTGAGACAAATAAACTATTTTATCAGTGTATAATCTCACAAACATGCTAGCAAACTGATAGACAGACATTTTTTTGCAGAAATTAGATTTTAAAAAGTATTTTTTCTACGACTGCTTTAGAATGTAAGCAAATACACACACTTTTCAAACACAGAATGAATCCATTCTAGCTCTAGGTACGGTATGAACATTTCGTATCAAGTGTTAGAATGGGCACATGTAGTGCCATCTCTTGTTTATAAAAGTAAAGAAAACTGTAGCAAAATTAGTAAAAATATATATATTTTACCATGAAACCTTGAATAATATAATGCAATTTAAAGTTTTGAGTTAAAATTACATAAAGTTTATTAGCTTTTCTTAATATTTGACCAGTTTTTTATCAATTTAGTTCAAAAAATTAAAACTGCTCCATCTATTGTTAAATATTTAAACCTGATATCAGTCACAACAATTTGACATAACCTTCAATTTTTGCATTATAATTTGTAAATATGTGCTAAAATTAAATAAAAATCTTTTTTAAGTACTGATTTGATAAAATTATTAAATAACAATAATTGCTTTATTTAAAAATATGTGTTTTGTTGCATTTACAAAAAGTCACAAAAAACATTGTTTTTAACCTTGTCCGCAGTTTAAAGCCATACAGTGTTTCATATTTGCAGTCGAAGAAATAGTATAGTCTACAACACGTATGGAATAGTCATTCCGCGCTCGCGGGACCGTCATACTCGCCTGCCGGCTCGTATGGCAAACTTTCCGTGCGGAATATTGTCTATTCCATACTAGTTATAGAATATACTATTTTACTAACGCAAAACATTCTTAAGTTGTACAGAACAAATTAATGACTGGGTTCTGCGTAAACGTCTATTTAAGTTAAGAGTATCTTTTTCTACACACTGGTAATCTTTCAACGAAATAAACTAAAATCTTGAACAGTGATAAGCAAGGACTGTTAAATTTGAGAGGCCTTACATAATTCAGACAGAGCTTAAGTTCGTACATCTGCTTTAAAGCTGTTGCTCGCTGTTTTTCATGCACTAGTAAATTCCAAGTTCCAATTATATTGTGCACTCATTAGAGGCTCTATATTTCGTTTACTTAATCCTTAAGTGAAACCCTGGGCCGAAATAAATAATATGTTAAAATCCTTCTTAGAAAGTTTTCTGAAACATTAGACCTAGGGCTTGTAAGGGTGACAAGGGTAAAATATATTATTTTTAATATGCATATATCACTGTACTAATGTAAAAGAGGGTTTTATCATGTACCTATTTTAAAAAACTATATTCACTAAGGTCTGTTTTTTAAAGCAAAATAGTAAATTAAAAATCGCACAGTAAACATTTTTACAACATGTTTGAATAGAATATGTTTGTGCATAGAATATAGTTATGTTTTATAAAATAAACTTCACAGCATATTCGCACATCCAATATTCGAATCTGTTTAGAAAATATTCACTGTGCGATTTTTAGTTTACTATCTTGCTTGATGAAACAGTCACTGCACAAGTATTTTTGTACTGGAAACAATTTCTATATAATAAATGAAATAAAACTTATTTTTCGTTTTCAATTTTAATTAATTATTTGACAATAATAGAACAAAACAAAAGAGATTAGAGGCGTTGGAAAAAAGTAGAACATTACAAGGAGTAACAGCTCGCAGTGCTTGCGCTAAACAAAAGTCCATTCGTTATGACGAAACAAAAGAAATAAAAGCGAGATGAGTAGATACTAATTGGAAAAACACTTGGAATACCATCTAAGTGTTGTACGGCTCTGCTCACAAAGAAGAACATATGTTGTTGACCAGTCTTTATTTTTTTATTTCAAAGATTGTGAAGAAGTAAAAGAAAAAATTACATTTCTTTGTTTTTGAACTTAAAATTTATACTATAGTCCGTCCAATTATGCAAGATAGTTTAAAATTCCCGCGATTTTTAAGCTACATCATTGGTTAAAAACTCGTACCTTTTAACATATAAAATATTGTGACATTTTTTGACTATGACAATGATTGACGGTCGTCAAAGGTAATAAAAGAAGAGAAAGTCACATAAAAAATGGTTGTACTTAATGTTATTTTGTATGGTATTGAAAAAGGTACTTTTTTGGTTTATTCTTCATACTCACACTAAATTAGCTTATTCTACATATTGTACAAATGTAAATTATATTGAACATAAGGAAAACCTCAAATTTTTAGGTTACAATTACAACTTAAGGCCTATCCAGAGGCTCTCATAACAACCATTAGAAGATACATGACGACACATCAAGCCAATCCTGGCATCGCATTCTTATGTACTATGCTTGTTATGCGAGTCTTTGGATAGGTCCAGGAAAACAGTACCGACATCTGTTAAATTTTTGATACACTACGATTTATGCATAATAATGCTATTTATGCGCTCTGTGGTGTAAAACGGGCCGCGTCGCTTACTATCTTGCATAACTGGACGGAGTATAGAAACATAAACAGTAATATCTTAAGTGTAGGTGAAATTATTAACAATTTGGTTTTGTTATATCAAAAGCATTTTCCTTAGAAATATTAATGTACAAGATATATGTAGATATATTAAGTACTTTACTGACAATAGTCAAGGGACTATTGACCTAAGTTCTTTTGTCCGTATTGTTAATGGACATTTTAAGATAATAAGGGCTCCTTTTTAATGGGTGGAGAAAGGGTTAAAATTTGCAAAATTTAAATACCTGAATAGCTATAAGTTTTAAATATTCCATTAATTTTTGGACTTTTTACGTATTCCACTCTAAACAATCGTATAGTGTTTTTAAATATGAAAAGATTTGGTATAACATTATATTATTTACGTCGTTTCTATTTAACCGGGCAGTGCACTTGTGATATTTTTTGCTTCCTTTTAGTGTTTACTTTTCTCCATTAAATATTCCAATTTGTCACAAATGTTGATTCTAAAGAATAGAACTCGGACAAAAATAACACTGTAGTATTACCAGTATTTGTCTTTTAAATAATGGCTCTAGGACAACAATAAAAATATTTAAAATTCTCTGTACAGTTTATGAATAGTTTCCTTGCAATTTGTACACGCCCCCCCCCCTCATTCCATCATCATCACTAAGTGTTGTGTAAAATAGTGTGTAAAATAGTGAGTACGTTTACATGAAGGCTAAATACCGCACTTTTAAATTCGGTATTTAAATACGTGTAAACGTCAAATATAAGACGATTCACTCACCACAGTAATGAGAAGAATCCAGCGCATGCGCACTGATTTTCTTATTTTTGTTTTCACGTATGCCAAAAATTATTTTAAGGTTATGTAACATTCTTTTTCATAATTTTACAAAAATATCTACTTTTTTCCTTGCGAGCTAACAGTTTTTTCTAATTGGTTAAAAGTACTCGCTTATAATAGTATTTTCGTAAAAAAAATTGCGGAAATTTCATTAATAAACATTTGATTTTTAAAATATATTGCCTTCTAGATTCTGAAATATCGTATCTGAAAAATGTCTCCCATTAAAACAAACCATACCAGCAAGCTACCAAACCAAACCATTATTAACGTAAACCAACGCCTCCCATTAAAAAGAAAACACCAAACCAGCAAACTACCAAACCAAACCATTGTTAACGTAAACCAACGCCTCCCATTAAAAAAAACACCAAAGCAGCAAACTACCAAACCATTGTTAACGTAAACCAACGCCCCCATTAAAAAAATCAAACAGAAATTCGTGAATATTTTAACAATTTTTTGCTATATATTCTAACAAAAAAACTGGATTTTCCGCACCTAATTATATTCAAGACAGTAAGTTTTAGTAATAAAACCAGAAATCAGTGCAAAAATATAGTTCATTTTTGTGGACCTGATGCGCACCGTCAAATTAAACTATTTCATAAAACTACAACTACCTAAACGGAAGCCACTTTTGACATCCGTCAAAACAAAAATAAGCAAACCAGTGCGCATGTGCTAGATTCTTCTCATTACTGCGGTGAGCAAATCGTAATATAAGTACTTACTGATATTGCCAACCGCAGGCAAACAAAAAAGTCCCTAGGTTCTTGTGACATAGTAGCTGTAATGTATACTAATGTATATGCAATATTACATATCACATAACACAAGCACAGATTACACCTGTGATTAATACAACACAAAAAAAATAATAACAAATTTCAATATAGCTACGAATTTTTTACTTTAAAATTACAACAATTTACAATTTTGTATTCAAAATCTGAATGTAATTCTCATACGTCTTTTTCGAATAATCTATGCACCCTCCTGCGGTTTTCGACAACAGATGTAATAAATTATCAAACATTTGTCTTTTAGCAGCAGATGTCTCTAGAAATTCATATATAATTATTCGTAAAACGGCTTTTCACATATTTTCTGTAGATTGGTAATTTAAATCTTTCATAAACTTTCTTTTTTATCATTATTTTTTAACTGTGTTTTTTTTTTTAAACTGGTTATTTATACGTCAAAGCTAAGTATACGTCCTGTATTCTTATTGGCTGAACAAGTCACGTAATTATTCAAACGTAACTTATATATGGTATACGTCTGACTCGTACATATGTGTTAACCGCTGGGGTGTTTTATCGAAGGACCTTTGTGACGTGAGGCAAAAGGGACTTACTTGTATTGTTCAAGGTGTCTTCTTGTGCTTGGTCCCAAGATGACGTTTCCTCGGAGAAATGGCGTAAGCCCTATTTGCGACTCGTTCTACGCGAAATATTATTTATTGGATGTATTCTCCATAGCGTGATTCATTACGAATAACTATTGTTATTTTTGTTCTTTGGAAGTGATAGTGGCGTGAGTATCGCGCCCCCTGACGAACTTAACGTATTGTCCGTACCGTGCTGTTTTACGAACTCATTCAAATTACACTGAAATATCGTCTGAAGCCAGCAACTTCAGGTAGTACGTCATGCGCATGAAACCTTATATTCGTCCGCATAAGGGACTTTTCAAAATCTACTATATACAGGATGAAAACTAAACAATATGTGTTTTGTGTGATATTCGTAGATAAATTTTTATTTATTGTTGTTATTATTATACTCTCCACAGCACCAAAATACTAGAGAATGGTAACTATATGGTAAACTATTATTTGTATCATTTAAATTTTCAAAATTTGTCCCCAAATAATAGTTAATTTTTTTTTTAGTTTGATTTGTTTACTTACTGTAAATTACAGCTTGATGTAACATCGCTTGTTGATTTGGAAAAAGCAGTAAAACTTTTTAAATTATATAAAACATAACATAACCTAACTCTTTGGTTTAGGTCGGTTTTTTTTGAGTTTACACTTCTTATCCTGTGTCCTTCATTTCTATTTTAATATTGATATAAATTTTGTATTTACTTGTTATTATTAATATTTACCAACATACTGTGTGAGTTTTAGTAAATAATTTACTTTGATATATGAGAATGTTTCACAACAAAAATAAACTATTTTAACAAAAAATAAATTTGCATTTATAACAAATATAGTCGGGTTTATAACAAAAAATAAATATATATTTTTTTAATCCACGTAATTCACTAGGCGGGATATTTTTCGCTAAAAAATACCACGCACAGTAAAATATTTTGGTGTTTCCAGTGGGTAAAGTTAATTTAGTATGAAAATGAAAAAAAAAATTCTCATGTAATTACTTTTATACTTTTGAGCGACCTCGGAGAGAAGTATTATACCACTGTGCGTCGGCAGCGAACGTGTTAAATAATATTGCTTTAAGTATTTTACCTGTGGGTAGTCCTCTTAAAGCAGGATGTTCCATATCCTGGGGACTTTGTGGCCCCACCTCAACAATGTCTACAGTAAGTCTGTCTTCGCCTTCGGATTCGAGCAGCGATGATCCTGTCTCATCGTCTCCTTTGTTGTTGTTTTTCTGGCTGGAGAGCACCTGCATTTCCCACATCTGTTCCTGTCGAATATCGTCATTATAGTCCTGAAACCAAAAAATATGTTCCTTTAAATCTTATATTGTACTATATTAAAAACACAAAAGGGACAAGCCAATAAAACCCTTTCGAAATAAACTTAAACCTTCCTTCCAAAGTCAAAGAGTGCTGCCGCCAGTGGTGGTTTTGCCAACTAACTTTTTTTTACGGCGTACAACAATGAACTCATTTTTTTTACTGTAAAAATATAGATCACTTCTAATTAGTGCGTTCAGTTATAAAATATGAACATTTTAGTACGCTTGAAGAAAAAAATATAAATAATCTAGTCAAAATATTGTTTTCAATTTTTTATTTTTACAATCTGTGTATATTATTGTAAACTGTATATTTAAATTCGAATTTTACTTGACATTATCCAATATGTATATCTTATGAAAAAAAATATTTATATTTTACGTGTTGTAAACTCTAAATCTTTTTAACTTAAACTACAGCCTGTTCCAGAACTCGCGTACCGAAATTTGAGGGTATATTAAAAACCCTCTGGAAAATCTGAAAAAAATTTCAAAAAAAATCCATCTTCGTTCAATTCAAAAATAAGAACGCTTTAAGTGGCCCAATACTGTTGCTGATTGTAAATTACCATTAAAGGTTGAATTTGTAGCTATGGAAGCAAATTTAATTATTGCAGGTACATATTCTGTAGGTTGACATGGTGATTAATGTGACATAAATATTTATTAATGTCATAAAAAAATATCAAAACTTTCATGATGTTTACTTCAGAAGAGTATTGCGAAATGCTAATTTTATATGGCGAGTGTGGCCGGAGTGCTTCAGCTACATCTGTAGAATATTCTATTCGTTTTCCCAATAGAGAACATCCTAGCAGAAATGTTATTTTAAGATTGGTGCAAAGGGCAAGAAATATTGGAAATTTAACTCCAAACAAAAAAGAGATTGGAGGCGCTCCGCGAACTGCAAGAACTGTTGATTATGAAGAAGCTGTCAATCAGGCTTTTGAAGAAGAACCTGAAACAAGCCTTAGTATCGTGGCTAGAAATCTTGATATGTCTAAGACCTCTGTTCAACGAATTCTAAAAGATGAAAAAATGCATCCCTTTCATTACACTCGAGTACAATGCTTGACACCGGAGGACTATCCTTTACGAGTCGAATTTTGCACATGGCTGTTGCAGAAACATCAAGAAAATGAAAACTTTGTAAAAAGCATTCTTTTTACGGATGAGTCTGGGTTTCAAAGAGATGGTTTTTTTAATTCAAGGAATTCAGTTATTGTATTTTTATTTTATTAATTTGTATTAAGAATTTATAGCCAGTAAATCAATTAAAAGATCTGAGTTTCTAATTAAAAAAAACACTACATTCAGCGCGCTGAATGGAGTTGCAGCGGCAGTTTGTTGCTGCCGTCTAAGACGGGTATCATAAAACCACCGCCGGATGGAGTGACCCTATAAAAATAGAATATTTGATAGCCTCTGTCGGTTTTGTCAAAATATAATAACCTAAAAAGATTCTAAAGTTGAAAGTCATTTACAATGCACGAGTCAACCATTAAAATGCAACCATAGTTACTAATAAGTAGGGAAAAACAAATTTTTAGGTAATTTAACATCAGCAACAGGATTGGTCAGATTAAATAGCTTCCTTTTTAATTAGTATTGAAGATGGATTTTTTTTTTAAATTTTTTCATATTTTCCAGAGGGTTTTTAATATACCCTCAAATTTGGGTACGCGAGTTCTGGAACAGGCTGTATATCTATCGACGTAATTCCTGAAAAGTAATTTAAAATTTAAAAAACGTTACAAAAGAGAATTGTAAAACTACTTACTAACAATAAGTACTTACAGTTATTCTTGATATTATTTTCTTCGAAAAATAAATCAATTGCACAAATGTTTTCTAGAGCATGTTTTAATATGTTTCTTTACATTGTTATTTCTTCAGTACTCTATAGTTAGCTATAAAACACTAAACGAAAATTATTTTAAAATTTTTAAGAAGTTTACGTTTCGTCTGACTTAAAATTAATTTCTACTTTGCAATTCTAAAATTATTTAAGAATTATCATACAATTAATTTTCTCAAAGCTGAATTATGCTCATTCATTTTAACTTTTTTGCCTAAATTTGCTTAAAACTAATTTTCGAGCTTGCCTAATGAATATTACGACAAGAAAAATAAATACGCTTAGAAGCAACGTGCAAATATAAAGTAAACAAACTCCGGAAATTACCCTTACGTAGAACCCTTATACTGGTAATCATACCACATGCCTTCAAGAGATCCACCACGCCTTAAAGGTGTTGTGGTATTTACGCCTTGCCAGACAATTTAGCATATTGTGCTTATCTTAAGACTTTGTATTTTATGGAGCTATACACTGTAACCAGGATTTATATAAATTTACAATACACTATAGTCCGTCAAATTATGCAAGATAGTAGTTTAAAATTCCCGCGATTTTTAAGCTACAACATTGGTTAAAAACTCGTACCTTTTAACATATAAAATATTGTGACATTTTTTGTCTATGACAATGATTGACAGTCGTTAAAGCTAATAAAAGAAGAGAAAGTTACATAAAAAATGGTTATACTTAATGTTATTTTGTAGGGTATTGAAACAGGTACTTTTTTGGTTTATTCTTCATACACTCACACTAAATTAGCATATTCTACGTATTGTCCAAACGTAAATTATAATGAACACAAGGAAAACGTCAAATTTTTAGGGTACAATTACAACTTAATGCCTATCCAGAGGCTAACAACCATTACAAGATACATGACGACACATTAAGCTAATCCTGGCATCGCATTCTTATGTACTATGCTTGTTATGCGCGTCTTTGGATAGGCCCTTTCCAGGAAAACAGTACCGACATCTGTTAAATTTGTGATGCACTATGATTTATGTATAATTGTGCTGTTTAGGCGCTTTGTGGTGTAAAACGGGCCGCGTCCTTTACTATCTTGCATCACTGGACGGAGTATAGGTGAGACGTTTCGGACCCATCTAGTGTATGATAAATTTTCTCGTGCAATGAAAATATTGTGTAATCACGGAAAGAAATTAGTGGGCTCTGCGCTATACATTATAAGATATTTGGTAACAGTGGCAAATTATAGTGATTTAAGCTATAGATTATAAGGGACACAATAACTAATAATGTTAAAAATAAGTTGGAAACGATTATATATATATTACAGACACGATTATATTTATTACAGGCACTATTATAAATTTACAGAAATTTTATTATATTATAAAAATTATTAGCACGGACAATAATTAAATCTATTTAAGCTATAAATGCCATACTATTTGTTATATTTTATTATTCACTAAACAATTAAAGTATTTCATATAAATTTTTACACTAACTGCCATAATTGTAAGAGAAAGCCTTGTATTTATATAATAAGCGATTATAATTTGCTTGGTATGTGTGTTATAGCGCTCCTAGCTATAATTTTTTTTTTCCGTGATATTTTATTATATCTAATGTAATAACACCATAAATATATCGTAAAGTTACATCAGATAGGTACGAAAAAACTACTTAATAGTATAGTAAAACTACTCAAAAATGTATATTTACTTTAAAAATATGGTAATACTACTTTTTTTGTATAAAATTAAGTGACTGTCCTATTTTATTAAAAGCAGTAGATTTTATAAGTAAACAACACATGGCAATGCGATTATCATTTATCAGCTAGCCATTCCTGTTGGGAAGTGAACAAACTGTTATTCAAAATGACCAAAAAATCAATGTTATTTTCGTTTTGCTTAGTATTAAGCACACATTTGAGTATCGTAATGTTCACATTACAAGCCTTGATATTATCAAACCCGAATGCTTTTGTTTTTCTATTTCAACGGTATTTTTTTTTATTGTCAAGTAAATGTACGTGTAATCATTTTTAATATTTTCGGTTCTTTAAAGCTTTGGGCTTTGGAACGTGCATAAAATATATGGAATTTTTTTGCGCCTGGCTTTTGGTGCACCCGAATGATTTTTAAATATTTATTGTCGCAGGACTATTAGTTACTGAGATATTTGTTTTAAAACTGTTCCCACCCGTCTGAAAATAGTTTCAGGTTGTTTCACTGCTTCAATAAATTTTTTGTGAAATTTTATTCTGAGCTAAAACCATTTTCTCCGTTTTCTAACATCCGCTTTTTTAAAAAAAAAATATATCAAGAAATAAGCATAAGCCTATTTAATTTTTAATTGGCTTGTAAACAATCATCAAAGCTTTTTTGCGTATTTTACCTTTCCCTAGTAAATAAAAAGAGCTTTGTGGATACTTTAAAAGCTTCATATTTTACAAAGTATTGAGTGCAAATAAGAACCAGCTGAACAGTTGCAAGCACCTTGTCTAAATATCGGCACTAGGCACTAATTTGAAACGTTATGAAAGGGAAAGTTGTGTGATCACGTCAATAGGCAACCATAATTTATTAAAGTTTGAAAGGCTGTACCTCCAAAACGTTATATTCTAGCAAAAAACTGTATATAGCATTTTTTATAGGGCCTAAAAACAGCTTTTATTTACAATATAATTTTTGAAATCGGGTTATAAATAAGATATGCTAAGAAAACGTTTTACTTCTTTAAACGCCAATATCTGAAAAACAATGCATTTTAGGAAAAAATTGTTAGTAACATTTTTTGACTAATTTAAAATTATCTTTCATATGTAAAAAGTGCTAAATTAATGAAATACAATAATAATTGACTTAATTATAACCAAAAACCCACTTACAAAGGTCTAAAACGTCAGGAAATGTGAAAAAAACATGGTCAAACATTTTGACTTTTCGGCGAAGATTTCAATACATCGGCACTCTTAGTAGCACTAAGTGCCGATGTAAATAATGTAAATAAACGGATATGGAAAATATTTAGCTTTGCCGGAAGTTCTATGTGAACTTTTTAAATTTTGCCTTACTTTGAAGTCTTTCTAATTTAAACTGAAAACTTACATGCACGATTTGGTAGTTTTTACAGTATTGCGGAATATTATGTTTTTTTAAAATAAGATATATTTTTACAAAAAGAAAGCTGTTTAAAGAATCATTAACAAAAAGCTTTTTGGTTTTTAATCCAATAAATGGCAATTGTTATCAAATTTATAGGACGGCCATATCTCCCGAGAAATATTTTTGCGAAAACTTCCTTTTTTAAAAAAATCTAAACCTGTAGGAACTTCCTAGGACCCTACTGAAACCAAAATCAAAGTATATAAACTATTAGACAGACATTTTAAATTTTAAACAAAATTATAAAAATATTTATTTATTTATTTCATCAATCTATTTTCTATTTCTTTTGCGAATAAAGTCAAAAACTGTTTTCTTAATCAGCGTACAGAGATGACTCTTGTAGTCGGAGACCTGGTGACCATTTTTATTTCATTATTTGCTCCCGGCTATATTTTATATATGTCTTAAAGTACATTTAAATTAAGATATTTTCGTTTGGACTTTTTTAAATTGCTAGACTCCGGATCCGGTTTCTTTGGGTGCTAGAAGCTCCAAAAGCTATGGCAATGAGCTACCAAAAAATCTATTTTCAACTTGCCGAGTCATATACAATTCATTTCATACATTAAGATTGACCTATATATATGTGTTTAAAAAGTGCCTTTAAAATATGTGACACTTAATTTTTTAAAGAAATGAGAATTTATGAAACGACATTTTGATTAAATGAAAATTATTAAGACTTTTTAGTATTGACATAATACAGGGTGTTCCAGAACTCGCGTACCGAAATTTAAGAGGTGATTCTACATCCAAAAATATGAAAAAAAGTTTCTATAAAGGTTGGTCTGGAAATGAGCCCTAAGGGAGCTACGGCCCTTCGAAGATGACGTATTGAATGGAGAACAAAAAAAAAGCACCAATAAAATTTTAATGCTGCAGGGTGATTCTTCATTTAAAACTGAGCAAAAAAGTATTATACACCAAAACACCTAAATTTAATATTAAAGGAGTATTAGCCTTTTAAAAAGTAACGTTTTTGGTGGCACAAAATGTTACTTCCTAATAATTGCATTTTTTTTTTTGATAACGGTTGCTCCTACAGTGTTACACTATATGATATTTTATATGTATTTTTACTCTAGAAATCTATATTTTTTACAACAAATCCAAAAAACATACACATAGAAAAGTTTGGGGCAAAAATGTATTAAGCCTCATATATTTTGTCCGTCTGGGCACGCCTCTGGATAAATTAAAAAAATAAATTAACATAAACTTATTGCCCTTATTAATACTAGTATACATGCAAAAGCTCGCCGCTCTAGCTTAAACGGTACCCGAGTTATTAATTAAAAACCTTATTTTTATTACAATTTTAAAGGGCCCTAGATCCCTTAGGGCTCATTTCCGGACCAACCTTTATAGGAACTTTTTTTATATTTTTGGATCTAGAATCACCTCTTAAATTTTGGCATGCCAGTTATGGATCACCCTGTATTTCAATTGGACATATTCAGGCCTATTCACACGTACCATTGATATTGAGATTTGTGGCAATATTGACGAAAATTGCAAGGTCATGTATTAAAACTGCATGGGATTGTAATTTTTGTCAATATTTAATAGATTTCAATGGTACATGTGAATAGGCCTGATTATGTCGGATAAAGTTTTAGAAGTCTTTTTTTAACTCTTAGCCTACTGAATAATTGTGTAAAACTGTGAAAACAGACTTATCTAAATGTAATAAATGTAATTTGTTTGACTCGGTAAGTTAAAAATATATTTTTTGGGGACCCCACCACCTTTTTAAGGCTTCTAGCATCCAAAGGAATCCGATCCAGGACCTGGCGATTTGCAAATAGCTTAATTTAAATGTACTTTAAAACATATATAAAATACAGCTGGGAGCAAATAATGAAATAAAAATGGTTACCAGCTCTTAGACTATTGGAACTGAAGAGGGCCAGCAGCCCGAAACTGTCAGTCTACCAATATCACTACGTCATGTACGATGATTATAAAATAGATTGATGAAATAAATATATAAAAAAATGTATATAAATAAATGATAAAATGTTTCTTATACATTTTATCGAACATTGCTAAATAAATAACATCAGAATATTTTTCTGCGTGTGTTACAAAATATTGGATATTCTATAATAAAGCATGTTTTTTTATTGGAATTTCATATTGCTGTTCGTCGTATATCTCGCATGGATTTTTGAATACACATGATCTGAATTTTAACTAAACGAACACTTGCAAGCATGTACCTTAAAAAAAGTTTTCCGTTTATATTCAGAATAACTTAAAAACTATGTGACATAGAAATTCTATATAAGTTTTTATACGCAATGAAATTTAAATATAATATTTTATCCAATACATACAGATAATGAGACAATTACCAGCTTTATTTTAAATAGATAAACTCAATAATAACCCCCGAGTGGCTTTTACTTTATTGAGTGGATAATTATTTATTTTACCCACTCAACTGTCACTTGTCAAATTATTTTCTTGTAAATGTCATTAAAATTTTTAATAAAAATATGAATTCCTAAGCTATTTATTGGATAAAACCTTGTATGGCACTCATGGGTAAACCGATATTGCCCTCTCGCAAATTAACCTGCTTGGCTGACGCCTCGCAGGTTAATTTTCTCATGGACAATATCTTACTTTACCCACTAGTACCATAAATAACTATTATCAACTAAATGTAGGTAAAACTTAAATTTTAGCAAAATATTAAAACAATGGATCTGAATATCATGGTCCTATCTATGGCGCAGACCACTTTTATTTTTTTGTGGGCCTGTATTATTTATTATTATTACACTATTATTCGTCGTTAACACTTGGGCAACCGTGTCGTGACAACAACTTTTTAGCCAATCAAAAACCAGCATCCAAGAAGAACATTTGGATGATGGTTTCTGATTTTCAAAAAAACTGTTGACACGACACTGTTGCTCTGATGTAAACACCGCTTTAGCGAGTGGTGTGAGGCTGGCTTTAAAGGGTATATAATTTCAGATCTGAAATCTTTGTAAAATTTTTATTTGTTTCGATTTATATTTAAATTAATATGATAATATGATATAATATATAATAATAATAATACAATATATAATGTTATATCCATTTTAAACAATAGATGTCCTGTATTCTAAGTTTTAATATAACATAAGTTTAAGTTATAAGTTCTAGTATAATATAATACATTATCACTTGGATGATTGTCGAAATAATACAACCGTATAACTTAAAAACTCCATAAGCCATATTTTTAAGAAATATGAATTTTTGTACCGTTAGATTCAGAATATATTAGGCGCAGAAAAAAAACAAAATATTTTCATTATTTACACCAGTTTAAAAAAGTTTTCTTCTTTAAAAATTTTAGAAATTGAACAAACATTTTCCCTATTTTTCGAACTATGAATCTCATAGTATTGAGTTGTAGCCTAAGAGCTGGTGACCATTTTTATTTCATTATTTGCTCCCAGCTGTATTTTATATATGTCTTAAAGTACATTCAAATTAAGCTACTTGCAAATCACTAGGTCTTGGATCGGGTTCCTTTGGATGCTAGAAGCCTCGAAAACGTGGTGAAAACAAATTACATTTATTACATATAAATTATTATTTTCACAGTTTTACATAATCATTCAGAAGGCTAAGAGTTAAAAAAAGAGTTTAAAAACTTTATCTGACATATGTCAACACTAAATCTTTTTAATAATTTTCATTTAACCAAAATGTCATTTCATAAATTCTCATTTCTTTAAAAAATTAAGAATCACATATTTTAAAGGCTCTTTTTAAAGACTGTTCTTACCCCTTGGCCCCAGAATTATTGTGTACACGGAAAGAAATTAGTGGGCTCTGCGCTATACATTATAAGATATTTGGTAACAGTGGCAAATTATAGTGATTTAAGCTATAGATTATAAGGGACACAATAACTAATAATGTTAAAAATAAATTGGAAACGATTATATATATTACAGACACGATTATATTTATTACAGGCACTATTATAAATTTACAGAAATTTTATTATATTATAAAAATTATTAGCACGGACAATAATTAAATCTATTTAAGCTATAAATGCCATACTATTTGTTATATTTTATTATTCACTAAACAATTAAAGTATTTCATATAAATTTTTACACTGGCTGCCATAATTGTAAGAGAAAGCCTTGTATTTATATAATAAGCGATTATAATTTGCTTGATATGTGTGTTATAGCGCTCCTAGCTATAATTTTTTTTTTCCGTGTATAACTATGAAAATACCTTAATCTGAATGTATTAAATGAAATGTATATGACTCGGCAAGTTAAAAATTAATTTTTTGGTAGCTCATTGCCATAGCCTTTGGAGCTTCTAGTACCCAAAGGAACCGGTTCCGGAGTCTAGAAATTTGAAAATAGCTCAATTTAAGTGTATTTTAAGACATATATAAAATATAGTCGGGAGCAAATAATGAAATAAAAATGGTCACCAGCTCACCGACTATTAGTGTTTTTAAGCTGATGACTGCAAAATACATTATAAGTTAAACATATCCAAGGATTTAAGACTGAAGAATGAGGCCCACCCCAACCCATTCAGATAAATGGCCACCCCATTAACTGGGAAAACCATGCCAAATACCTCGGCATTACAATCTCCAAAAACTTGACGTGGGATCAGCACGTCAAAAACACCCTCCAAATAGCAAATTGCCGCCTCTCCAAACTCTATCCCTTAATAGGCAGAAAGAGTCCCCTATCCATTAAAAACAAACTTCTTCTCTACAACCAAACCCTAAAGCCGGTACTTCTTTACGGAGCCCCAGCCTGGAATAAAATCACCCTTAACAAAACGCTCTCAGCAAAACTTCAGGCCTTCCAAAACAAGGCACTCAGAATATGCCTCGATGCCCCCTGGTTCATGAGGAACAACCAGATACACAGAGATCTCGAAATGCCCCTCCTAAAAACGGAAATTATCCGCTACAGCACGTCTTTTATACAAGACAATTTAGATCACCCAAACCCCCTCATTTCAAACTTTCTAGATTACGATCATGAAATACACAACACTCACAAAAAGATCAAGAACGTCCTCAACCAGTAATGGTACCCACTAATTCAGGACAGATGCATTCCCAGCATCAGTGAGATAGTCTCACTCCTCCCGCACATCCCTCCTCTCCCTATCACATCCCTCCCCATCCCCCTCCCACCCACTCCACAGCGCCAAATTATGACAGATGCAACTCGCATCAGTGAGCAGAGACTCACTCCCCCCAAATTATGACAGATGCAACTCGCATCAGTGAGCATAGACTCACTGCCCCAACTTTCAATTCAGATTAAATATTTTTTTAGATAAATGAGCCATAGGCTGCGCCTGTCTCTTAAAGACCCAAACAAACTATTGATGATGATGGATTTAAGACAGTGACATTCCAACAAAATGATAAATGCTGTCTAGGCCTTCCTTTTAAAGACAAAGCCAGTCTCTTTGTTCAAAACAATGGAATAGTGGCACCTTAAAAGACGTTTGTGTTTGAAAGTGACTAAGTGTTAATAATTTTAGAAATCGATAACAAACGAACTAAAATACGTGCTAGAAGCGTATAAGTAAATATATTATATATTATAATAGTAGGGTGCCCCGAGTTTTGACTTTTTTTTTAAATTTTAAAGGTCTTATCCCCAAAGTTGTTCATTGGGGTGAGTAGATTACCACCCTATTTTTTCAGAATTTTTAAAAAATATTTAGAGGTGGCGCACATCCTTCTTTAGCAAAAATAATCGTTCCTCCAAATTTAATTTTATTTAGGGCCTATTAAAGGAAAAACCCTGATTTTTTTCAATTTTTTTAATCAACAAACGGCCTTTGAAAATTCAAAATTTTGATGTTATCCCAACTTTATCCCAGAAATAGCACATTCAATTTTTTTACCCCGGTCAATTTTTTTTAATAATACTTGCATGTGTCCTGACTTAAAAGACATACATAAAGATTTGATTCTATTTACAGGCTGTCCGAAAAAAAATGTTTTTTAAAAAAATTACACGATTTTTCTACATTTTTTACACTTTTTGTTCCTTTAGGACCTACGACGAATAAAAAATATATTTTTAATGCAAAAAAGACGTTTAGATAGTAAAGGAATAACCTTTATTTTTTAGAAACATTCGAATAGAATCGGCCATATTGTCACCTTAAGAATTTATAATTTTATTATTATTTTATTATCTAAACAAACCCTTTTTTTGTATAAAAAATACATTTTTTTATTCGTCGTGGGTCCTAAAGAAATAAAAAGTGAAAAATGTTGTAAAATCGTGTATTTTTTTTAAAACATATTTTTTTCGTTCACCCTGTATATAGGATCAAATATTTATATATGGTTTTTAAGTCAGGACACATGTAAGTGTAACCAAAAAATGTTTGACCGGGATAAAAAAATTGAATGTTGTATTTCTGGCACCCTAAAGTTGGGATAACATCTAAATTTTGACTTTTCAAGGTCACAACAAGGCCGTTTGGTGATGAAAAAAATTGAGTTCTTCCCTATTTACCCTAGACCTCTATACTATACTATATATATAGGTCCTAAAAAAAATAAACGTGGAGGAAGGATTATTTTTGCAAAAAACGGCTATGCGCCACCTCTAAATATTTTTTTAAAATCCTGAAAAAATAGGGTGGTAATCTACTGACCCCAATGACAAACTTTGGGGGGTAAGACCTTTAAAATTCAAAAAAAGTCAACACTCGGGGCACCCTAATATAATATAGGTACATACATATAGATCTGTGAGGGACGTATTGTTCTTTATTAATTATTAATATTGATCCTGAGACAAAAATTCTTTAACAGTTAAAACACAATTTAAATTTCCTACAAAAACAATTTTAATCATTTTTGTCTTAGGACCACTTGCACCAACAATGGCTTAATTTTAAACTTGGATTAAATGGGCGGTTGACCAATGAAAACGCAGCATTTTTAACTTAAACTCCGTTAAGTCGAGATAATCCCAGTTTAAAAGTTGGTGCAAGTGGCCCTTAGGACTATTAGTTTCTGAAAAATAGCGATATTTCCATTCGTCTATAGAAACGGTATCTGTTTAAGCTTTTTTCTTTTCTGTTAAAGCAAAGGGTAATTTATTTCAGGTAATTACCCACCTTCTTATCATCAAGATGGTGATAACTGGGGCGAAAACTTTTAACCCCTTTAAGGGAAGTTTTATAACAGCCGTAATATGGCTATTATAAAACTTCCAGACATCAGCGTTCAGAAAAGAGCAATTTGATTTTATTTGCATATATATTTTATACCAGTGGGATCAAAACAAAGGCATTAAACGTCACTATTCAGGATATAGGGAATCATAAAAACGCAAAATAGTCGGATTTTTAACCCAGTTAGTCAATCGGTTTGATTTATGTCCATTTCATTCCATTCATTTTTATGAAAATCCATTATTACTTTCTCCTATCATAAAAAATGGCAAAGTCTTGCGTTAGAAAAAAAAAGAAATAATTCAATTAAAATATAAACTATAAACTGGTCTTTTAATTAATGTCTCACTGAGATATTGAAGTGATGTCTCACTGATACATTGAAGTGATGTCTCACTGAAAATCTGAATAAAAGTCCATATGAAAAGACTCTAATTAATATAATTTACTTTCAAGCGACAGTAAAATGCAAACGCCTCAGCAAAAACAGCAACACTTGATGAAGCAACAGCACCAGCAAAAACAAATGCTACAGCAACAAAAATAGCAACAGCATCAGTTGCAGCAGCAGCAGCAACACTTGCAGCAACAAAGACAGATGCATCAGTCAGTGCCGTCTCAGGCGAACTATGTCATAGAGCCACACAATCCTGCCAGGCCGAGACAGCAGAGACCGCTGCCATCGTATATTCCTTTAAGCAGGATACAGAATATTATAGGTAATTAAAAGCGGTCTTTATACAGCTTAAAGGGTACCAGAGTTATTAATTAAAAATCCTATTTTTGTGTAAATTTAAATTTATTACAGAATTTTGTTGGATTATAATATATTTAAGTGCAAAAAGCCTTCGTTTTTAAAATTTAAAATAAAATAAGTAGAGGATTAAAACATATTTCTGTTGGTATAAAAATGTTTTGATTTAAATTTGTAAAAGCTTTTAAAAATTCATAAAGATTATTAAAAAGAGCTTTTATTTTCTGACAAATTCTAGCTTTTTGTGACTTATATCTCAAGATAAATAAATTTACCTAAATTATTTTTTAATCTAATTTTAAAACAACGAAATATATGTATTTAATACAAAAAGTTAAGTCAAGTTGTTTATTTTTTTATTATTGGTGTTTCCTACTTTAACACTGATTTAATTATTCTATTCTTTGTGTTTTTCTTTAGGTTTTTTTAAAAAGTTAGTGCCCTTTACACAACTTATTTTTAATGAAAAGTACCTTTTCGGTAAAGTTTTAGAAGTCTCTGCAAAACTTTGGTTTGACTTCTAAAAGAAAAACACAATTTTAATCCCATCTAGGATACAAGATAAGAAATATAGTTGAAAGAGTTTTATTGTGTTGACACACATCTTTTATTTTGTTTTACTTTTTCTATTAAAGTACGCACAAATTGTCCCATTTTAATTCCTTATTTATTACCTAATTTCAAGCTCTACGAAATGTACATATATATTCTTGAAAAGTATTTCTGAGAAATATTGTAGTCGAAAAAGGAAATTTCAACAATTGTGGAACAAACATGCGCTTTCTTGATCATATACAAGAAAAAGCCGATGATTCCCCTTTAAAATGGTATACTAAAGTGACTGCTTCGAGCAAATACCTATAAATCCATATTTCGACTGACTGAAGAGTAACAGGCTGTTTTATTCTCTATCATTAAGATTTTTCCCTAGATTGCTCTGTTTTGTTAAATGCACCGATAATAAAAATATTTTTCTACGACTGCTTTAGAATGTAAGCAAATACACATACTTTTCACACAGAATGAATCCATTCTAGCTCTAGATACGGTATGAATATTCCGTATCAAGTGTTAGAATGAGCACATGTAGTGCCATCTCTTGTTTATAAAAGCAAAGAAAACTGTAGCAAAATTAGCAAAAATATATAAATTTTACCATCAAATATTGAATAATTTAATGCAATTTTATGTTTTGCGTTAAAATTACATAAAGTTTATTAATTTTTCTTAATATTTGACCAGTTTTTTATCAATTTAGTTCAAAAAATTAAAACTGCTCCATCTATTGTTAAATGTTTAAACCTGATATCTGTCACAACAATCTGACGTAACCTTTAATTTTTGCATTATAATTTGTAAATATGTGCTAAAATTAAATAAAAATCTTTTTTAAGTACTGATTTGATAAAATTATTAAATAACATTAATTGCTTTATTTAAAAATATGTGTTTTGTTGCATTTACAATGTCGAGTTACAAAAAACATTGTTTTTAACCATGTCCGCAGTTTAAAGCCACACAGTGTTTCATATTTGCAGTCGAAGAAAAAGTATAGTTTACAACACGTATGGAATAGTCATTCCGAGCTCGCGGGACCGTCATACTCGCCTACCGGCTCGTATGACAAACTTTCCGCTCGCGCGGAATATAGTCTATCTACTACTAGTTATAGAATATACTATTCTTTGTGTTATTTGGTTTGTTTTCAATCCAGGATTATTAAAAAAAATAAGGTAAGTGACTGGTGCAGTAGCGTAATCGGCACCTTAACTTCACTTAGAAGCCGATAAATTTCTGATTTCATGCAAAAAATGATAAATCCAACAAAAAAAATAAAAAATAAAAAAAGTACGAAAAAAGTTATTATATCGAAAGTTAGGCATTTTATTATAGAACCCATGAACAGTTTTCTTCAGTTTTAGAACTTTTTAAACTTTAATAGGATTACGCTGTACAAGCTGCTAATATCTCAAAATTGGATAACACGGATTTATCGGGTTTTGCATGTTTGCTCCACAATTAATTTAAAAAAAAGTGTGGTCAGATCACATTACCTGAACGATAGACTGTTTAAGGGTATTAGTAATTCGCCCTGAATAATTTGATCGAAAGAAAAAGGTTTTATCTGTATAAAATATATATTGGTTAAATGAAAATCTGATAATCCGATTTTGAGTCTAACTTTCAACTAAAGTTTTAAGTAGGTAAACAATAAGATTGGATTTTATACCTAATGTATTTAAATTTCGTATATTATACCTAAAATTTACATATTCTTTTAAAAGTTGAATTGTTGTATGTGAGTTACGATATTAAAAGTTTAGATTAAAAATATATTAAAAAAAAAGTTAATTAATGTTATCACGGTTTTGCTTTACTTGTACAGTAGGACGTATTTAACAAAGATCCCATCCGAGAACTCAATGATCCCAGCCGAGAACTTTAAATTTATGTGACGCTTACGATATCAACAATGATCCCAGCCGAGAACTCAATGCGAGCGTTACATATTTTAAGACACTTTTTCGAAAAGGTTTTAGCCCACTGCCCCGCCCCCGTTTTAAACATATTAATGTCAAAACGATGATGGATAAAAAAATCATCGTATGCCCCAGTACGGTGGACCTTAATGTTTTTATTGTTTTAAAATGTTCTTTCTGGTGTAACTAGAAAATCCTGAAAATATAGGGGTCCCAACTGGTCTCTAAAAACATGAAATTACGCAAAAATCGTAAAAAAACGTTGAAATGGACTGTACTTTTGCATCAAAGTAAAATTTAAAATTATTATATATTAAATATATATGTCATGGAGAGCCCCAAATTAGCTTTTGGCCAGACAACATAGTACATAAGAATGCGGTACCGTGATTGACTTACAAGATACATGGCAGCACTTCAAGCCAATCACGGCATCGCATTCTTATGTACTATGTTTTTATGCGAGCCTGTGGAAATGCCCTTAAGTGCCTATTCACAGGCTCGCATAAGAACATAATCCATAACAATGCGATGCCGTGATTGGCTTGATGTGCGGCCATGTATCTTGTAAGCCAATCACGGCATCGCATTCTTATGTTTTATGGTCTTATGCAAGCTTCTGGATAGGCCTTAACATAACCCATTCTTATTTGTATTACAACTTCAGAGAGTTTTACCAAAAAAAAAATATATATAGAAATGTTTATTAGTAAATTTTATTGTTTAATTACAAAAGTTAGGGCAGCATAATGCCAAGTTTAATTACAGCTAGCTATGTTAAGGGTTCGGATTGTTTAATATATCAAACAATATGGTCTAGAAAACGTATGTGGATATATACTACGTCCAACCAACTAAAGAAAAAGGACGTATGTTCATTAAATATACACATGTTTGTTACATTTTTTCCGAAGTATACACGTACAAGATGACTTTGTAATAGTATATTATCTAACGTGTACGGAAAGTGACTTATTTTGCATAAGCGAATGCAAAAAAGATACTTTTCGACAAGTTATGTATACTATTTTTCCTACGACTCCAAAAACAATAAAATTAATAAATATTTTTTTCTGTAAATAACGATAAATAAAATTATTATTATTTAAAACAACTGGATTGGTTAAAATTAAGTAACCATCCAATAAACAATAAACAATTGTGTTTTGTTGCCGCAAAAAATAAACTTCGTTAGCCTGAAAACTGCTCATACGTTCTTCTTCTTTATTGAGGAAGTGTACACAAATTCAGAATCTGTATGGAACATACGGGGCATTATTTACCACGAAAGACGTAATTAATTAAGAACAAAAGTAGGTTCCTATTATTTTATGCATAGTGGAAGTGAGCCGCAAAGCTTATAAGGCATTAAAGTATTTAAAGGATTTCAGTCTATTGAAATTATTCTTTGTTTAATTTTTCATCATGATTCGTAAACAAAATATAAAATACATACAAAAAGTAGAAGGTTTTTTATTACCTCACCGTTGAGACATTTTATATGTGTTCTTTATTTCCAGTCAAACAACTTGTTACATAAGAAAATTCTCGGTAGCGGGGCGTTTTTTTTTTTGGGACCAACCCTTAACTTTAGGGTGTCCGACAACGGTATTGCTAGAATTTTTTTGTCGGACAAGGTTACCACTTGATTTTAAATATTTTTATCCTAAAAAAATCAACTGTGAGAGGCTAAATGTTATGACGTCAAAACTAACCTAACAAGGTAAAGTTATGACGTCATTTAGCACCTCACAGCTGATTTTTTTAGGATCGTTTAATAAAAATATTTAAAATAAAGTGGTAACCTTGCCCGACAAAAATTTTCTGGCAATACCGTTGTCGGACGCCCTAAAGTTAAGGGTTGGTCCCAAAAAAAATTGCCCTGCTACCGTAATTTTCTTATGTAAGAAGTTGTTTGACTTGACATAAAGAACACATATACAAAGTCTCAACGGTGAGGTAATAAAAAAATTCTACTGTGGGCTACCGGACTTTTTATGTTTTTAAAAATTATTAACAAGCGCCTTCGCCAAAATTACAAATAACCATAGCCCCCAAAAAAAATAAGTTTAATTACTGTTAACCAAACTATATTTTTCTTGCGTATTTTTGTGCGCTAAAACCGAATATGACAATAAAAAAGCTCACTGGCCCCTAAAGTACCTCGCTCCCTTCTTATGTGGGTTCATTCAGATTTGCCTAGATTTTGGATAAGTTATATGTTCTCGATATTCTTGATCTAGCTAGTTTGGTTAAGATTAGATGACTTACATTTTTTGGGGCCAGTGTATTTTTATGACGAAAAAAAGCTGCGTGACATTTTAAAGCAATAAAAATAAGATATGGGTTTTTCATCCTTTAGGGGACGTTCAAGCATTACGTAACGCAAAATGTACCAAAACTCATACACTTCACACCTCGGTTCTCGCGATATTCAAGGCTGTAGAGATTTCATATTTTGGTGACCCCCCTAACACACCCCCTATTAGGGGGGGTAGCCAAAATATTAAATCTCTATAATCTATAAGAACGCGAGAAACCGGGGTATGAAGTGTATGAATTTTGGTACAATTTGCGTTACGTAATACTTGAACTTTCCCTTAGTTCTTTAAAAAGGCATTTTTTTACTTTCCATCAGTATTTTTAGAAAATATATTTGTTACTTAAAATTAATGTCTATATTTTTTGGTTTCAATTTTCTAGTAAAGCCCAGTAATTTGGCAGAGCCGAAAATAAAGTTGCAAACTATTTTTAAAGTACTGTAATCAGCACAACAGTATTTTATGAAAAATGCAGACAAATGCCCGCTTTCCACAGAAAAGGTCACAAGCTGTTATTAGGGGTTTACGAGAACTAGGATTTTTTGTCTTGTTTTAAGAATTTTAACCTTAATATTCATTTAATGTATACATTATTTATTAAAACTGACTACATATTATCAAGAAGGCATAAAAAATCCTTAATTTAAGGCAATCCGACACAAATTTTGCCTAAAATATCCAAGTAACTTCGTACAAACAATATGGAACTTTTAAAAGTATACAAATTATTTAAAAAGTTAAATGAAAAGAAACTGCCGGAATCCGTTGCATTTAAATTATCTTCAAGTTAACATTTTCACTTATTAAAAGTTTTATTTCGCACCGTTTTAATATTAAAAAACGTTTCAACATTTTAATTAATTAAATTAGAGTGTGTGGTATTTATTTTTGCTTAAATAAACTGCTTGAATCAGATTAAAAAGTTTTTAAAAGCGTTCATTTAAAAATAAATTTGTGAAACATCACAAACAGGTAAATAAACACATTAATCTGTAAAACAAAAAGCAGACAAAATGTTTTGAGTAAAAAATAGAAAAAATTAACAAGAACAAAACATTCGGCGCGCCGGGGCGTGTTACAAGAATAACATTGTCGGCCTGTCTGTCTTTCCGCCTAACTTTTGAACGGAATAGCCGGTTTTAAATATTCTTTTACAAAAAAAAAATAGGACCTTTGTGGTTTTCGCCACATAAAATATGGTTAACATGTATGTAAAGTAAGGGGGCAAAACCTGTATTTTCAGTGATACCTTGTTTATTTTTTTATGGGACAAAAATCATTTTTGCCCTTGTTTCCGATTTAAAAATATTGCTAGAAAGAGTCTGTCTCAGTTTGTTTGATATTTGTAAGAATTCAATATTTTGAATCTATATATTTGATATTTGGCTTAGTCGGTGATTTTCCTACAAAAACAAGTCAATTTACCTTATAAATTTTGTGCGAACTCTAATATTATCTCTAAATGTTCCAACTGGTGAAAAATAAAGTTAATTTATGTTAGCAAACAATAATAAAAAGAGACATAATACACTTGGTATAATAGTTAAGTATTAGAACGAGAAATCCAAAAAGCTAGGATTTTTAATGCTCTATTTTACATACCGGGTGTCCCAACTCTATTTACCCAACGATTTTCTCGAAAACTTAAAGAGATAATCAAATTCTGCGAAAACCATCTTAAATAAGACAACTTAAAATATCTTTTAGCGAATATTTGATACTTTCAGCTTTTAAAATGTGGGCAGAGGGGCATAGGGGGGCATTTTTTAAATGGAAAATGGGATCGTGTGATACACCACTTTAAAGCTTATTAAATTCTCCATTTAATTATATATTTTTTAATTTTTTGAAACATTTTTTTTTGAGTTTTTGGGTTTAAAATAGGGTTGAAAATTGATATTTTTGTCAAAATTCCTCTAAAAAATCAAACAATTTTTTAAAAGTTATTAATTTCATGATAAAAAAACGTAAATTATACTTTTAAACTAACTTTATGACATAAATAAAACTTTACAAAAAAAAAAACTTAAAAAAACGCATTTTTTAGCACAACACTAAAGAATCAAAACCTTAAAAAACTTGTTTAAAAAATTAGAAAATATATACTCCAATAGAAAATTTTAGTTGCTTTAAAATGATGTATCACACGACCCCCCTTTCCATTAAAAAAAACTCGCCCTCATGCCCCCTGCCCACATTTCAAGAACTTAAAGTATTAAATATACGCTAAAAGATAGTATGTTGTCTAATTTAAGATGGTTTTCGCAGAACTTTATTATCTCTTTTAGTTTTCGAGAAAACCGATGGGTAAATAGAGTTGGGACACCCGATATAGAAATGATTAAAGTTATTTCACATTAAATTTAATTTCATTTAACATTTTGAGTATGTAATATTTTATTACTAATAAAATAGCATTTTAAGTATTATGTACACTAAAATAACTAATTATAAAATTACACTGAAAAACCTACACTGAAAAAAAGTTATACGAAGCTAAGTATACGTCCTGTAAGTATTGGCTAATTTTTAGGGTTTTTAAAGCTTTAAGGTATATTTTGTCAAAAGCTTTAAGGTATATTTTGTCAAAATTGTATTCTGCCTGTTTAAATCGGAGGATTACGCTTCCCTATTAGCGTTAAAAACACCAAACAGGGAAAAAAACGACCTAAACCAAAGATTTAGGTTATGTTATGGTTTATAACTATAAAAAAATATCTTACTGCTTTCTTTAAAGAGTAAATTTAATGTTTGACACATTTTTATTGTTATAGTCCGTCCAATTATGCAAGATAGTAGTTTAAAATTCCCGCGATATTTAAGCTACATCATTGGTTAAAAACTCGTACCTTTTAACATATAAAATATTGTGACATTTTTTGTCTATGACTATGATTGACGGTCGTTAAAGCTAATAAAAGAAGAGAAAGTTACATAAAAAAATGGTTTGGACTTAATGTTATTTTGTATGGTATTGAAAAAGGTACTTTTTCGAAAATGTTACGCCGCGTTACATGGGGGGTGGGGGTCAAAAATGGCCAAATTTTGCGTTACGTAATACTTGAACGCTCCCTTAAGGCGTATCCAGAGTCTCGCATAACAACCATTACAAGATACATGACGACAAATCAAGCCAATCCTGGCATCGCTTTCTTATGTACTATGCTTGTTATGCGAGTCTTTGGATAGGCCGTTTCCAGGAAAACAGTACCGACATCTGTTAAATTTTTGATACACTACGATTTATGCATAATTATGCTATTTATGCGCTCTGTGGTGTAAAACGAGCCGCGCCCCTTACTATCTTAGTTTTTACTTAATATTAATGGACAATAGTAAAAATATAAATATTTTTTGTAAATTCATATTAATTTTAAAAATTTTTATTTATTTTTAACAGTGTAGCTCATTTATTAACCTCGTATTATATTTGGGCATTGAGTTAACCGGGGTCATGTTATCACAGACATAAATGTGTAATAAACCTCTGCAAAGTGGTAAGATATAGTACAATTGATACTAAATCTGAACCATAAAATATTAACAATGCCCCTGATACAAACTCGAAACATTATGTTAAGATAGGGGTAGGTTACCGCTAAGGGTATTCCAGGATCCTCAAATTGCGTGCCAGAATTACAGGATCACAAAAATATTTTATTATATTTCGGCACTTCTTCCTCTAGATCACTGTAGAAAATGTTTTAACTTAGTAGTACCGACTTTCTGTGCTTCATCAATTAGAAAGAAATGTGTTAAATAATGATCAAGTTCTTTTAATCGTACAAATTATGGTTAAATTCTTATTTTACGATAACAAAATTAAAATAGGGTCTGGATAAAATTATTTGAATTTGGAAAATGGCGTAGTAATGAGCTTTAGCCAAAAAGCTGAACTCTTTAAAATAAAAGTACAGATTAAATCCCTTATTAGTTCTGCGCTCCCGAGATTTAATCCGATTACCTAAATAAAAATAAATAAACATTCAGATAAATTCGACAAATGTATTTATTTTACTTTCTTAAAACCGACCCCTAGTTAAAGTTAAAGTTCACGTAGAAACTCACAGAAAACTAGTCTCCACAGTGCCGAGTAGGCACGTAGCAACGGAAATTTTCTATTTCAAGCCAATTCAACGAACATACTTTTATTTATTTAATAAAATTTATTACTAAAATATAAAATACATTTGGTATTTTATTCACAATTTAAAAAGCGATATGCATTTTTATAAAAAGTTAAAGGGAAAAGTAATATGTAATAAAAATTATGATGTACGTTACTAACCGTAATTTTATAGGCATGAATATGGCGCACAATTCCAACTGTCAAAATTTGACAGAAGAAGAAGAAGAAGAAGAAGAACATACTTAAAAGCAAGATGACTTTAAAGTCATCTTGCTTAAAAGCTTCTAACGTTGAAATAAGCTAATTAATGATTGTTTCGATTGGATATTGTTCCCACCTATGACAACGGTTGGGAAGTGACGATCAGCTGATTTAACATATCTGCTGTCAGAAAATTAGTAAACGTCAAACACATAACCTCAAACTGACAAACTAATTTTATGATAATTTTTCCGTTTTTTGATGTTAGGTCGTAGGAAAAATAGTATACGCACCTCGGCGCAAACTATTTTAGTGCATATCACTCTCGTCCACTAAAAACTAGGTGTGTAATATTACATTATTTTGGACTTTTACTGCGTCTTTTCGGTTGAGTAGTATCTCTAACCATTATCAAGTGTTAAATCAACACTTGATAACGGTTGGAGATAGCACTCAACCAAAGTGAATGAATAAAGAAATGCAATAAAAGTCCAAAATACTGTAAACAGTAAGCTAATTAATGTTGGTAGACTAAAGTATCGAGCAATACAAAGAACTATTAGATCCATTAGATGGATGTATACTTTGAGACATCTATGTCTGGAGGCTTGTTAAATTTTATGAGCAAAGTGTCCCAGTTTCCCTACTGAATGTACTTTTTAATTTCCTATAAAAAATATATATTTGAATTCTCCGCTATTGTAGGTACCTAACAGTAGGGTGGACCTTATTTTTTTTTTTTGTTTTAAAATTTTCATTTTGGTGTATCTAGCACATCCTGAAGATATGAGGGTGATAAAACTCTCTAAGGCTCCCAGTTGCACCCCTAAAATCGTGAAATTACGTAAAAGTCGTAAAAAATTGTTGAAAATGGACTGTACTTTTTGTATCAGTGAAAAATTTAAAAGACTTGAAATCTTATTTTTTTTTCTTTTGAGTGTACAAAATTATGTGACAATTGTACAAATTTCAAAATGATCAAAAGAATCCGCCAAAGTTGCCCCTAAAACACTAAATTTGACGAATTTCGACCACAAATGTGAGAAACGCTAAATGCCAATCTGGAATAAATTTTATTTAATGCAAATTAATAATATTAAATAATTTGACAAAAAAAGGAGCTAAGCACCAAATAAGAGGCCTTTTTTTAATTATTTTATATTATTGATATACAATAAATTACATTAAGTTAAGTCCAGATTGAAATATTTTTTAAATGCTTTTTTAGCTGAGAAACGAATTTATGGTGGAAATTTGTCAAATTTAGTGTTTTAGGAGCAACTTTGGCGGATATTTGGCACCCGATAGAATCTTTTGATCATTTTGAAATTTGGCACATAGTTTTGTACACTTAAAAGGAACAATTTAAGATTTCAAGGCTTTTAAATTTTCCACTTATACAAAAAATACAGCCCATTTTCAACGATTTTTCAAGATATTTACGTAATTTCACGATTTTATAGGTCCAATTGAGACTTTTAGAGAGGTTTGATCACTCTCATATTTTTAGGATGTTCCAAATACACCAGAATCAAACTTTTAAAATAATAAGAAAAAATAAGGTCCACCCTAACCAAACAAGTTTGCAGAATGTGCATTTCATAGAGTGATTGTAAGCAAAATTTCATATGCACATACCTTTAGCTAGGTTTATGAAATTTTTTGTTAAAAAATCGATAAATTTACAAAAATAGCATTCTTTTTTAAATTTTATGCAATATTTCAAGTGCGATATAAAATCTTCATAGACAAATATAATTAAAAATATTGCTTCCATATTTTTCATTTTCAAAACTGTATATATTAAATTTTTCATATTACATTCCATTGAAATTTTTAATAAATATAAGGTATAGAGGGGTAAATGTAAATTAATGAAGAAACCGTAGCACAAGCATATGCTGATTTAGGGCTGTATATAAAATATCAATAAAGAAATACAAAAATATTTTTAAAATAAATAAAAAATGTACTTTTTATACCATTTATCAGACATCCAAAATAGCAAAGAAGATATAAAAGATTTTCTATAAAAATAAATGTCACTTTAACGTGATTCAATTTATTAAATTTTTATTCCACACAAAAATATAATGTTTATTCTATTCATATTTTTATTTTTATCTACAGATTTTTGTTTAAATTAAACATTTTCTATTTATTTAATATACCAAATTCTTCATATTCTTTGTAAGACTCTTCTATTCTTCTAAAAAGAACTACCAAAATAGCCAATATAATTATTTGGATAACTATAAATATGATTATAACCTTAATTTTTGATGAGATTGGATTATCGGTTTTTGGATAGCCACATGGAGAACGAACTTGCAATACTCTTACAGTATCCATTGTTAATATTTTGAATATATTTTACTGGATTACTCAAAAATATTCTTCGTTTAAACTGTCATTTGTTGACAGCTTTATAAACAGGGCTAACCTAAAAAAATCATTTTAACATAGGCCTGGCTTTAATCAGTTGTTTTCTAGAGCTATAGTCTGTTTCATCAAGCAAGATAGTAAATTAAAAATCGCACAGTGAATATTTTCAAAACAGATTCGATTATTGGATGTGCGAATATACTGCCTAGTTTATTTTATAAAACATAACTATATTCTATGCACAAACATATACTATTCAAACCTGTTGTAAAAATATTAACTGTGCGATTTTACTATCTTGCTTGAAAAAACAGACCATAGTAATGTTAGAGCAACAGACCTATAATAATAATAATACTAGATCCCTGCTATTAGTTTAATTCACTGAAGACGAAACTGACCCAAAATTTAGTAGTTGTCTTAATTTTTTTTCATTATTGACCGTCATCAGAAAACAGTACTAGTCGGAGAGCTGATGACCATTTTTATTTCATTATATTCTCCCTGCTGTATATATGTCTTAAAGTATCTACATTCAAATTAAGCTACTTTCAAATTGCTAAGCTCCGGATCCGGTTTCTTTGAGTGATAGAAGCTCCAAAAGCTCTGACAATGAGCTACCAGAAAAAAAAAATACTTTCAACTTGCCAAATCATATACATTACATTTATTACATTCAGATTAAGCTATTTTCATAGATATACACAATAATTATGGGGCTAAGGGGCAAGAATAGTTTTTAAAATGTGCCTTTGACATATTTGATACTTAATTTTTTAAAGATTTGAGAATTTAAGAAATGATATTTTAAATAAATGAAAATTCTTTAGACTTTTTAGTGTTGACATATGTCAAATAAACTTTTTAAAGCCTTTTTTACCCCTTGGCCTACTGAATAATTGTGTAAAACTATGAAAATAGACTATGTGCCTTTGACATATTTGATACTTCATTTTTTAAAGATTTGAGAATTTAAGAAATGATATTTTAAATAAATGAAAATTCTTTAGACTTTTTAGTGTTGACATATGTCAAATAAACTTTTTAAAGCCTTTTTTACCCCTTGGCCTACTGAATAATTGTGTAAAACTATGAAAATAGACTATGTGCCTTTGACATATTTGATACTTCATTTTTTAAAGATTTGAGAATTTAAGAAATGATATTTTAAATAAATGAAAATTCTTTAGACTTTTTAGTGTTGACATATGTCAAATAAACTTTTTAAAGCCTTTTTTACCCCTTGGCCTACTGAATAATTGTGTAAAACTATGAAAATAGACTATGTGCCTTTGACATATTTGATACTTCATTTTTTAAAGATTTGAGAATTTAAGAAATGATATTTTAAATAAATGAAAATTCTTTAGACTTTTTATTGTTGACATATGTCAAATAAACTTTTTAAAGCCTTTTTTACCCCTTGGCCTACTGAATAATTGTGTAAAACTGTGAAAATAGACTAATCTAAATGTGATAAATGTAATGTTTGACTCGCTAAGTTAAAAATATATTTTCGGGGACCCCATTTCACCACCTTTTCTAGCATCCGAAGAAACCCGATCCAGGACCTGGCGATTTTCAAATAGCTTAATTTGAATGAAATTTAAAACATAAATAAAATATAGCTGGGAGAAAATAATGAAAAAAAAATGGTCACCAACTCCTAGACTATACTACAGTCAATAATAAATGAGTTTACTGATTTTATTGGTTGTTAAGGTAAATAAGCCTTGAAAATAAATAATATGTAAATAATAATATATTTACTCATCTTTGTGGTATCAAGTGGGACCTTTCTAAGTTGCTGTACATAAATGGCGATCATTTTTGGACCACAAAGAAAGACCAATTAAAAACATGAAAAATTAATGACAGTTCCTAAAACTTTTTTAATAAAACCATAAAACAAAGAAATAAAAGCAGATTAATAGTTATAAGCGTACAACTTCGTCACATTATTATATTTTTTTCTCGTTTATTTTCCAAAATTTGCTTTGCGTATTTCCGTAATTTGATAAAAAGTCCAGCAGTCAAAAGTTTGGGGTGACGCATTTTTTATTTTGTTTTTAACAAACTAACACCAAGCATCTACATTTAATTTTTTTTGACTGAATTTCTGAATCCAAATCTGGCTTCAGAATTAAGTTATCATGTCTGGTTTTTGATAGAGACAGTGTAAAAATACGAAAATGTATTTTTTTACATTTTTGATCTCATTTTGCTCAAAACTTACGTAATACGTTCAGATTTAAATTCGGCGGCACAAAATCTATATAAATTAATATATTGCAACCTAGTTGGAAAATGAATTTATTTTTTGTTGAACTGTTTAATTTATTTAAAAGTCCCCATCGTTATTCGGACCATTAATTAATTCTTAAACAAACACTTCACTTATTGTTTGTTTTTAGGGCGTTTATAAAAAGGGCTACCCGGCAAATTAAGATATAAATATTAAATTTAGGGCCATAACCATACGTGTATATAAATTATTTATTGTTTTATGTTTCCCAGGGAAAATAATAAGGACCTATTTTCCCTGGAAAACTAATCTCTGAGAATTAGTTGTTTATTTCTTAAATATAGTTCTATATACAGTGCGTACATTAAGTCTGGACAGGTCGATTTTTATTTTTAATTTGCAAATTGTGGTTTAGTTTTTCACCCACCCATTTAATTTTATTTTTCAAATGGCCACCCATTTTTTTATAAGCCCTTTGCCAAATAAGGCTTTATTATACACCGTTAGAAAGCCTATTAAATAACCTTTTCAATGATGTGTCACAAGTGTTACGAGGCTATTTGAGGCTATTTTTTTTAGAAAAGGAAGGAAAATTTAACAGCAAAAAGAAATTATTTGAAATCACAAATAAATAAAAGCTGTCAATAAATCTACAGCAACATTTTTATGAAAAAAATAAATAATTAATAATTAATAATAAATGTTTTTCCTTTGTAATTTGACCATATTTTCTAAACTTGTCTTTCTACACACGATTTTTATAATACACAAAGTTTTTACACACCGCTAATTTATCTTTCGCGAACTCTCGATATAGGTTAATCGATTCATTTTGAAATAATTACTGAAACTAAAAGCTAATAATTGCCCGTAAATTAAAATTTAATTAACAAATGATAAAATATGAGCAACAAAAAACAGATAAAAAATATAAAAAGACCCTTTTCGAGGTAAAAGCCGTTCGAGGTAAAATCTTTCGAGGTAATGTACTTTCGAGGTAACGACTTTTCGAGGTAATGTCCTTTCGAGGTAAATTTTTTCGAGGTAACGTCTTTTCGAGGTAATGTCCTTTCGAGGTATATTTTTTTCGAGGTATTTGATTTGCTTTCAAAGTAATTTTTTTCGAGGTCAGACCGGCTCCCGTGTAATGGACATATAGACTTGGAGAAGAATCCAAACCAATAGTCGGTTTAAAAATGAACCTTGATATGATATTTTTAGTACCCATTGTGTTTTTAATATTTTTTTACATTAAGGTTAAACAGTTTTTTTAGGGTTTTTTTTTTAAATCATAATAAAAGTAGGGTTTTTATTCATAATGTGCTATTAAAATAAAACTATACCATTACCTCAGCTGGTGATACCTAATATTAATTTTTTTAAATAAAATAATGGACCAGTATTAGACTTTTTATATTTATACTAAAAGTAAAAATAACAATAAATATGAATAGTTTCATTTTACCTTAGTCAAAGAGTACATACTATTTATTTTAGTCGAAAAAAGTTCTCTGTGAGATATAACACCGACAATTTATGTAAACGAATTTTAAAAACAAGCCAGTACTTTTAAAAAGTTTTAAATGACTTTTGCTATCTGTAATTTCCCAAACTAAACAACGTTAAGTAAATTTAACTGAGCCTGAAACTTTATTTATAACTCCATTATCTACTTTTAATTGGATCTGGATTTTGGCTTTTTATTCCTTCATTATGTTTTTTATTTAACAATTTCACATTTCTGATGAAAAGCTGGTTTTTCCTTTCGTCAAAAAGGGTCCAAAGTATATCTTTAGGATATACGGGAAATATATTGTCAGGACATACCTTACCGGATATCCTTGGGTTATACGACTAATGTCCCGGGTCATGCGACATTAAAAGGACATTGAGCGGATATCCGGGGGATATTGTGTGCTATATGGGGTCTACGTATTGAAAAAAAACATACACATTTTAGTAATGACAGATGGTAACATAACCTTAAAAACAATTCGAAATTATTTTTATTTTTAATTTCAACGCAAAATTTTTACTCTGGCCTTCTAAACAGCTTTTTGTATGCCAAACTCAAAACTCGTCTATAGGAAGATTTTTTACGATGGGACGATTTTTAGTATTTTACTACACCAGTTATACCAACAAAAATTCACTCATAATATCTTCTGTTTTATAAATTATCCAAGTTAACTGGACAACAAGGCAGTGTACTACCAACTTTGTAAGTGTAATGAATAATACTACAAATCGTCGTATCGTAAACATTCTTCATGCAGCAAACACGTTCTTTTTGACCTTGTCAAGCTACGAATTTATTTTTTGTGCAAAATAGTAAAATCAAGTATTTATCGTCATTTTTTAACCCCTACAAACCTTGTGTAAACAAGTAAATTATTCACGCTATCTATATATGAATAATCGATAAGATTAAACGTGTTCCAGCTGACAGCTGACCTATTTTAATTAATAAAATCACCTACCGAATAGAGTCAATAAAAATTGTAATTAACAAAAACTTTGAATAAAGAATCTATGGAACACAATCTTAACAATACACTTGTTTAGCAAGGATAAAAAAAAATATATTTTAGAACTTCAGTCATTTCTAGTAGTAATAATTATTAAAATCTAGTAATTTTGTAATAATTCAAAATTATTAAAGAAGTAATTAATCATTTTGTAGGAATTTTGCTTCAAAATTCAGTGATTATTATTCCAATACTTAATTACTCTTGTCTAGTAATTATTATAGTTATTACATCTCACCAATACACGCGCAGTCGAGAAAGATATAAATACAGCCAGTAAAATAAATGTTATAAAAGGCTATAGTTTAAACTTGATTTTCTTTAAATAAAAGGACAAAACGTCCTTGAAATTAAAAAAATCATTGGGTTTAAATCCATCTCAGTAACAATACAATTACTACACGTAGTAATTATAATTAAATGTAATAATTACCTCTAGTAGTGATTAATTACTACCATGAAATTTATTAATAGTATATTATACGCGAGTAGAATTCTATACTTTATCCACGGTCATTTAAAATTTTAAACGGTTTGTTTTTACAGACCCGTGATTAATAGGCCTATTAATCACGGCCGTGGATAAAAGTTAATTTACCCAGTCACTAAACTAACTTTAGAATTTAACCAATGTAATGAAATACGTCAAATAATTCTTGACACTTCATTGGTCAAGATCTTAGTGAGTGACTGGGTAAACAATTCATTTTAATTGACAGTAATTAATCATTAGATAATTTATTACTAGTAATTATTACTGCCTGTGATAATGACAATAGTTATTTATGGTACTAGTGGGTAAAGTAAAATATTGCCCATGGCTGTCGCCTCGCAGGTTAATTTTTGAGAGGGCAATATCGGTTTACCCATGAGTGCCATACAAGGTTTTATCCAATAAATAGCTTAGGAGTTCATATTTTTATTAAAAATTTTAATGACATTTACAAGAAAATAATTTGACAAGTGACAGTTGAGTGGGTAAAATAAATAATTATCCACTCAATAAAGTAAAAGCCACGCGGGGGTTATTATTGAGTTTATCTATTTAAAATAAAGCTGGTAATTGTCTCATTACCTGTATGTATTGGATAAAATATTTTTGTTTGGTTTGTTGTAGGGTTTTACCATAAAAAGTTAGGTTAGACTGGAGTTAGATTTTCTTCGAAGATGATCTAATCTAAGATTTAGTGTTGAAAGGAACGACCGCTACAATACCTAACTTTATAAAGTCCAAACATTTCTGATTTGCGCAGATGCAATTGTTTAATAAAAAAAGGAATGGTTTGAGAAATATGAAGCACTCAAAATTTATTGTTAATATAAACACTCCGTGGTATGAAACACCTACAAGGTCCCTAAAGAGTATAAATAAATAAATAAATAAATTTAAAATAAATCAAGTTAGTACGAATCTAAGTGACTTGGTTTTCAGTTTTATGAAAAGTAGCTTGTGGTGAACAACAATGAAACTAAAGTACATTCAAATGTCTATAGTGTTTGTAATGATATCCAGTAGATTGTATAAAATGTACCTATAGGTATACGGCAAATATTTATTTAACAAACAAACCCGTCAAATTACAGTTACACAACAACATACATTGTGATGTAATACTGATAAATTTCAGCAAAAACAACTTGTTTGCAAAATTTTACGTTTATATATTTAAAGCCTTAATAATATAACAGCATTATTTTGGCCTTAAGGCACAGTTCAGTTCAGGTAATTACACTGTTGAAACAAAACTATACTTAATACAATAAATAATATTTATTTTTTAAATATACTATTATAATTTTTAGTTGTTGTATATGCGCCAAACATTATTTATAATAAAAAGTCCAAAAATATGAAAAAAAAAATCATATAAAGGTTGGTCGGGAAATGAGCCCTAAGGAAGCAACGGCCCTTCGAACTTGGACATATTGAATGGGGAACAAAAAATGCACCAATAAAATTGATGCAGGATGATTGTTTATTTAAACATAAGCAAAAAATTATTCTTCACCGAAACACCGAAATTTAATATTAAAGGAGTAACAGCCTTTTAAAAAGTAACATTGGTGGCACAAAATATTGCTTCTCCTTGATTGCATTTTTTTAAATCGGTTGCTCCTACAGTGTTACACTATATGATATTTTTTCTATAATTTTACTCAAGGAATCTATATTTAAAAAAATAAAATAAACATAAATACACATAAAAAGGTTGGGACAAAAATGTGTTAAGCTTTACAAATTTTGTGCGTCTAGGCACGCCTCTGGATAAATTCAAAAAAATAAATTATCACAAACTAATTGTTCTTATTAATCTAAGTAAGTCGCTCTAGCTTAAAGGGTACCAGAGTTATTAATTAAAAACCTTATTTTTAGTAGAGTTATAAAGGGCCAACCTTTCTAGGAACTTTTTTTATATTTTTGGATATACACCTCTTTAATTTTGGCATGCCAGTTGCTAATCACCCTGTATAAGAACTAGATCAGCAGGACTTTGCAGGCCTGTGTAATTACCATACCGCTAGACATTTCCGTAACAACAAAGTTTACTTTGTACCTCGTATCTCGAAAGTTCCCATTACCGAATTACAGAAACAACCCTTTGCTGCGTTAATTGTTCCAATCTTACATTGTCGTTTCACAACTTTTGTTTTAAATTCCCCCACAGCAACCCAAATTAAATGTGGTCCCAAAACATACACCATTTTCAACCCACATTAGGTTAAAATACTTTGGCCAGCGAAAGAATACTTTCATATGAAAATAGTTATTTATAATACAAGAGCAAAAAGTTAAGTTTTTCGATTGAGTAGGTTTTTAAAAGCCGAGGGCCTGCCGATCGGGCCGGCCCGAGGGTAATAAATCTACGAAATCGAAATTTAAGTTGTTGTCCGTGTATTATGCTATATTTTTTATTATTACTAATTATAATAAATTATTAAAATATACCTAATTTTAAATTTCAAAATTATTTCTTTTTAGTGTCTTATTACTTATCTAGTTATCCAATCAAATCGCTTTTGCGTGCGGTTTCATTTTCAAATTAAAAAAGCTATAGCTTGCTGATTAATTTCTGGTAAAATGTGTCTGTTATGAAAATAGTAATACTTCTGAACCGTTCTATGAGTATTATAAGTATTGAAATTGATTTTACAATTGAAATTTTGTGTTTTTAATTTATTTTAGTGGATGAGGTTATATTAAAGAAGAAATTTTTATTTTGTATAAAATGATTATAACTAGATTTGGTCAAAAAGAACAGATAGTTCAAGACCAAAAGTGACCTAAAGGTCATATTTCTTTATAAATGTTACAGTAAAGGTAAAGCATCTTCTTTTAAAAAGCGTAAAAATAACAATTTTTAGTTAGCGGGTGAAAAAAACTTTTTGGCCCTAGGGCCACAAAACATGAACAAAATGTGTTTCTTTTAGAATCAATCAAATAAAAAATATATTTTGTTTAAAACAATTAATTCATTATTTATTTTCATCATAAAATAATATATTTTTGTCACTTGGATCAAAATTTCCTATTAAAACGATACCCGCTCCTTTATTTTTGTAATAAAACATTAAATTTTAATGATATTTTTGCACGGTCTGGGAACAGAGCTCGTTTCGGCTATAAAATTGTAATTAAAGTAGCAAATAATTTATAATTGCTTCAAATTGAATTATTATTTAACCATGCCCGTAGTGAATAATGTTATTAAATAATTCCCATATTATAATTATTTACAGTAGAAACACAGGGAAATAACTTAATTTATTTATGAAAATTTTTATTTAAAACAAAAATATATTTTTTCTTCAAGCGTACTAAAATGTTTATATTTTATAACTGAACACACTAGTTAGAAGTGATCTATTTTTTACAGTAAAAAAATGAGTTCATTGTTGTACGCCGTAAAAAAAGTTAGCAAAACCACCACTGGCGGCAGCACTCTTTGACTTTGATGACAGTCATACTTCAAACTTGTTATGCAAACAGGTGGTTGACTCGAGATTCTGTGCAAAACCCTTGTGTGGAATTAATTAAAAATTATTGAAGAAGAATATATGGTTTATACACCTACAAATCTCTCCAAAATTGCAAATGCTACATTAGACAAGTTACCATCAAAATCACGAAAAGTGTACGATTTAGCCCGAAAAAAATTTAAAATGTGCTAAGGAAGGTTTAAGTTTATTTCGAAAGGGTTTTATTGGCCTATTTTAATAAATATGGTAGGGGGGTAGGGGTAAAACTTTTAATTAAGAATAATCCTAATTTTGGGGGTGGACATAAATAAAACTCACCCGGTATACTTGTATGTTGATATATCATACGAAATTATGGTTATAGTCAAATTCACAGCTATTTGAACTGACTTCATTACAAAATAATACTTAAATACCATCGTATTTTGCATTCAACCCATTTTACCATGGTAATTTGATGTTGTGGATAATCAGAAATAATCTCTTACCATGATAAAATAGATAGCAAAATATTACGATACTAGGTAATATTTTGTGATGACGTTGGTCTGGATAGCGCTGAATTTGACTATAGATAGCAATAAAAAAATGGCGAAAATTCTAAATTGAAAACCACAATTTTAAAAGAGGATTATAGTTTTGGAATACATTCGTATAAAGCTATTATAGAAATGTTAAATAATAATTTTTAAAATAACGAGGGATTTAATGAGCATAATATTAAATGAAAGCAAAATATAATTATCCAAATGCAGTTTAATTTTAGTCCAGTCAAATAATAAATGTAAATTGCAATATATGTAAATTGCAATAAATGTACACGGGCTGACATTTTCAACGATTCACTCACCGCAGTAATGAGAAGAATCCAGCGCATGCGCACTGATTTTCTTATCTTTGTTTTGACGTATGCCAAAAATTATTTTAAGGTTATGTAACAGTCTTCTGAAGAATTTTACAAAAATATCTACTTGTTTCTTTGCGAGGTTTTATTTATTTTTTTTAATTGGCTAAAAGTACTCGCTTTTAATAGTATTTTCGTAAAAAAAATTGCGGAATATTCATTAATAAACATTTGATTCTTAAAATATATCTCCTTCAAAATTCTAAAATATCGTATCTGAAAAATGCCTCCCATTAAAAAAAAAAACACCAAACCAGCAAACTACCAAACCAAACCATTATTAACGTAAACCAACGCCTCCCATTAAAAAAAAACACCAAACCAGCAAACTACCAAACCAAACCATTGTTGACGTAAACCAACGCCTCCCATTAAAAAAAACACCAAACCAGCAAACTACCAAACCAAACCATTATTAACGTAAACCAACGCCTCCCATTAAAAAAAAAACACCAAACCAGCAAACTACCAAACCAAACCATTGTTGACGTAAACCAACGCCTCCATTAAAAAAAAAAACACCAAACCAGAAAACTACCAAACCAAACCATTTTTACCGTACACCAACACCCCCATTAAAAAAATCAAACAGAAATTCGTGACTATTTTAACAATCTTTTGCTAAATATTCTAACAAAAAAACTGGATTTTCCGCACCTAATTATATTCAAGACAGTAAGTTTTAGTAATAAAACCAGAAATCAGTGCAAAAATATAGTTCATTTTTGTGGACCTGAAGCGCACCGTAACCCCACTCAAATTAAACTATTTCATAAAACTACAACTGCCTAAACGAAAGCCACTTTTGACATCTGTCAAAACAAAAATAAGCAAACCAGTGCGCATGTGCTAGATTCTTCTCATTACTGCGGTGAGCGAATAGTCATTTTAAAGGATAGTAGTAGATGGTAACAGAACACTCCTGTTAGATATCGGACACCCCTTACACAAATCACCCGGTGAAAAACTAACAGGAGTGTTCTGTTACTATCCACTATTACCCTTTAAAATATCAGTCCGTGGACATTTATTGCAATTTAACATAGGCATTTTTCGTTATTTGACTGGACCTTTATGATAATGTTTTCACAATTTCATGCCGTAAAAGCATTGTTCCATATTTTCACAGTTCAATATTTTATTAACTTGAATTAATTACTAAATATAATTTTAATAATGTTTAAACAATATTTTAATAATCAATTTTTCTATAAAACAATCTTTTTCTACAAGTAGGCTTTGATGTTTTATGTGAATATGAAATATTGACACACTAGATGGGTTTCTTTGTGCAGGGTCACATATATTGTAGTGAGACTGTAGGGATGTCTGGCGAGCATATGAAACTAGAGACGTGCCAAGAATTAAGCCTGTTACGATGTTTTTGCATGTTGTTGTGTCCATTAGTCAAACTATCAGCTATTAATCATATTTAATGTCAAAGCCATACGATAATACTAAACATAAAGTGATAGTAAAACATAATTCGACATAATAAAATACTGTAATAAATGCAGAGGTTTTCTAAAAATTGTATTAGTTTGTAAATAAAACACATACTTGTTCAAGTTTCCTAAATGTTACCTATTCCTAAGAGAAGAAACATGCCTTTTTAGTATCAGAAAACGGTAGTAAAGTAACAGCTTTACATACCTACAAGTAAAAGCAAACGAAAAACGATTTGTTTCAAATAAATCGGGGAATAAATCTACCATACCGTTTACCATTTATATTAAATTTTATTCAAAAATGTGTTTTCAGTTAGGTAAATCTTATAAAACAAACTTTTTAGGCATATAATTTCAAAACATATTTTCTATTCCCCCCCAACAACCATCGAGAAGAACATTAAAAGTTTTGAAAGTAATTTTAAGTATCTACACCGTGACGAGTAATATGAATTTTATAAAAAGTTTTCCTTATTCTGGAACGTGATCTATGTTGATAAGATTTGTTTTTTTTTCTATAATAATACTGCTCAATGGCCAAAAAAAAAATTGTAGACGGCCATGCTTGAGTGCATTTATTTCGTACTACTTGGCATACACATAACTATTCTATAACTATAATTAGCTATAATTAGAGGCCCTAAATAATCACATTTAACGTCACATGTGAAGTTTAATCACTTTATTCAGGGACCTTAGTTTTGGTAGGGAGGAGAAGGTCGAAAATTCCAACTTTTTTTAGCTCAAAAATACAACTTTTTTCCTGGAGAAAAGGTTAATGACTAAAAAAAAGGTCCTCGCCTCCAAAAAGCTTTTTCCGTGACAGTTTTTATCCCCCTAACCAAAATTCTGATAACAAAAAAAGGTCCTCACCTCCAAAAAAACTTTGTGACAGTTTTTACCTCTAGTTTTATTTTGAATCCTTGCAATATACGACTTTTGTCTAAATCCCTGCAATATGCAACTTTTTTTTGTAAAATATGCAACTTTTGTATCTTGCATTCATAAAATATAAAACTTTTTTTTCAAGAAGTGTGGGGGGACGCCCCCCCCCCCCATTGCCCCCATAGTTACGACCCTGCCATTATGTAATGGTATAATAATGAATTTATAGATTATAGATTTATTTACTATAGTTAGATAATAACTTTGAATTACAATTGTACAAATTATAAACACATTTTCCACGGTGCTTAAACTTTGCAGTTAAATCAGAAATCCACGGAAGTTTGAATTAACCTAGCACATTACAACTGTAGTAATAGAGAGCACTACATACAGGGCGTTTTTCGTGCGTTTAAGTTTCTTATTAAACATAAAAATAATAATCACAATAACAACATAATAAAGGGTTTCATTGTTATAACCAACCAACTTTTGGCGTTGGTCCAACTTAGGAACACGTTCCCTAAGCTGTTTTGTGTAACTGTAAAGGGTTTGGATAAAAAAATGTTTCAGAATAACGTAGGGCAGGTCGATTTATTTATTTTTTCATATTTTGCCGAACACATCCTTTTTTTAAAAACCTCTTTGTTATGGATTTTATTCATTTTGTCAAATATTACCCTATGTAGTTTAGTAGTATTCTGTATTATAACAGATATACCAATCTAAGTTCCGGTTCGAGCGGTAACTACAGTTTTGGTTTGTATATCAGATAATTTGATAAATTGCTTCGTTACAAATTAAATTTTATCCTAAATCTTTTTCCAGAAAAAAAGTACGGGGCGATTTACAAAACGAGAACGCTCATGATAAAATTAAATGTATGCAAAAAACATTAAATGACATCGAAAAAAATAAGTTAAATAACTTTAATAGACTTTAATCAACTTTAATAAATTCTAATAAACTTTTATAAACTTTAAAAAATTTTAAAAAACTTTTATAAACCTTTATAAACTTTAATAAACTTTAATAAACTTTAATAAACTTTAATAAACTTTAATAAACTTTAATAAACTTTAATAAACTTTAATAAACAATAATAAACTTTAATAAACTTTAATAAACTTTAATAAACTTTAATAAACTTTAATCGAATTTAATAAACTTTAATAAACTGAAACAAACTTTAATAATCTTTAATGAGCTATAATAAACTTTAATAAACTTTTACAATTAGAGAATAACACAATGTTTTATTCTGAGTAAAAGCGATATTTTGTAGCTCATCTGTAACTGACTAAAACGCTATACAAACTCTTAACCAAATTCATTATTTTCCTCATAAAAATACTATAACTCGCAAAGGATATTTTTTAAAATAAATATACAGGTTAAAAAAGTTAGGTAGGTGTAGGAAATTTACAATTATGCTCAAGCTGCAGTGTTCAACACCTTTAACTATCTGTGTATACAAGTCATCCATCCATTTTGTATACACTTGACTCAACTAAATAACAATTCGCGACTGGCGTCTTGAAAGCGAAACGATCTTTATCCAATACATAAAGATAATAAGACAATTACCAGCTTTATTTTAAATAGATAAACTCAATTATAACCCCCACGTGGCTTTTACTTAATTGAGTGGCTTTTTACTTATTTTACCCACTCAACTGTCACTTGTCAAATTATTTTCTTGTAAATGTCATCAAAATTTTTAATAAAAATATGAATTCCTAAGCTATTTATTGGATAAAACCTTGTATGGCACTATGGGTAAACCGATATTGCCCTCTCGAAAATTAACCTGCTTAGCTGACGCCTCGCAGGTTAATTTTCTCATGGGCAATATCTTACTTTACCCACTAGTACCATAAATAACTATTACCGATTTCATCCGAGAGTAGGCTAGCACGGCCACAAGTAAAATCAATTTCTACAGATGGATGATCTGTATGTTTATTTGTTTATTTATCGTATGGCATCAACAAATTTGTATATACAAATGCATATATATAGAGAGGGAATAGCTAACAGTAAACAAATAAGTTAAAGCTCTATATGGGAGAATTATCTTAGCGGTCTAAGGCATCGATATAGCATTGACACTGAGCTAATGATCGTGAGTTCAAACCTCACTGGCGCCGATTGCCTTTTTCAGTTAATTAATAATTAAAATTTGGCGAAGGCGTACTCCCTAGATATATTGGTTCAAAAGTCAATTAAAGCCGGTGGTTCCCTCTACTACTATCCCACACAAGTCCTGGACTTAGGGGATCCTTAATTAAGTAGAATAGTACGAGGTTAAAAACAAAAACAAAAACATATCTGTATGTGGATCACCATGTATCTATCGACGGTTAATGGCCACCGAATATCGTAAAAGAGATACCGTAAGATAAATTGCACACGGATGTAGCATGTAGAAGTTACTCTACAGAGATTCAGTTTTGAAACCAATTAGTTTTCCGGGATACGTTACTAAACTGACGGTATCCTTTGCTGGCTGATAACGAATTTGTCGATATATGTATTTGATTACATTTCTAGAACAATAATTAGGTTTAAAAGTATTTTTATTCACAACTGTATTTGTAATACATACTAGGGTGGGTCAAAAAAACCGACTATTTTTCTTTTTACTTTATACTCTGAAAAATCGGTTGCTAGACACCTCTAGAAAATTTTCACCAAATATGAGCTCTTAATTTTGATAAAAAGGTTCTCCGCTTTACAATTTTCCATTTTTTCCTCAGTATTAGAAACAAAAATTCATATCTCTTTGACAACTGTTCGTTAAAAAGTATCTCTCCTCATATTCTTGTAGGAAATCGAACGCTCTACAAAAAAGGTCTCTTACAATTTTTTCGTAAACCTCACCGTTTAAAAGATATCAACGGTTAAAGTTTGATTATTTTAAGAGACATGTCTGGTTTGCTTATGAATTTTATAACTCGCTTACAAAAAATTGTTATGAATTGCGCAATTCATAGTTTTGTAGGAAATTAACTGCTCTACAAAAATGCTCTCTTATGATTTGTCGATTAAATTAAGCGTTTAAAAGATATTCATCGTCACACTTCAATGCTTACTAATTTTAATAGTTTTTGATGAATAATTCGAAAAATTTCAACTTAATTTATGAGTTTCACGAAAAGTTTTTGGGACTGTTTACCTGTGTGCGTCGGACGTGTACATAGCCCCTGCGATAATGAAAAGTGGCATTTATTTATTTATTTTTTTCGTCTAATTTCCTATTTATTTGTATTTTGCAAATGTACGTTTTTCTTTCTTTCATTAACCAAACCTATCGACTATTAAGCAGAATTTAAAATGACAGCTAACGAACCTCTTTGAATAATTCAGAAGCATTTGAGAAAATAAGCAACTACAGTAATTTATCACTTTGAGCCGTATTGCTCTTGAATAATAAATTTTAAAAAAATTATTTTTATATTTACTTTTTTTACTTTCATTTTGGTTGTATACAGGGCATTTTTAATTTGTATATATTAGAATATTTTTGCTGTCTGGGTAGTATACGTACCATAGCCTAAGGATTATTTACTTTAAGAATAAAAATAATTGGAAGATAAGACAAAATTTTATTTTAGATTAGACATTTAATATTTAAATTTAAAGGATATCATTTAAATTAAAGTTTTGTTCTGGATTACGAAAATAAAAAATAAAATTATTATTTTTCTTATCCTTCCAGAAATGTCCTGAAATAAAATATGGATAAATAAAACCTTAAGGCTTTGATAAATAATTCATTTCATTTATTTAACCCTTAGGTAGTTGCGTAAATTAGACGTATAAAACAGCAGTACCTTTAAAGCAAGAAATATTAGCAAGAAGTAAGCAATAAACTTGCTAATAAATAAATTTTAGCATGTGACAGACGTAGAAAATGGTTGTCAAGTAAATTTTAATTATTAAAGAATGCTTTCAAAAAGTCATTGTATGCTTATTTCGAATTTGACTTTTTCCACGACTAAATTAGAATACTGTGCAATAATATTATATTCTCATTCTTGTGAGAAAAATGGTACATGTGACAACATCATAATCATAATCATAATCATAATCATATTTATTTGGTGATATACAAAGTAGTATTTACACAAATCATTTTTTTTATAATAATACAAGTAGAAATACAAGCAACATTCAAAACTCAGGCATTTAAAACCTTGAGTAACATTAAAAAACTTAAGTATTTAAAATATATATATATATATATACAGGGTGATCCATAACTGGCATGCCAAAATTTAAGAGGTGATTCTAGATCCAAAAATATAAAAAAAGTTCCTATAAAGGTTGGTCCGGAAATGAGCCCTAAGGGATCTAGGGCCCTTTAAAATTGTAATAAAAATAAGGTTTTTAATTAATAACTCGGGTACCGTTTAAGCTAGAGCGGCGAGCTTTTGCATGTATTTTAGTATTAATAAGGGCAATAAGTTTATGTTAATTTATTTTTTTAATTTATCCAGAGGCGTGCCCAGACGGACAAAATATATGAGGCTTAAAACATTTTTGCCCCAAACTTTTCTGTGTATGTTTTTTGGATTTGTTGTAAAAAATATAGATTTCTAGAGTAAAAATACATATAAAATATCATATAGTGTAACACTGTAGGAGCAACCGTTATCAAAAAAAAATGCAATTAAGAGGAAGTAACATTTTGTGCCACCAAAAACGTTACTTTTTAAAAGGCTATTACTCCTTTAATATTAAATTTAGGTGTTTTGGTGTATAATACTTTTTTGCTCAGTTTTAAATGAAGAATCACCCTGCAGCATTAAAATTTTATTGGTGCTTTTTTTTGTTCCCCATTCAATACGTCATCTTCGAAGAGCCGTAGCTCCCTTAGGGCTCATTTCCGGACCAACCTTTATAGAAACTTTTTTTCATATTTTTGGATGTAGAATCACCTCTTAAATTTCGGTACGCGAGTTCTGGAACAGGCTGTATATATATATATATATATATATATATATATATATATATATTATTGAAAACTCCAGCATTGAAAATCAAGCAGAAATGCATACTGATAAAATAAAATTAAAATTACCCAGAGAGAGTAGAGTTAACATTAAAATTCAAAAATTCTTCTATTGAAAAAAAAGCATTCGATATTAAAAAACCTTTAACGATAGTTTTAAACCTTGCCACTAAAAGAGAGCGATAGGAAGGAGGAAGTTTATTGAAAAACTTGAAGCCATAGTAGTTCAGACCATTTTGTGACTTTGAAAGCCTAAGAAATTTCGAACGAATATCACCTTTTGAACGAAAGTCATACCTGTGCATATCCTCACCTCTCTCTCACAGAATGGGCATGCAGAAGACAGTTATAAATAAAGAGAGAAGGAAATGTTAGAATTTTCAGTTCAATAAATCTCTCCCTGCACTCATCCCTGTATCCCAGACCCCCAAGTATTCTTACAGCTCTTCTTTGCATGGCGAATACCCTGTCACTGCACCCTAAAATTCAAGATAACGGACACCCCTTACGCAAATCACCCGGTGAAAAACTAACAGGAGTGTTCTGTTACTATCCACTACTACCCTTTAAAATATTAGGCCGTTTAGAATGCATATTTAGATAGATAGATAGATAGCTAGATTTATTGTCATACAGGGACCTAATAAATAGGTATTTTATACCTAAGACAGTTTAATTTAACATATAATTTTGTTTATTTGGCTATAACTTAATTTTCTTCTTAAAAGCTTCTTCCTGACATTTTCTTCAAAAATTTTCTTGTACAGTTTTAATTTTTTCATTCTATGTTCTTGAGATTTACTTCTTTATAGTTTGAAGAGTTTATAAGTTATATTTTACCATATTCTTGGAAATTTTGATTAATTTTTACGGATATTTTGACATTACTTTGTTATCATTTTGACATAACTGTTACACTGGCCTGCGGCTCGTGTGTTAAAATTTCCACCCGTGTGGAATATGCGTTATTCCAAGCTTGTTACAGAATATACTTTTTATTTACTTTCACAATTTAGACTCGTAAAATTTACTTATTATTTGCGCGTGATGTAGGGTTTTAATAAGTTCCCATCCCATTCTAACTTTTTTCTATTCAAAAAAATAAACACAAACCAGATTTTCGCAACAAGATAAAAATAAGAATAAAACATCAATGTATATTTTAGATATAAACTTTATCTGGCAGGAAAAAGCAAATCTGCTTAATGGAGGTTGATTCAGCGATTTTCAGTTGTTTTTTTTTCAGTTTTTCTATAGAAAAGAAACACACGGTAGCTCTTTATCCGATGCATAATATATTTTGTTTGTGACAAGCAGCCACAACCTATGTTTATATTTAAAGAAACTAAAATATATTGCTTACGGCTTAGCATTTAGTCTGTAAACATTAGTTTTCCCTATCATAACAGATTAGAACTGGGAAATTATTGTGCTTATTGCTTTTTACTTTCTCATAAAGTATTTTTTGCCTAAATTATCTTATTTTTTCTTAAACGTCGAGAAAAATTAAAATTATCAAAAAAATATATGATGTCTGTCTGACAGTCTGTATGTCTGTCTGTCTGTCTGTATACACGATAAATTAAGAACGCTTTGAGATAGAGACTAAAATTTGGTATGCATTTCTTCTTTATTCAGTGGAACACAATATGGGCCAAGAAAGTACTTGTTTGCCCTGCAATAATCGATGCTACCAAGCTTGCGAAAGTTTTTATAGTGAAAGAGCACGAAACACGAACTGCGTTTTTGTGCACGCCATTCCCAACTGGATACAGATACATCATATCTGCAGACATCTCTTCGATATAACAGATATAATGGCAGTGCCATCTGTGATACAGGGGACGAACTAACAAGTTTAGTAGGGGGTGGTAATATTAGGAACATGTCAATAATTGGATCACCCACCTTATATTCCCTAACTGTATTATCCCCTGGCTGTACTTTATTCAAAAACGACATAGCAATAATATATTCAAAAACACCATCGTTTTAGGGAACTCCCATTATATTTCAGGATGAAAACAGGAAAATTATTGTATCAAGGGGAGCAATGACAATTCGAGTGACCGGCATCCAGGAAAGGTAGAAAACAGGTCTGAAAAGGAAACTGAAATGTATTATATCCTTTGGTTAATTAGACTGACAAAGGACAATAATACTATACAAAATTTATCTTCATAACTTTGGAACAAAATTTCAAAATTTATTTATTTTATCCGGCGATGTTTCAAAAAGCTTATCGTTCAAAAACTCTAAATTACAGATATGTTTTATTTTAACTAATTGACAAATTCATCAACATTCATTTCTCACTCTTTTAGATAACGCACCCAACATTCGTTATCAATTGTGAGCAGTGATACATTCTACAGTTCCAGCTACCTTTCTCCCAGCTCGCTTTTAAAATATTTTTAGTTATCTCTCCTGACATATCCCTTTTTTTAACTAGCCCCAAGAATATTTCTTAAAACTTTTAAGAAATTTTAATTTTAATTTTGCTATAATTTTTAAGACTAAAAGGTAAACTCATAACTTTCTGGTAGTAATAATAATAACATGCCATAATAAATAACCGCCTGCAGGTTTCTGAATATTTAAAATAATTTTAGAGTACCTAGTTCGTAAACATTACTACCAACATTAAAGATAAAGACGGTGGACTTTAAGTTAAATTTCTTGTCAAATATGATTTTTTTATAAGTAAAACTGTTCCTCATAATTTAGGAAATGAAAAGAGTATATTAAAGTACTAGTTTCATAACACGTTTTTAGCGCACGAGTATAAGTGCGCTTATGAAACGAGTGCTTTATACAATTTTTTCTATTTTGCTTCAAAATGTTAAAAAACTTACATTTAAATTGATGACTGATTTATGGATTTTTGTTTTGGGTTGGCATTACAATTTTCGCAATGTTTGAAATTCAAAGAACAAACGATATTTTGATATATTTTATAGTCAGCTCTTCTCTTTTTCACTTCAAGTAACCAAGAAAACTAAACTTAAAAGCCCTGCTGACATTTGCACGGAAAACGCCAAGCCATTTTCTTTTGTCCTGTATTGCCAACCCAAAAAAAAAGTACAAACCCCTTATAGGCCTATAAGAACACGCAAAATGCGTGTGATTCTGAGTTTATAAGAGTCGCAAAATAGAAAAATATAAGATACAGCCTTGGTATATTTTTACCACTGAAACACCGTTTTGGCAAAGCCAATATGGCTGACCAGCAACAATTTTGCTGTCATTAATATGCCCAGGATTCGATTTTGCACAAATTTGTACTATGACCAAAAATGAAACGAACAATTTTTCAATATTTGGTTTTAAGTTAATAGATTAATCATAAACAAAAAGTTTGTATAAAAAAATAAGAATTGTACTAAAAGTTTGTTCTAGCTCACCGTGTATAGTTTATGCTTACCTACATAAACTCTAGAACAACTAAAACCTGATAAGTTATTATGTATATTAAATTATATAATAATTTTATAAGTAAAACATAATTATGTTATCATTAATTAACAACTAAAAGTTAGATTTACAATAACAAAACTTTAATAATTAGCTAAACGAGTGTTTTAATTAATCAAAGTCTACAAACCCGCATAGGTAAACACTTTTTTTTTTCTACGACCTATAGAACAAAAAATGTAGACGATATAGTAAAACAAGCTGTGAAGATATGTAATGCTACGCATTCCATTATAACTTTTTTGTTGTTGGGAGGATTATATTCAAAATTATTAGAATTGATCCTTATAAGAATAGTTATTTATGGTACTAGTGGGTAAAGTAAGATATTGCCCATGAGAAAATTAACCTGCGAGGCGTCAGCCAAGCAGGTTAATTATCGAGAGGGCAATATCGGTTTACCCATGAGTGCCATACAAGGTTTTATCCAATAAATAGCTTAGGAATTCATATTTTTATTAATGACATTTACAAGAAAATAAGTTGACAAGTGACAGTTGAGTGGGTAAAATAAATAATTATCCACTCAATAAAGTAAAAGCCACGCGGGGGTTATTATTGAGTTTATCTTGTTAAAATAAAGCTGGTAATTGTCTTATTATCTGTATGTATTGGATAAAAGTAATTTTTCCTGAAAAAGTTACGTTAATCGGAATTTTCTTTCAGCTTTTTTCGATTTTTAAAAAAGTTTAACTTTTATGTGTGTACTTTTAAAAACAATAGGGATCTTCCCCTCATAGAACTTTATTATTGAGTTATCGTGTCTACAAAAAACGTGACATCAGACAGCCGGACAAAAAAAATATTTTTTTTTTATTTTTTCATAAAACAAAGAATTTTTTGTCTATGACGATGTTTGAAAATTTTGGAAAATTCGAAACTATCGTATATTATTCTAGCGCAGGCGCTGTGGATAGTATAATACTGCCCTGATAAAGTAAAGGGCAGTAAGTGACATTAGTCAATAGCAGCCTTTTCAAAATATTACATCAGGCTTGCTTTACATTAACAGGGCAGAATAATAGTTGGCATTTAAAAAAATCTATAGATAGAATAGAATAGATTTTTATTATTTGACAGAATAGAAAAAAGTTTTCTAGCCTGGCGCTTTACCAACTATTTTAGTATTTTAGTGCTAAAGTACCAATTTTTTCAGTGTACCCGTATAACAGTGGGTTGGATATTTGCCAAGAGCACTCGTGGATGAATATATATACCTTTGCTGCTGGTATTTATATGAACTTTTTATTAATATTTAATAGTTAATGAATGATTAAAGGAATATTTATTCCAAAATGCAATTTCTAAATAACAATTAAAATTTGACTGACATTTAAGTGGATTTGGATTTAAATAATAATGTTTTATTGCAATTTTTTGGAATTGTATTAAAACAAATAAGATATCGTTACAAATAGCGATTCTACGCGATTATTTCACTTTCCTCTCGAGTCATGTACACTATTTCTCCTAAGTAAAAGAAATATTCTATAAATATGTTATTTCTAACTGTGATGGAACAGGTATCAGGTGCTTTATACCACCACGGATAAACGTCCCTGTACTTGACAAATTGGATGGGAACATTCTATAAACGCATAACTGACAAATTGAGTGATTAATCGACGCTTCTTTGGACATACACTTTGGATTAAATATAAAATGGATACACTTTTTTTTCACCTGAACAAATTTACAAATTTGACACATTTATAAATATATTTTTTACAACCACTACTGTGTGATAAAATAATCTTTGAGCCATTTTCTTAAATAATTGAGGTTATGTTACTATCTGTCAAATCACTGACATAAACAGAATATGTACTGTACATTAAGTTGCCTACAAATACATTATTATTAGGGACCCTATATATAATGACCAGAGTTGATACTTTTATTGCAATAACAGGTTCAGACAACAGGAATTTTAAATTATTTCTAATTTTTGGTGAGTTTGTTTAATACATACATATGCCGAATAAGATTATATGTCTGTATACAGACAAAGATATAATCTTATTTGACATAGGTATGTATTAAAGAAACTCAAAACCAAAAATTAGAAATAATTTAAAATTTCTGTTGTCCGACACTGTATTGTAATAAAAGTAGTAGTAGTGTAGTAGTCTACCGCGTCTGTACATGACAAGTCTACTAGCCAACTACGTGAGTTCGTTTCTCACTGGCGCCGATATGACTTTTTCAGTTAATTAATAATTGAAATTTGGCGAAGGCGTAAGTGAAGCGGACACTCCCTATAAAAACTGGTTCGAAAGTCAGTATAAGCCGTTGGTTCCCTCTACTACTAGCCCACACAAGTCCTGGACTTGGACAAATAAACAACAAACATATAAATTTACTCCTTTCTCTAAAAATATGAGTTCCGAATACCTTCGAAGTCGTCTAAAAATGAAGTTTGAAAAAAATATTCAGGTAGTGTTTTATTATATGCCCCAAAACATTACAACTGTTTTGTTTTAATTTTATAACCTATATGAGATATCCAACGTTATATTTATGTTGAGATTTAAAATAACATAAGAAGGGTGTCATCTTTTCAAATTGAAGACCCTCATATATAAAGTTAGATTTAGTTTAGAAACCTTAGGTTAAATGTTACGAAAACATAAAGCAAAGATATTTTCCTGCAGATTGTTTTGTTTAAGTATCAGGGGACCAAAACCCAACACGATGGTGCACCAGTTCTACCACCAGAAGACTATAGGAAACTTTTATTTTCAGAATGTTGGGACCCTAAATCGTTTTTTTTTTTTGAAAGTTATAGTGAAAAATAAAATAAATTTTTATTTAAAAAGGCGTTCTAAACTTTAAAAACAGAGATCTGGGGGTTGAGAGATTTAAATTTAAAAAAATTATTTATATAATAAAATAGTTTTACAAAAATAGGAAAATAGAAAATTTTTGGCGTGGGACTTTTAGATAAAATCTTCTCGAAAAAATATTTTTGGCTATTGCCTCCTATAGTTCCTGTTCGTTAAAGTACGGCCAAGTTAATTTAATCGCAAATCGTGTGTTATTTTTTTCCCGCCTCTACAAACTTATGAAATTGTCTTAAGACCCTAAAGACAGCAAACAGAAATAGAAAAGTAAAACAATAAAACTAGCTGTAAAGATATTACGGTTCGCCGACTTTTAGTTCAACTTTGGAATATATTTCCATTTTTCAGGCAAATTATTTATTAAACGTTTTAAGAGATTATCAGCAAACTTATACCTCTTGAAATTATCTGTAAGTTTCATATATTATAACTTTTCATAGGTACTTTAGTACGCTTACAGAGGGCGCAACTGAACTTTCAGCGCCCACTGTTGTGCACTATAACCGTAACAAAATACTTATGAAAATACATTATATCGTCGGCTTACAAGTAAAGAGCACTAAGTCCAAAAACATGGTTTTGAGATATTAACAAGTTTAACTTTCGCTGTTATTTTTTAATTTTTGTAATAATTGTTACAAAAATGCACGTTTCGCCAAACAAGCACTAAGTTGCTTAGTGCAGAAACATTTGAAATAATCTACAAGTAAAACGCACTAAGTGCACTAAGTGACAGTGCATATTGCCAGATAAAATTTTATTCAAAATCAAACTGGTGCGTTTTGTATAGTGGATAACTCTCTTGGCAGTAAACCTAGAAGTTAGTTCGGTTTACCTGTACATAGATCATCAAAAATTAATTACAGTGCCATAAAAATCCCATTTTTGCAAAAAAGTGACTTAGTGCCTTATCCTCAGATAAATTTTTAAAAAATATACCAAACAAACAAAATTTGTTGAAAATTTCCTTCTTAACAAAATTGGTTATATGCATTTTTATCGTCAGATGCATATTTAGCGAGATAACCGCACTCTCTCCTAAAATTCAAGATAGGGACACCGCTTACGCAAATCACCCGGTAAAAAACTAACAGCACCCCTATCCTCATTCCGCTGAGTTTTATTCACGCGTGAAAGCCAACTTCACAGTAGTTCCTCTGATGCATTGATTGGTCTAGACCGTGTAGCTCCGCCCATATTCATCGAAATACCGAGCGGAAAAAATCCGCACGAAATCAGAATAGGGGTGCAGGAGTGTTCTGTTACTACCCACTACTACCCCTTAACCCGTGTTCATTTATTGCAATTTAACATAGGAATTTTTCGTTATTTGATTGGACTATACCTACCAAAGAACTTTTACCTCAAGAAGGAGCATGATGAAATCAACCCGAATGCTTTGTTTGAAGCGTGAACCAACTACGGTGAGGGGCTGGTGGGGAGTGACTATTGTTTACACTTAGTACGCGTAAAGAGAGAGAAAGAATGTGTAAACTCACAGTCGAATGTCGTAAAATTACTGACAGGGGTACAGTGTTGCCGATTGGAAACATATACTTTGGATATTTTATTGTAAATTTTAAGAAACATTAGTTCTGTCTGAGTTTTATATGAACTAGTAGTTTAGATTTAAATATACTATATTATTAAACATAATTATAGTATATACAATAAAGTTTTTTACATTTTTAATTTAAGTATAATGATTTGAATTCATAATAAGTGGAAACTACGCAACATCGCTACTAGGTAGCCTAAAAGTCGACTAGCGACATCTACATTTTACACCACAAAGCTGTATCGCGTTTCTGTTAGTAAATAAACAAACAAAAAGATGACACCTTCATAAACATTGGTCTGAAATTACTTCTTGAGGTAAAAGTTCTTTGATACCTACATATTATACTTTTTGTTCCATGATGGACAAGAAAAACTTTGTAGAGTTTTTTTATTCGAAAGGACCCCTAAAATTAAACCTGTACTATTTTAGCTGTGAGACTGCGTTGAGTGTAAAAAGACAGCTTCTAAAAAGAAAAGAAAATTTATTTTGTTAGGAGTTCGTTTTCGTTGTATTTGATTAACGCCAACCAATACTTTAATAGCACGAGTTACAAAAAGGATCAGGTGATAAACATATTAAATTTATCAAAAGAATTTCCTCATGGGAGCTATCTTTAATATTATTTATTTTTAAATAAAGGTCTCAAAAAATAAGCATCATTAAATCGTATTTATAATAAAATATAAAATATTTTTCAGCTTAAGTACAAGCTTACAATCTTATAAAGAGCAGTGGAAAGAAAAAGTTTTTTTTAACGAGCATATCCATCATTCTTGTAAAAATTTTATTTTTCTTCTTTTGTCATAAATAAATAGTTTCATTTTTTTGTGCCAATAACTAAGTTTTTTATGACATACAAAACCTAATACATAAGTTTTTTAATAGGTTTATTTTTCTAATGTTACAGGCGGGAAAATATAAACTTTTACAAAAACAAGTTTACCTTTACACTCTTTCTACTTTAAAGAAGAAAGGCATGAGAGCAACTACTAAAGCCAAAAGTATAAAATACGGGAAATTTAATTTTACAACAGATGTCTTACTTTTTATATTAATTGCTCTATTCTGGGTAAATATCCCGGAAAAAGTTTAAAGAATATGCTATAGGCAATAACCTATATAACCTTTCACCTCATCAAGCTGCGGATCATATATGCATGTTTGGATTAAGATATCTTGGCTCAAAAGGCATTAAATTTAAAGTGTGAGATACCACTTAAAAGACAATTTCACATTTTTTACCATGAATCAATGTCTTAAATGTCCGCATTCCGCTAAATGAATAAAACAATGATAACATTTAAGTATAATATTTAAAATAGTATACTATGAAAAATGAAGCATTGAAAAAATCGTATATTGTTTATTTTATCGGATGTTTTCTTGTTTGCAGGGCATTTCCTAAATTGTATTGGTTTTATCAAAATAAAATACAGATAATCTTTTACCCAATAAAGTAAAATTGAACTAAAAAGTTTGAGTCGAACAAAAAGTTTCACTTTCAAATTATTGTAGAAAAACATCTTTGCTTTATTAAAAATAATAGTCTAAGGGCTGGTGACTTTTTCATTTCATTATTATTTATTTTTTACATTCAAATTAGGCTTTTTTTACTTTTCTAGGTTCTGGATCGCGTTCTTTTGGGTGCTAGAAGTTTCAAAAGCTGTGGAAATGAGCTACTAAAAAATATATTTTAAACTTGTCTTTAAAAAGTGCCTTTGACTTATGTCATACTTAATTTTTTAAAGGAATGGGAATTAATGAAATTACTTTTTGATTAAATGAAAATTCATTCGTCTTTTTAGTACTGACATATACCAAATCAACTTTTTAAATACTTTTTTACCCCTTGATCTGCTGAATAGTTGCGTATAACTGTAAAAATAAACTGATCTGTATGTAATAAATGTTATTTGTTTAACTTGTTAAGTTAAAAATAGTAATTATATACCAAGGTAGAAAAGACAGTAGCTAGGCTATAATAGTCTTCTCTACCGTAGTTTATATATTATTTTTTTTACTACTAGCCCTATTTAACTATTTTTATTCAAATAATAAAATAAATTATTAACAGAAATGATATTTCTTGAAATTTTCATATAAATCAAGTTGATCAATCACATTTGCTCAACACGGAAAAAAATTATAGCTAGGAGCGCTATAACACACATACCAAGCAAATTATAATCGCTTGTTATATAAATACAAGGCTTTCTCTTACAATTATGGCAGTCAGTGTAAAGATTTATATGAAATACTTTAATTGTTTAGTGAATAATAAAATATAACAAATAGTATGGCATTTATAGCTTAAATAGATTTAATTATTGTCCGTGCTAATAATTTTTATAATATAATAAAATTTCTGTAAATTTATAATAGTGCCTGTAATAAATATAATCGTGTCTGTAATATATATAATCGTTTCCAATTTATTTTTAACATTATTAGTTATTGTGTCCCTTATAATCTATAGCTTAAATCACTATAATTTGCCACTGTTACCAAATATCTTATAATGTATAGCGCAGAGCCCACTAATTTCTTTCCGTGAAAAAAATACGTTTAAAAATTTAGTTTTTTTTTATTTTTTTTTTATAATATTTAGCTAATTATTGATTGTATTAATTGGTAATAATTATAATGAATTATATTTAATAAATAAAAAGTCATTTAAAGCTATTTTCTTGGGTTTAATTAGTAAAAATTGCACAAAGAACTGAAACATCTAAAGTGACAGAAATCAATTGTTTATAAAATTTACTCCTACTAGGAGAGAAAAAATTATTATTGCTATAGGTGGGGAAAATTGATTTCACAGTCTGATAAGTAATGGTATGTTCTAAACCTAGTAGTGAAAAAAGATTTTTTACCGCCATTCCACCGCCATATATTATTTTATTTGTAAAAACATGTTGCGTGGCAATCCAAATGTACCAGCACTCTATGTTAGTATGACAACATTTTGTATACAATACACAAATTGCAGTATTTGATATCACAAGTAAAGTATTAAATACCAATGGTGGCGATATAAATAAAAAAATATGTATTAACAAATAACATTCAGTATTAAAAATACAACGAGTGTTCTTATTACGAGAAAATTCGGCAAAGGCAAAGGAAAATTCTTTCTTTCGCGACACCTCTGTATGAAAAAAGAAAGAAAATAAATTTTTCCCGACTAATTTAAAACCGAGTACAAAAGATAGTTTCAGTTACTTTTCACGTTTTATTCTGATGTTTACAAAAGGAAAATAATTTTCTCGGCGCCTTTTTGAGAACATTGTGTGAAATGTCAAAACTATTGATTTTTGCTTCGTTTTGCCACTTATTATGGCAAACAATGAACCAACTTATTGGTTTTGCAATACGAGTGCATTCTATTTTATATTTTCAAGATTGACTTCTTTACCAGACAATTTGCACGATTGACAATTATTTATTGATGATTTTATTATTTTTAGACGGTCATAGCCAAAATATGAAATCTTTATAATCTATAATAACGCGAGAAACGGGGTATGAAGTGTATGAATTTTGGTACACTTTGCGTTACGTAATACTTGAAGGTTCCCATACTAGAATTTAAATTAAAATTAGGTACTAATTTTTTTAAAGAAAGGAACCAATCTTATAAAAGGCGGTGTTTAGTTTTCATCCTGTATATAGTAAATTATGATAAGTCCCTTATGCGGACAAATATAAGGTTTCATGCGCATGACGTACTACATGACGTACTACCTGGCTTAATGCGATATTTCAGTGTAATTTGAAGAATTCGTAAAACAGCACGGTACAGACAATACGTTAAGTTCGTCAGGGGGCGCGATACTCACGCCACTATCGCTTTCAAAGAACAAAAATAACAATAGTTGTAGTAATGAATCACGCTATGGAAAATACATCCAATAAATAACATTTCACGTAGAACGAGTTGCAAATAGGGCTTTTGCCTCACGTCACAAAGGTCCTTCGATAAAACACCCCAGCGGTTAACAGGCGGCATGTACTAAAATTTTTCTATTTGTTAAATTACACTGAGAATTTGAATGAATAACATTTTGTTACAGTTTAAGTTTAAGTTTAAGTTGTTACAGTAAAAAATAACGTTCTGTTATGTCCTATATTTAACCCAAAGTTAAACGCACGGTATAGTAATGTTATATCGTCTGGTAAAAATTTAACCAAAAAAACTCGATATTGAAAACCGAAAAAGCTGTTTTGTTTTACAAAATGTAAAATGAATCATTCTCCGACTGCGAATTTCATTTAATACCTCACATAGCGTTTTAGCAGATTTTTGTTTTAATTTTTTTTTAATATTCGGTTCATTTTTTGTAGTAGGAATTTAAAAAATCATATCCAATAAACAGCTTTAATAATTAAAAGCCCACTCTAAACCCACTTTGTATGTTCTCCTTTAAAACGAAAAATGTATTCTATGCAGAAATGTACGATACACAGGTGTTAATACAGCAAAATTAAAATCAAATCGATCATAGTGTTACGCTCTAGATTATAAACAGTTGGTATTTTTGTTCTGTTCGTCTAGAGTGGACCGATTGCAAGAGAAAGATGCAGTATTTGCCGACAAATCGCTCCTAGGGGGGGGGGTGGTTGTACCATATTAGACTATTCAAGTATTATAAATAATGGTACCTATGTTCTTTAAATCATTTTTATCATCCTCGGTCGTATTTTTACGATCCAAGCACTGAATTTTTTTATTATTTAAATATGGAAAAAGCAGCATATACAAAAATTGGTAAGAAATTCAATACTTTTTTTAAATAATTTTTAAAAAACCTTTAATCCTATAGTAACTGAATTTTCAAACAACTTTTAATACTTTTTTAATTAAATTTTTATTTGGTTAAACTTTTTTTTCTTCTTTTGTTATAATCCAAGATGATTGAGTTTTTTTTTTAATTTGATCGGTAATTAAAAAATAATATATTATCCACCTAGTATGCGAACTAAGTTTTAGTGTTCCAGACTGAAGTTTTTTGCTGAGACGGAGTTGAGGAAAAAAAACAGTTGAGAACACTTAAGACAGTTCACATACGTGGTGCATATACTATTTTTTCTACTACCTAAAGCTAATAACTCCAAATATCAGTAAAAATTAAGTTTAAAAATTATTTTGACATAGCTATCAGTTTGACAAATAAGTTGAAAAAAGTTAGTAGTTGTCTTAAACTTTTTCCATTATTGACCGTCGTCAAGAAACAATGCTTAACAAGTGTCAATAATAAACGAGTTCACTGATCTTATTGGTTGCCAGGGTAAACAAGCCTTGACAACGGTAGATAATATGGTAACTAGCACTTAATTAGGTAGTAGAAAATAGTTATTTATGGTACTAGTGGGTAAAGTAAGATATTGCCCATGAGAAAATTAACCTGCGAGACGTCAGCCAAGCAGGTTAATTTTCGAGAGGGCAATATCGGTTTACCCATGAGTGCCATACAAGGTTTTATCCAATAAATAGCTTAGGAATTCATATTTTTATTAAAAATTTTAATGACATTTACAAGAAAATAATTTGACAAGTGACAGTTAAGTGGGTAATATAAATAATTAACCACTCAATAAAGTAAAAGCCACGCGGGGGTTATTATTGAGTTTATCTATTTAAAATAAAGCTGGTAATTGTCTTATTATCTGTATGTATTGGATAAAAATCTTTTTTTAATTATTATCCCTTAGAAATAATTTTAGGATCGCACTGTACCAACAAAATGTTTTAGGCCATTTATTTGATTATTATTATTAATTGGTTTGGCCTAAGGGGTTAAACGAATAAAATACACAAACAAAAATCAAATTAAAAAATGAATTAAAAATTGCTTATCTTTGACAACAAGTATAATTTATATACTTTAAATTCTGCTTTCACCGCTTTAAATATAATATTAATGTGACAAGTCAGGAACATTTATATTAAATTTAAAATTTTTCCTCATAAATAATCTGAAAAGTTTTTCACAGACTTCAAACAAAAAGAGAAAAAAATGGATTAAATACATATTTTTTTCCTTGAATAATGTTAAGGTTTCACTATGGAAATAAAGGACTGTTCATTTATTACGTAACGCTAAATTTTGCTTTTACAACTTTTCAAACTTTTTAGTTTCCATACTGGCGCCTCCGCCAAAATTGCAAAAATATAAGACGCCTCAGAGAACAATTCGTATTTTTTGTTTTAAAGTTGGTGTACATGCTTATATTAATTCAAATAAGTGAAGCATTGACAACAGATGACTGTTAAATTGAATTTTGAGGTTATACCTAGATATCTGTTACAGTTACAATTGTAACTGTCAACAGATATAACCTCAAAATACAAATCAATTAATAAACATCAATCAAAACCGTTGTTTTGTACACAGTTGTAATTAGCAACAAATGTATACTACTACAAAAAAGGTCTTTATACAGGGTGTCCCAGAACTCGCGTCCATCCTTGAAGGGGCACATAATATATCAAAAACGGTCGTAATGGAGTTACGGCCCATTGAATGTAGGTCAATTAAATAGGATCCAAAAAAAAAGCGAAATAAAATAATTTGACACTGAATACCGATTACACATTAAAAACTAAGAAAAAAAGTCTTTTACACCTTTGCCCAAAAATAAATATTAAGTGAGTTATGGACTCTTAAATAGTAACACTTTTTAGGGGCATTTCCTGTTTTTTTTTTTAATGGATTTTCCTCGAAAACAGTTGCTTTTACGGTATTACACTAGAAGAATCTACACAGAAATTAAACGACGAAGTCCCCGCAAGGGCAGTTTTTCTCGTAAGAAATATATCTTACATAATACATCTTTTTTTTTTAAATTAATTGGCCGAATTCAAACGAAAAGTTTCCTAAATGAAAGTAAATAAGACTATAATAAAAAGCTGAAATTTTCCCAGTAGTAACAAAGTGAAACTTACCGGAACTAGAAACCGCCGTACTTCAGCCAAAGCATACGCGATCCTGGCGTGAGCCTCCGCAGGAGTTGCAAACGCGCTGATTTCGACGTGGAGTTCTTCACTCAAGTGCTGGAATTTGGGGTCACCGCTCGCTCGAAGCTCTTCCTCCTGCAAAAGACAATATTATTATTCAACTAATTGGCTAGAGTACGAAATATTTAATTAGTTTAATACAAATAAATTATAAGTAATTATCAGTACTCGGCGAATTTCCAGTACTAGCATAGGCGTCCCGCGAGGTTTAAAAAGGCTTTTCATTTTAGTTACCAAAGTTTTGGTATTTACCGTTTGATTTCGGAAGGCTATGATTACGTGCGGTTGAACCAATTGGTAGTAAAATCTGTTACCGTGCTTTGAGAGCGGTTATAGCGTTTTGGTTATTATTATATCTCTATCTAAAATATTTTCTTCTGGTTTTCTTTTTAAATTTGTCACAGAAAACCTATAGTTTGGATTTGTTTAATGAAGATAGGTATTTTTAATGGATTTATGCCCAGTAGAATTGGAAATAAACGGGCTAGTCTGTGACATAACGAAAAATTCTCACAAAACAATAAACAAATAGGTTATGTTTACTAGTCAGGATGCAGTTTAAACCAATCTAATAATGGCAATTACCAAACATAACCATAACCGCAACTTTGGTAAGTAATCCGAAAAGGCTTAAAGCCAATTTTCTTTGTGTGGATATAGGATATTAATTTTTATATACAGGGTGATCAGTAACTGCTATGCCAAAATTTGAGAGGTGATTCTACATTTAAAAATATGAAAAAAAGTTTCTACAAAGGTTGGTCCGGAAATGAGCCCTAAGTAGGCCCTTCGAATGATATATTGAATGGGGAACAAAAAAAAGCATCAATATAATTTTAATGTTGAAGGTGATTCTTTATTTAAAACTGAGCAAAAAAGCATTCTTCACCAAAACCCCTAAATTTAATAATAAGGAGTAATAGCCTTTTAAAAAGTAACGTTTTTGGTGGCACAAAATGTTACTTCCTCTTAATTGCATTTTTTTAAAACGGTTGCTCTTAGAGCGTAGCTCCCTTAGGACTCATTTGCGGACCAACCTTTATAGGAACTTTTTTTGATATTTTTGGAGGCAGAATCACCTCTTAAATTTTGGCATGCCAGTTATTGATCAACCTGTATGTATATATTCAAAATATACTTGATAGAAAATGCAACGAATAAACTTTATGAATAGAAAGACATTCGCTCGGGAGAGTGATAAGTCATAAAGTCGAATATAAAAGTGATGAATTTTTTGAAATTTATTACTTATATCCTTAGCTTGTCATGTACACAAATGTCGACAAGAATAATACTTTATTTATGTTATAATAAAATTTTAATAGAATATACATATTCGAGATGATATAGCGAGAGCAATTGTATCTTTTTCTTTTATTCATTTTGAAAAGGTTTATTTTGTATGGTAGAATTTTTCTTGAGCCCTACGTCAAGAATAGCTAAGGGTAAATATTTTTTTATATGAAGGGAATAATTTTAAGAAAGGATGGCTTTATTGTTATATTAAGTCTACAAAATGAATGAAGATTGCTCTAAGTCCAAAAATTCGTTTTTTTTTTAATGGGTCCAGCTTAACTTAAGTCCTTGTTGAACAAGGGCGTAGATGAGGGTGGTAATGGGGGTAATTAGCCCCCATAGGACAAAAATATATGTTTTTTATTGCATTATTGTATAAAAACATATAGATTTGCCTTTTTTCATTTATAATCCAGGAACAAAATATCTAAGATCTTGGTATTACACCCACCCAAACGAAAAAAACATCTACGCCCTTGTTGTTGAATGACGCTGTCTATATGTATTATGGTACAATGTAAAATTTCAAAAATAAAATCAGAAGCAGCAGTGATATATTTTTATTGGCTATATTAAGCTGGATGTAACTTTCTGACGAAGTAATATAAAAAAAAAGGTTTTTATCATAAAATATCTCAATAAATTTACAGTAAAACTTTATCACCGTATATTTTACTATATAAATTTATAAAATATAGTAGTAACTTTTGTAATTTTGTACTAAAACATAAAAGTCAATTTTAGATAATGCTCGAATTTTAATGTTCCATTATGTTTCTAATAATAGGGCAATGTTTAAATATGAAAACTTTAATGGTTTAAGTTGCCCTAAACGAGCTGAATTGGTTAACCTTTCTATACAGGGAGTAATACGAATAGCTAGTAACTAAAAGTATTTCGAAAAAAATAATTAAAAATATTTTTTTGAGCGACTTGCACGACTAAAATCTAATTTTTCCTACGACCTAGTTAGTAGTTAGTGCCTATTTCCCACCCGTTGCCTATGACAATGGTTGGGAAGTGGCAATTAGCTGATTTTACATATCTGCTGTCAAAAAATTAGTAAATGTCAAACACACAACCTCAAATTGACAAACTAATTTTAAGATAATTTTTACGTTTTTTTGATGTTTAGGTGTTAGGCCGTAGGAAAAATAGTATACGCACCTCGACGCAAACCATTTCAGTGCACTAAAAACTAGGTTCGCGTACTCTGTGCGAAATAAACTATAACGCTTCTAGAGAAAAAAAATTAAGGCATCCTTGATAATATTAAAAATATTAATAATATGTATGTATAATATTATATTATACATACTATGTACGTTACTGGTACAAAAACTAGGTTTGGTGATGTTTTTTAATAAATAAGCGATTCAAACAAACAAATTTATTTAATTTTAACAAAGAAAACCTTTAAAAATAACACCTGAATTTAGACGCTTGGTTTTTAATTAAAATTTTATGTACCTACTCTAATTGTGTTGGTTTATTTAAAAACTATTTTATACCGGGTGTCCCACCAGGTTCTTGACAAGCTAAATCTCCGTTATTTAAAAAGCTTATCTCGAAAAGTGAATTTTTCCACATAGGACATAGGACTTGTCTTAGGGAACGTTCAAATATTAGGTAACGCAAAATTTGGACTTTTTGGACCCTCCCCCCTGTAACGCTATTTTCCTATACCATTAAATGACCCCCCTAGGACCGTTACGTAATACTTGAACGTTCCCTTAGCAGGGAAGTACAGATTTATGTCGGGTGACCTATTTATTGACCTCTTCAATGTTAAATTGATTTTTTAAAAAACATTTTTATTATTGTATGACTAGATGGTTTTATTAACAAACGAAACGTTATCTACGTTTTCATTTAAAATTCCATTTGAAGTCAGTGAAGCCTATATATTATCTGGTGGAAATTGACTTGGGGAATTCAGTGTTGCCTTTCATGTCAATTAAGACTTTATTTACTCACATTCCGTTCTTTTACCGCCACAGTTATTTCTAACGTTTATATCACAATGCGTTTTCTTGCAAAAAAAAACAGAATAGATTCATTTGCTTGTACTTCCCATATAGCACGCAATATCCCCCGGATATCCTCTCAATGTCCTTTTAATATCGCATCTGGGACATTAGTCGTATATCCCAAGGATATCCAAAAGGTATGTCCTGAGGATATACTGCCCGTATATCCCAAGGATGTAAGGTATATCCTTCGTACATTCCAGGGACGTCCAGAGGGGATGTCCTGGGGATATCCTTTCGGGATATCCCTGTGATATACGGGCAGTATGTCCCCGGGAAATACCCCTCGGGACGTCCCTGGGACACATGAAGGATATTTGGTATGCACGAGGTATATCATGGGATATACGGCTTCGGAAGTCCCTCGACTTCCCGTTTAGTAACAAAAGTATATCCTGGGGAAGTCAAAAATTCCCGTTTGGGTGTATCCTGGGGATATCCATCGTAAAACGTGTGCTATATGGGTTTTAGTCTTAGAGCTGGTAAAAAATAGTCATTTTAACATTTTAAATGTGCCAATTCTAAAAAATGTCACTTAATCAAAAAGTCATTTCACAAATTCTCATTTCTTTTAGCTAATACGACATTTTGCTTTGTCAGTGGTAGAAAAGAGTCTTATTTTGTTATTTATCCAAAAACTTAATTAGGTTTAGCTAAAATACCTCAAAATTACACAAGTTTTTTAGCCTAACAGGGCAGAATAGGTTTCAAAATTCTCGGCTAGAACGGTTTTTGGTAAAAATTAGGGTAAGTTAAGAGTCTTAAAAACTCAATTGCTGTTATTTTATGAGATATTGGCCGTGTGTATTTTTTTTTTTGGTCGAAAACCCTATATTATTTTCGATTTTTTTAAATTTTATTTTTACATGTTTTTTATTTTCGTATTTAAACAACCTGAAGGGTATTGTTTTGTCGCAAGCAGAATTTCTGATAATAGAAAAACTGTGATGGATATTTTTTCTGATAATGGAAACACTGTAATGGATACAGTGGTTTTAGAATAATTATAAACAATAAACTTCAGTGAAAAAAGTATCCTAGGAAAATATAATTACCAGAAAATTCAACATTAAAGTGCTGCAGGCTAAAAGCATAATTTATTTATTTATTTATTAACGGGAAAACCCCCCTACAAAAATTAAATGTACATAAGATAACATGATAATAAAAACCTAATATAATGTAAAAAAATAATTATAACAAAAAAAAATAGAAAAAATAACCTTGCAAATAACAAAAAACTATACAATACTAAAATTAAAAAAATTAAACATTAATAAGAAATTTAAACATCAGTGAAGTTAATGCTTTTTAAAGAGGTTTTAAACGATGCTAAAGTGGAAAAAGTAAAGTCACAATTATCCAAACTATTGGCTAAAGTCATGACTCTATCCATGGGAGAATTACAACCGTAATTTGTACGGTGATATGGGATTTTAAAAAGCGGAGAAATGTTGCGCATGACCCTAGCCGGAACATTTAAATGTATTTGACTTAGTAAGTCTGGGCAATCAATAAGCCCATTAAATATTTTGAAAAGGTAACATAAATCTGACTTTTTTCTCCTACTTTCCAATAAATCTACATCTAAAAATGAATAAATGTGGGAGTAGTTATGATCAGGAATAGGAGTGTTTAATTTAAAAGCACAAAACCTAAGCATTTTTCTTTGGATACTTTCCAACCCATCAATATGATTATTATATTGAGGAGACCAAATAATTGAGGCATATTCTAGATTGGATCTAACTAAAGAATTGAAAACTCTAACTGAAGATCTAACAGAAAACTCACCACAGTTTCTTAAAACAAAACCCAACATCTTAGATGCTTTAGATGTTATATTATTAATGTGCATTATAAAGTTAAGCTCACGATCAAAAGTAACACCAAGATCTTTAATAGAATTAACGGACTCTAAGATAGAATCATTAATGAAGTATGAAAATTCAACTTTGCGAATGCCCCTATAAAAAGACATATGTTTACACTTGTTAACATTTAGTGATAATTTATTATTGACACACCATTCAACCAACCGATTTAAATCGCTTTGAAGAAGATAAGCATCAGCGCTACAAGATACATGTTTGAAAAATTTCAAATAATAATGAATACCTATCCATACATTTTCCAGGGTTTATATTTATTACACTCCCCGCAGCTATACGTTACATTGGACTTAGAAACAAGAACAACTTTGTCCAAAATCAAAAAAAATTGTACCAAGGTGCGTTATACAGTGCGGTCCAAAAGTCACCCCCCCCCCTCTTAACTTTTGAGCGAGTTGAGATATAGACTTTAAATTTGGAACACTTAAATAAAATATGAGCAGGGGGCATGGGGAATTTTTTTTTTTTTTCAAGAGCAGGTATGGAACCAATTGCTTATGCTTCTTGTAATTCCTTGACATTTTGTTCTGCAAATAAGAAGTAATTTAATCTCGAATTTAATCAAAACAGCAATTTTTTACGAATACTGTAGGAGCCATAATTTTGCCATTTCCAATTTAAACGATTTGTGCTGCCATTTAACGGGGAGAAACTCTACCATTACCATATTACAGGACGGCTTTAGTTTGACTTTTGTCTTCACCATCCGAAATTAGGCGTCTTTCCTATACGTATTTTATGGAATGCATATCTTTACATATCCTTAAGTCTTGTTTTCTTTAGTAAAAATGTTGTTTATTTCAACATTGTAGTAGCTTTTTAAAAATTCAACGATTTCATACTAAACTGCATACATTTTAGATGATATTTATTTGACAAAAACGGTCATATTTTAAAATCACATGTTGGTTTTGAATATAAGATCTCTGACGATCATAAAATAAAGAACACAGGATAAAAAACGGTAAATTACAGTCGACTTTCCATTTTAAAAACCATTGAGAAAAACCTAGGAACAAATTTAAACATAGGTTTCTTAACACCAGTTCTTTTGCGTTTTTTTTATGTTTAGGTGTTAGATCGTAGAAAAAAATAGTATAGACACCTCGACGCAAACCATTTCAGTGCACATCGAGTGCTTTTTTTACTCTGAGCGCCTCGTAAAAAAACGCACTTCCGTGCACTAAAAACTATCATACATACCCATACAAACAACAACAAAGTTAACTTGATAACAAGGCAGTGGGTTACCAACTTTGTATAGTTAGATAATGATTTAAACAAAAGATATTATGTTGGTATAACTAAGAAAATGAAATACTACAAATCATTACATCGTAATATTTCTTCATATAGCTATGTTTTTGTATTGCAGTCCTCAAATGCAAAATTCTGTATTCTAGCGGATGATTTCACTTCAATTTTATGGTTTCGTTTACTTCACCCACTTTACGAGTTATGTTCGCTTAGAATTTTATGTATGTTTGGTCATAAAATGTTTCCTTAATGTCTATATTATTATTATATTAACAATGGGGGAGCAAAATAACATGGTCAATATATGTTTTAGAACTGTTAAAATATCTGATGAACATTTAACCCTGAGTGGGCGTTAACATAACTCCACCCTGCCCCATCTTTAAAACAATATTTTTTATCAAAATTTAATGGCGAAGGCACTAAATTTCAAAATTTAGATGGTACAGGTGAGACATTTTACGAGCTGTACTACAGATCTGTCACTAAAAGAGAGACCAAGAACATTTATTCTATTAAATGCACGTTTATACTAATTCGTTGTCATCATATTCATGTGTTATGATATCGTAACACATGATTTTAATCTGTTATCTGAGGTTTTACTTTAAATTTTTATATTTTTTAACATCCCTACGATTTATTTATACCGTAAAGTAGGTATTTATTGATAAAATCTGTTAAAAAAGACTCACAAAACTAGTGTCAATAATCATTTTGTAGTGTAACAACCAAATCAATCTTTGGCTAGATTTTAGAACAATGTACTAAATGTTAATTGAACTAAAAGCCTAGCTAAATTGCATTTAAATTTTTTGTAGTAATAAGTTTACGATATAAATCTACTTAAATTTACCCCTTAAGGCCTTAGACAAAATTAATGTCGTTTTTGAAATCCCCAGGTAAAATACAAAATTACAATTTATCTATTTTAAAGCATTTAAAGGTATTCGAGTACAATATGTATTTGACATTTTAATGAATCATCTTTAATAAACGTTGTTTATATATTAATAAATTTTAAACTAAAATTATTATTTTAAAATAATTACCTGTCACAAAATATTCTCCTGGGGGTTATTTAATAATTAAACGGCGTTTTACCCTTTAAATTCAATGCCATGTGAGCAGATATATCTAACTTAATTTATAACTAAAAACAACTCTGGTTTTCTGCTATCAAAAACGATAAAAAGGAAAAGAACAATCAATAACTTGAAGATTAAATCAATAAAATTATTTACTCTTACCAGATGTTATTTAAATCAATCACAATCAGGGGCAGATCCACGGGGGGTGGGGTAATGGATGTTAAAGACTGGTTTGGAATTAAAATAGACCGGAACACCCTGTATATTTTTTGAATTAATATTAGGAATTCTTATAATTAAGTTAGTATAAAGGTTTATTGGATAAAACATTGACGTTTACGCTTGGTTTGTGTTTGTTTCTTTGTTTCTTGTAAGTTATGAATGTCTTCACTTTGTGGAGAGAGACAAATGATGATCCGACTTCTCACAATTTATCTTTTCTATTTGGGGATCCAAAAATTGGAGAAATATCTTTCCGCGTTAACTCTCTTACGAACGCGCCTGTTTTCGAGTAAGATAAAAAACAATTTTGCCTCTAAATAATGTGGTAAAGAAGGATATCTGTGCTAAAAGGTGGAAAATCGTTTATAAAACAAGGTGAATCAAATTCGTACGAGGTAAATATCTAAATAAAATTAGACAAACCTCCATACATAAATATCACAGTGTGATATAAAAATATCAAACTAGTGTGATATGAGGCATTTTCTAAAGAACAAAAGTGTGTGCTAAATGTCATTTTCATAGAGGATCGTAGGAAAAGTATTTTACAGCCGTATAAAAAAAAATTCTTACTTAAACGTTAAAAATTTTCTTTTTATTATTCGTGCTGCTTAAATATAATTTTACTGATGATATTTAACTTAATTTTAATTGAAATTGTATCACAAAAGAAAATTTTATGCTCATTTTTCTTTAATTATAATTTTTATGTTTGCGTTTAAGCTCCATAAAGGCTTTAATAAAAAATCTCTTTTATGTAGAAAATTTATTTTTAATTAAAAAGTTATAATATTTAATATTTTTCCAATATCGAAGTTTAAAATAAAAAAAATCATCATCTTTGATTTAAATGTAGGTAATTTAAAACCGGTTACTCCAGAATATAAAGAATTATTTAATTCAAACGATGTTTTTTTTAATGCTTTGTATTGATGGAATAAGGGCCACTTACACCAATTTTATTTTGATCAAGGTTTAATTAATCTACGTTTAAAAAATAATCTCTGGTTAAATATGTTTGCATTGCACCAATGAAAGTTAAACAAAGTTAAGTTAAACCGAGCACACATCTCTAATTATAGTTTTATTTGAATGTAGCTAACTTCACATTATTTTGACGTTTGACGTTTATATCATTTGGTTTATTATATTTTCAAAAAAAGCTGTTAGTTATTGACAGTAACTTATTGTGTTATGTGTTATTGTGTTCTGTAAGCTAAAAAGTAGCAATGGATATGCCTAAAGAAAAAGATGAAAACAAAAAAAAACGTTCGCCCAATTATACTATAAATGATAAAGCTTTATTAATATTGGCCACTGTTTCTTTATATAACCTAAATTTTTGAAAAAATGTTAGATCATCCATCATGATAGGTACGGAAACCATCATCCAATATTTCCAATTCCAACAAGTCTTCATCTAATAAATCGGCTTCTGCCATCATTGCAGGTAATTTCGTAAAATCAAAGGAAAACACTCACGGGTACGAAATGACAGATAAAAACCTAAAGTTAGGTTATGTTTTGATATAATCCAAGTTTAAGTGACATAAACCATCAAACTCGAACGATTACATTCTGAGATTAAGACAAATAAACTTGGTTTAAAAAATGGTGCAACAGCGAAACGTCAATTAACTCTTAAACCATTAACTTAATCCGAGTTTAAGCTTAAATCATTTGGTGCAAGTGGCCCTAAGTATACTTATTATTGTCATCAATAAGTCCAGTCTAGTATAGTAGCCTATAAGAGTCTAGCCTAGTGTTTGTAAGCTATGTAACATTGCAATAAAATGTATACATATTCGTGTAACCTCGTACTATACTTTAACACACGGATCTGTGGCTACGGAAGGATGTGTGTGCAAGCAGGCACGCACGCTTTATAACGCTTTTGACGGAAAGAAGAGAGCAAGCATGATACCTCTCCCTTTCGTCGGAGACTTTGTGTCATGTGGAGAACTATATTCCACTTAAGCATCCCCTAAGTCCAGGATTTGTGTGGGCTAGTAGTAGAGGGAACCACCGGCTTTAACTGACTTTCGAACCAGTTTATAGGGAGGGTCCGTTTCACTTATCGCCTTCGCCAAATTTTAGTTATTAATTAACTGAAAAAGGCAAATCGGCGACAGTGAGAATCGAACTAACGCTAGTCGGCTTGCTATGTAAAAGCCCACTATGTTGTACCTCCTATTACATAGAGAAATATATAGAAGTATTAATATTCCTTAATCTCAAATGAAGTCTATTATATCTTGAAGAGTTAAGACATTTTTTTATCACTATTCTAGACATGTCTGGACACTGATTAGTATAGATTTGACAAATTATAAAGAAGCTTAGGGAACGTTCAATTATTACGTAACGCAAATTGTACCAATATTCATACACTTCATATCCCGGTTCTCACGTTATTATAGATTATAGAGATTTCATATTTTGGCTACCCCCTTTAATAGGGGGTGTGTTAGGGGGTAACCAAAGTATGAAATGTCTACAGCCTTGAATAACGCGAAAACCGAGGTATGAAGTGTATGAATTTTGGTACATTTTGCGTTACGTAATACTTGAACGTTCCCTTAGATAGTTTTGCAAGTTATAGAAAGATGCTGCGCATACTCCGCATGTTTCAAACGGCCTTAAAACATTCTAAAAATGTTCTACGTAAAACTGCGCATATTCTTTGAATCATACAACATTCCTAATATTTATTTTAAGAATATTTTAAGAACATTTTAAGAACTGTTTTGTTCTATCCGGGTTCTGAGTTCAAAATAGTATATAATAGTATATGACGGTCCCGCAAGCGCCGAATGACTATTCCATACGTGTTGTAGACTATAATTTTTCTTCGACTGCAAATATGAAACACTGTATGGCTTTAAACTGCGGACAAGGTTAAAAACAATGTTTTTTGTGACTCGACATTGTAAATGCAACAAAACACATATTTTTAAATAAAGCAATTAAGGTTATTTAATAATTTTATCAAATCAGTACTTAAAAAAGATTTTAATTTAATTTTAGCACATATTTACAAATTATAATGCAAAAATTGAAGGTGATGTCAGATTGCTGTGACAGATATCAGGTTTAAATATTTAACAAAAGATAGAGCAGTTTTAATTTTTTGAACTCAATTGATAAAAAACTGGTCAAATATTAAGAAAAACTAATAAACTTTATGTAATTTTAACGCAAAACTTTAAATTGCATTAAAATATTCAATTTTTCATGGTAAAATATATATATTTTTGCTAATTTTGCTAAAGTTTTCTTTACTTTCATAAACAAGAGATGGCACTACATGTTCTCATTCTAACACTTGATACGGAATATTCATACCGTATCTAGAGTTAGAATCGATTCATTCTGTGTTTGAAAAGTGTGTGTATTTGCTTACATTCTAAAGCAGTCGTAGAAAAATTTAATACAAAGTCACAAAATGTGATTTTCTACACATCGTTTTATGTCATTACATTCATCAGTACAATCACTTTGTGAAATAGGATACTTCCTGTATTATGCCAAAAACCAATCATCACGTAGTGGGTATATCACACATACCTATACGCAATTAATCCATATATTACTATGCATGAATATATATAGCCACTAGCTATAGAATGGATTATATTAATTCTAGTTCACTGTTATAATATACTGCTTGTAATTAGAGAAATGTGTACGAGACAAGTACACAGAAAAAAGAATGTCTTAAATCAAGAATGTGTGATTTGGATATAACGAAGAGAATATATTCTCCTTTAAAGTGTAATGTATAGTTTTCGGTATATTTGAAAGTTTCAGGTCAAAAAAAACACCCGGTATAGTAATAATTATTTACCTTATGCCTGTCTTTCATGGATCCTCTGCCTAACACTGCCATTTTACACATTGTGTCTTCCTGCAATCTCTTTAGGGAGTTGCCTTTGGGACCCAGCAATTTGCCGACGAAGTTAAACTGAAACAAAAATTAGAAGACAAAATATAAAACACAAAATTTAGAAAATAAATATAAGATAAAGGTCATTTCGAATAAAAACTCTACAAAGTTTTTCTTGTCCATGATGGAAAAAATATGTATGTGTTAGTGAGTTAGATCCTGTTCTGATTGGTTAAAATGCAATTTTTGGCATTTGTAAGACTTTTTTTGATTCAAAAATTCTCGGTTAATAATAAAGATATCGATACAGGGTTATTACCATTGTTTTGTTAAAGAGTTGCTTGATTGGCTAACGTCGCTCTTTTTTTGATTTTTTTGTTTTAAATAAGTATATTTTAATCTTAAAAAAGTCCTTAAAGAAAAAATTAAATAAAAGACGACTTTGGACACTGAAGCAACTTTTTAACTGTTCAATAAAAAATACATATTTTAAGATATTAAAATATCTTTAATAATTTTCGTATCATTTGGTCTGCAAGACGAAAAATGTGACTTATAACATAAACATATATTTAATTTTTTATATTCGAAAGGACCCTTAAAGATAAATAAAACCATGTTAAAAAGTTAATCAAATTTTAAATTAATTTGCTTTTAAAATGTAGTCAGGGGGTATTTTTTAAAGAAAAGGGGGCTAGATACATAATAAGAAAATTAAATTCGGTATTTGATCATATATTTTGTTAATCTTTTAAACAGTACCCCTCCACCATTAAAAATCCCCACTGGCCACAATTTAAAAGTTAAAAATATAAAATTCAAAAAGATATAAGTCGCTTGCATTACATTACGATATTAAGAACGCTCTGACATAGAGACTTGAATTTTAAACAATGTTTTTGTACTACTTAGAAAATCTTTGCTTCAAATTTCAAGTCTTTGGGTCAAAGCGATTTTGAAATATCGTAGTGTACATTTGTTTTGCAAGCGATTTGCATCTTTTCGCAAACTATAGTTTAAGTTGTCTTAATTACGAGCTTTAAATCTGAAGTCGATATCTCCACTTGTTTAAAAGTTTAGAAAGGTGACTTTTGGACCGCACTGTCATCTAGTATTCTAATAAATTAATATTTATGTAAAACTAGCAATTACGAATAAGATCTTTCGTGGGTTTATATCACAATAAAGAGCAAAATGTTTTATTCCAACTTTTTAGTAAACGTTTACATTGTACATAATGTAATTTAATTTGCGATAGTTTCTATTCACCGCGGAGACAGCTTGTTGAAAATTCTTCTTTCCCCGAGCTTTTCCTTTATTACTTGTTTAACTGTATGCACTTTAAGTTATTGTTGTATTATACAAAGTACAAACAACTATAGAAAATTAAACAAATTGTACAATAGCAATTGTACACTAACAACTAATTTTCATTAAAATTTATTAAAGATTTTTGCATATTTATGTTTCTGTATAAGTACAAAAGTATCCTGCACAAAGTAAAAATCCTAAAAAGTAAATAAATAATTACAATTAAACATTTTTGTTTAGCGGAAGCACAGTATATTGATATAAAAAATGTAGTCGATTTTTATACAGTGGGCAATGCCCAATGCCCACTTGCTTGAATTGGTAAATTATCCTGTAAAATTTGGTAAAATGTCGGCTCGTTGTGAAATAGTTTGGTTAGTTAAAAAATAGCCGGCTTAGTTGGAGTAAAATTATTGGGTAAAGCTTGTTTGAGAAGTTAGGACCTTTTTTTACATCGGAACTTAGTGCTACTAAGAGTGCCGATGTATTGAAATCTTCGCCGAAAAGTCAAAATCTTTGACCACGTTTTTTTCACATTTCTCCACGTTTAGACCATTCTGAGTCGAAATCAGTAAAAAAAAATTGCGTCTGTCTGTCTGTCTGGGTGTAAACTCTCTAACTCCATTTCTACATGAAATTGCGGTTTTTTGCATATTGTTTCTTATCGTATTCCGAAGAGCTGATTAGATTTTGGGGGTAAACGATTGGGGGTAAGGGGGTAAAAATAGGGTAAAACTCCTATTTTTAGCGTTTTTTGTTTATAATTAAGGCAATTATTATTGTATTTGGTTAATATATAAAAGATAATTTTAAATTGGTCAAAAAATGTTATAAACAACGTTTTCCTAAAACGCATTGTTTTCGAGATATTGGCGTTTAAAGCAGTAAAAGGTTTTTTTAGCATATCTCACATATTTATAACCCGATTTCAAAAAATTATATTTTAAAAAGCTCTTTTTAAGCCCTATAAAAAATGTTATATACAGTTTTTTGCTAGAATATAATGTTTTAAAGATACAGAATTTAAAATCAAACAAAACACCTAGTTTGAAATTTGCAAACTAGGTGGCTCTAGGTACAATAGTGCCGATTTTTTGACAGGGTGCTTGCAACGTTTCATCTAGTTTAGTTATCAAAACTTTCGCTAGGGGTTTGAACTTTTTTTAAACGACAGTTGGTAAATTCAGTCAGCAGAGTTTGTAAATTTGGCTTTATCAGTTGCTAAATTTTGGTACCGTTCCCCCAACCATGTTCCCTTAGTACGCCCCTAATGATGAGGTAGAAAATGTATTTGAATATTTAAATCTTTTATAAATAATGAAGTTTTTTTCAACAGAGTAGGTTTAAACACTCTTAAGTAAGTCTTTATAAAATGTAAACCTAAAAGATCTCCGATAATAACTGAATCAAAAGTCATTTAGGCCTTCTTTGGTATTATCAAGTGCTTGTTGAAACCTCTACAGAATAAATAGGTTCACATTAAGTTTCTTCAAGTGCAGATTTCTAAGAGTCCTTTCGAATAAAAAAAAAACTCTAAAAAGTTTTACTTGTCCACTTGGAATGAAAAAAAGTACTACAGTATTGAACCTTGAAGTACACCAAATTTTTAAAATTTTAGCTGTTTTGAGTGCTTTACTGACAACGCAATTATTAGGGTTATGTACAATGTCAGTGGATTTAAAAACGGTATAAAATAATATTAATTTCTCGAAAAAATATATTCCTATTTGTAAAAATTACAGAAATATATCAAATTAAAAAATATATAACAGAAATTAAAAAAATACATTAATAAAATAACGAAAAACAATAAGGTACCTTATTTAATAGCAGTTGACACTTTAGAAGGGCACAAACCTTCATTGATATATGGTTCTGGTGTGTAGCATTATTTAATTTCTCAGCAATTTTCCTTATATTGACCCCAAAATATATTGTTAAAACTGATTTTTGTTGCTGGCATGCTACACATGTTGACACATTTGACACTATGACAAAATAATGTTTCAAACAAGATATATTTAGTTTTATATATGTTTTAGTTAAGTCCTCAATTGACTTTAATGACAAGTTGGATTTAAATGGTATAATTTTTGCGTGTATAACCTTTTTTATTAGAAAGGACCCTTAAAAAGCATCATCTCGATGGGGCGAATACAAAGTAAAAGGCAATCTGCGTACTCAAACGAGCTTAAATACCACCTATTTATTGCTTTATTTAAGAATTTATTTACTTAAATCAAATAAATTAAATATCACAGCATTTTGATTGAAAGAAAATGTAAATTTAGTCGGAAAATAGTTTAAATTCAAAGCACTTAAACCTTTCACTCCTGAGGGAGACAGTAATTGTGACCAATTACACAGGACCACAAAAAAGTTAGTTTTTCATAAAACAAACTATATTTTTTCTACGTATTCTTGGGGAGGGGAGAATAAGGACCATTTTTTGGACAGAAATTGTATGTGCCTTAATATATAAGCCGGTGGTCCACAGAAGGTAGTATGTACATATGGGCATTTGGCCTGAGTGCAAGTGATATTATCATGCATTACTGTAGTATTATCCCCTCAATGTAACTATGCCAACTTTTCCTGGATCCAGACCCGGGGCCGAAAGGGTTAAATAAATTAAAAGAAATACCTGTGAAAAATAAAATCTAAATTTAAATATTCCTCATTTTTTTTGAAAAAAATAAAAAGTTCATTAACGAAATTGCTACTTTTTTAAACAATGAAGTGAACTAGATTATTAGTTTGTAGTTGATTATGTGTACTTGTTTTGTAAAAACTCCTTTGGAAATCTGAAACTTAGATAATTAATTAAAAGGAATTAAATTAAAAAACGATTTAATTGAAAACAAGTTTAAATGAAAAAACAATTCTACGCCAAGTACTGAAACTGACAAATAAAACTATCCAATTTAAAAAGCCAGGCGCGTTTTTCCGGTGTTGCCAAGCCGTTCATGAGCAGCTTTGCCGATAAGCATTAAAATTCTCTAAAATATAAGAATAATAGTTATTTATGGTACTAGTGGGTAAAGTAAGATATTGCCCACGAGAAAATTAACGAGGCGTCAGCCAAGCAGGTTAATTTTCGAGAGGGCAATATCAGTTTACCCATGAGTGACATACAAGGTTTTATCCAATAAATAGCTTAGGAATATTTTTATTAAAAATTTTAATGACATTTACAAGAAAATAATTTGACAAGTGACAGTTGAGTGGGTAAAATAAATAATTATCCACTCAATAAAGCAAAAGCCACGCGGGGGTTATTATTGAGTTTATCTATTCAAAAAACATGCCAATGTCCGGTTATCAAAAGAGTTACAAAAATCAAATATTTAGGAACAATTGTGGATCAATATTTAAAGTGGAATGACCATACTGAATACATTAGTAATAAAATAAGAAAATTAATTCGAAAATTTTATTTATTAAAAGACATATTAAATCGTAAAAATCTGTTAATCGTGTATAACTCATTAGTCAAATCATTAATTAATTACTGCGTTTTAGCTTGGGGTGGTATCTATAAAAGTTCTTTAGAAAATTTGCAAGCAATACAAAATACAATATTAAAGATAATATTTAGAAAACCGAAACTGTATTCCACTAGTTCCCTCTATGCTGAATCAAATATTTTAAACATAAGACAATTATATATTTACCGGTGTCTCCTATACGTTTTCAAACCATTGCCCGCGCAATATGTTAATCATGATCAATTTTCAAGGTATCGTACACATCAAAATTTAATTACTCCTTTATTTAGAAAAGTATTTTCCCAAAAAACTTTATTCTGGCAAGGTGCTAAATTATATAATATACTACCTGTCAATATAAAAAATATTAAAAATTATAAGCAATTTAAAAGACTTGTAAAAAATGAAGTAAGTTAAAAATCTTTTCATAACTAGTTACTTTTATTAGGTGAAAAAAAAAAATAAAAATAACCTCTAAATAATTCTGATTTGCTACACTATTTTATGTATTCTTTCTTTCGTTTGGACTTTTTCTTTCTGTTCCACAAACAAATAAACAAAACTAAAACAATAAAATTTGGTGGTTTGTTACAAATAACTGCTGTTCAACACAAGCACTTGTGCTTAGGAATATGCATGTAATAAATAAAAATTTTAAATTAATATAAATATGTTTTCCATCAAATTTATATTATATTATACTAATCAAACACTTTGGATATTTATAAATATTTAAACATTTACTTTATAAATAAATTGAAAAAAAAATAAATTGAAAAAAAAAATAAAGCTGGTAATTGTCTCATTATATGTGTGTATTGGATAAAAAATTTTAAACAGAAAATTCGAAAAAAGTAAGGTTAATTGCCAAATGATTTGACAGTAGAATTCAAAATGTAGTACGTTTTACTGCATCAGTGTACTTGAATCCAATTCGTTGGATCTTTTACAGAATGTAGCAATAAAACGAAATAATTGGCGCAGTCGATAAAAAAGAAAACTAATTTAACGAAGCGCCTTTCCCACGGCTAAAGAGTTTTTCCAGCACCTACGTAGAGCATAAGCCGTGTCACCATTTGGTGTAAATTTGGTTGAGAAATGACTAAAAATTTAACTTTAGCTTTTAAAATAATATATAATGTTTATTTTAAATTATACTTTATTGAATCCTTGTTAGTTACTTTTTCCTACGACCTAGTTAGTAGTTAGTGCCTATTTCCCACCTGTTGTCTATGACAATCAGCTGATTTTATATATCTGCTGTCACAAAATTAGTAAACGTCAAACACATAACCTTAAATTGACAAATTAATTTTAAGATAGTTTTTAAGTTTTTTTGATGTTTAGGTGTTAAGTCGTAGGAAAAATAGTATACGCACCTCGACGCAAACCATTTCAGTGCACATCGAGTGCTTTTTTTAATCGGCTCGTAAAAAAGCACTCTCGTGTACTAAAAACTAAGTTCGTGTACTCGGTGCGTAATATACTATTAACTTGCTACAAACTTGCATATTGGCAATATTACATATTGCAACACTAGTTTAAGACTAGTTTTGGGTAGTTAAAGTTCAAATCACATAAGTGAGAATTCGGTTTAATCTAGTTGCTTTATACTCAACACATATCAAGCAATCTGCTAATTAAAATGGACTTACGAAATATTAAGCTTTTAGCAAATTCTGTAAGCCTTAAGTGTTTATTTCAATGCACACAGGTTTATTTTTCTGAAAATACAAAAACCTAACTATTAGGGACCTATATATCTAGAAACAACCCTTACGCTACACTGAAAATAGTTATTTTTCTACTACCTAATTAAGTGGTAGCTTACATATTATCTACTGTTGTCAAGGCTTGTTTACCTTGGCAACCAATAAAATCAGTGAACTCGTTTATTATTGACCGTTGTTAGGTAATGAAAAATTTTTGAAACAACTACTAACTTTTTTCAACTTATTTGTCAAACTGACAGCTATATCAAAATAAGGTCATCTTATTTAAAAAAAAAGCTTAAAAATAAGAAGTTTAAGGTAGCGGGCCAAAAAGTCCAACTTTTCGCCCGCAAAACATGAACAAAAAGTGATGCTTTTAGAACCAATCGCATAAAAAAATAATTATGTAATTACACATGATTCTACATGTATATATGATTCAATACAGCAATATTTACTAGATTTTACATGCAATCTAACAAATTTATATGTAATTTCTAATGTAATTTTACAGTTTTATATGAAGATTAGATGTAAAATTGTAAATTAACATGTTACTACAAAGTAGTTTAAGCATATGCATTTAGCGAGAGTTTTTGTTTAGATATTTGGCAACTAACACATCAACCTGTATGTAGTAATGTACTTAATTATTAAACACGATTGCCTTTGGACAGGATTGTGTTATATTTACTAATACGGGACCCCTATGAGGCATAATTAAAATTAATTAATCAGATAAACAGTAGTAGGCGTGCACCTTATCAATTTTCGCAAAATATTTTGCAATACTATACAATTTTCGTGAAAATTAAATTTGTAAGCTTTGAAGCTACAACCATATGTTTTTTTAACTCAGATGCAAAAAAAATAATTTCAAATTCATGTGTTCGCCGGCTTCGTTTGTCTGTCGGTCTTTCTGTCTTTCTATCTGTCCCAAAAAATTGTGAGCACGATATCTCGAGAACTTTTTGACCTAAGGACTTTAAATTTGAACCATAGGTTTCTAATTTAAATTTCTCGGCTCTGATTTTTTTGTTAGAAAGTGAAAGGCACATTTATTTTTTATTATTTTTCTTTTTTTCGAAAAAAAGATATCTTTATAAAAAAATGGGTTTAAATAAATGCTGGTATCATTTTTTTTTATTTATTGAACATGAATCCATTACTTGACATTACCTTTAGTTCCGAACTAATAAATCTTATAAAGTGGTGGGTAGATGGTGGAAATGTTGGATAAACAAGTCATTTTGCAGATTGGCCGACGTTAATTCATTTGACTGATGTTGCAGATGACTGATTTATTATAGATTTAATTGTTTTCCCAGGATTACCAGGATGTTATCCTGAAATAATCCTTTGTACAATTAGATATTCCCTGCTGGAATAGGTCGTTTGAATAGGATGGAATTTTGGATAACCGGAGAAAAAAGTTTTTGTTTGACTGTGCATAATTATGCATAATTATCAGTATTAGGCGTATTTTTTTTTATAGTCCAGTCTTCAAGTTAATAAAAGAGGCTTTACCTGGAAATAATTCAGGGAGTAAATAAACAATTTTGCGAACTCGATTTGGAACTGTCATTTTTTAACGTATTTTTCACAAAAAACGGACTTTTTAAAATATCTCAAGATCGGTGCATCCTAGGACAAAAATCGTTTGATATGAAAATAATTATCTCAGCGTCACCGGAGACTTCCCTCTAGAAGAATTAGATATGAGCAATTATGCTGTAGAGTCCGTTGCACCCTCCAGATACAACTTATACGCCATTTCAAATCACAGTGGTACCACATATAGCGGGCACTACACCGCCTCACAGTGCGACCCTGCAAGTTTTAAGAGATGTGCACCAAAAGTTTTTTTTAGATTAATAAAATAGGTTTATTGGTTATTAAAAATTACTATGTTTAAAAATCGCAACAGATCCTTTTGATAATTTAAAGCCTATTTTAATATTTTTTTTTATTTTAATTTTTTTTAAAACTCTTTTAAACGTATTATCTTGCCTAATAAACTTATTTAAAAAAAATTACGCTAGTGAGCCCTTCAGTGAACCTTAAAAAAAGTTTAAACAATTATAAATCCTATTAAATACCATTTATTGCGCGTTAATAGCTGAATTAAATTGCAAATTAGTATTGTATTTTTCTTAAACATCTAAAAACTAAAAACTTTTAAAAAACGTTACCCTAAAAACTAAATTAAATCCTATTAGATGAAAATTCAATAACTGCCTTTAAAAGTTGCTAACCATAGCGTGGGTCGTTAAAATTATTCATTTTGTGTTTATTCCAGACAGTAAGGAATTCTCTGTGAATAGACTCCCCAGCCTGTTCTGACCAAATTCCTAAGCCACTCTCTAAATAGGAAACACTGTATGGTGATGCAATATGCAATTAATTTTAGGAGTTTTTGATACCCCGGAATCATTTATAACTGCTTCCAGATGTTTGAGATCTGATTCGAGTTGTACTTCAGTTTTTGTTGTACCGAAACATTTATCGACGATTTTGTTCATCACATTGAATGACGCAACAAATGACATAACCAGAACTTGATTCACATTTCCCAGTACTTCTTTTGATTTTAATTCATTGGCATGCTTTAGGAGCTTTCTACAGGCATTACAACGTCAACCTATCCTTGCCCCTATTGTCATTTTTCTCTGGAAGAAATGAGAGCGTATAAATCTGCTGCCAAGGAGTTAAGAACCTATGGTGATTTGGAAATTCATTTTAATAAATTTAGTTTATCATTAGATAAGAACATTAAAAGAGCCAAAGAGTCTTTTAGTATTGTCAATAAACCTTTGTTTCAAGAGAACGAAAATGTGCGAGTTTTTCACCTCTTTTGGAAAGGCCTGGTCCCATTGCTGGGAAGAGAGAACGCTCTTAAATGGCCCACGAATTTAAATATAATTGCCAAGAATTATCAAGGAGAAATTTTCGATGGCAATGCTTGTAGAAAGCTCCTAAAGCATGCCAATGAATTAACATCAAAAGAAGTACTGGGAAATGTGAATCAAGTTCTGGTTATGCCATTTTTTGCGTCATTCAATGTGATGAACAAAATCGTCGATAAATGTTTCGGTACAACAAAAACTGAAGTACAACTCGAATCAGATCTCAAACATCTGGAAGGTTTTAAATGATTCCGGGGTATCAAAAACTCTTAAAATTAATTGCATATTGCATCACCTTAAAGACAGTGTTTCCTATTTAGAGAGTGGCTTAGGAATTTGGTCAGAACAGGCTGGGGAGTCTATTCACAGAGAATTCCTAACTGTCTGGAATAAACACAAAATGAATAATGTTAACGACCCACGCTATGGTCAGCAACTTTTAAAGGCAGTTATTGAATTTTCATCTAATAGGATTTAATTTAGTTTTTAAGGTAGCGTTTTTTAAAAGTTTTTAGTTTTTAGATGTTTAAGAAAAATACAATACTAATTTGCAATTTAATTCAGCTATTAACGCGCAATAAATGGTATTTAATAGGATTTATAATTGTTTAAGGTTCACTGAAGGGCTCACTAGCGTATTTTTTTTTAAAATAAGTTTATTAGGCGAGAATATACGTTTAAAAGAGTTTAAAAAAAATGAAAATAAAAAAAAATATTAAAATAGGCCCTAAATTATGAAAAGGATCTGTTGCGATTTTTAAACATAGTGATTTTTAATAACCAATAAACCTATTTTATTAATCTAAGAAAAACTTTTGGTGCACATCTTTTAAAACTATAAAATTACAGGGTCGCACTGTGGCCTATTGTAAACATCCCTATAGCCATACGTGGCACGAATACAACGACTCTATATTATCATCAATTTCACCAAAATCGATCATTACAGGGGAAGCCTACATATTGTTCTACGAACAAGAAGGTCAAAAATTTTAAAATAGTGATATTATTTCGTACTTTATAAATAAATAGTTATTATCTCCAACATTTTTTGTGTCATGTATTTTTTTGTACGACTTATAGCTAATTCACGGCACGGTCTTAAACGTTACACTGTAGGGTTTTAGATTTTTCTTTATAACTTGGTTAGGAAGGTTTTTTTTATGCTTAATACAATGGTGATTCAATGGCGATTTCTCCCGTTAGATTAAACAGGGACAAAAGTTCTACCCAAAAAGGATAGAAGACATACATACACTCCCACTTCCACCCAACCAAACAAATTCTGTATTTGTTCTTTGTGGAACAAATACAATATTTACTTGGCCAGGCGAAAAGTGTAAAGAAATTACTGGCGCCATCTAAATTTTAGTAGAATTATCTTATTCTACAGATTCACATTAGCTATGTTCGTTCGTGCCGCTCACTGCTACACCTTCCGGCCAACCAAATAAATACTGTATTTGTTGTGTGAAAAACAAATACAGTATTTATTTGGTTGGCTGGAAAGTGTAGCACAAATGAGATAGAGATAGGGTAGACGTCTTTTGTTTCATAATTCTAGTTGTAGAGAGCTCCATTGAAAATCGGTTTACTCGAGATAATGGGGCACAATGTGTGAATTATTTAAAAAAAAAATAAAATTTACGTAAATTAAAAAGAAAGTGCCAGATAGACTTTTTTAATTTTCACCCAAAATGTTCTAAGGGGCATGCCTAACCGACGATAAAGAACAATTTTGGTTTTTCGAAAAAAAAAATTAAAAATCTAAAAACGTATAGTGTAACGTTTAAGATATATTTTAATAATCCGTTTTTTGTGAAATATACGTTACAAAAATAACAGTTCCAAATCGAGTTCAACGTCGCAAAATTGTTTTTTTTATTTGCGGCCATTAACCCTACCCAATAAACCGAAAATCAAAACTCCCTGAATTATTTTCAGGTAAAGGCTCTTTGATTGACCTGAAGACTGGACTACAACTGGAAATATGCCGGGTACTGATGATCATGCATACAATTGAAATTTTGGCGAAGGCGCAACATGTCTGGCCATGCATGACATCCACAGAAAATTTTTTTTGTATGCATAATTATGCATAATGTATAATTTTAACGAAAACTAGGTATAATTAGGCATATTTTTTTATTTTTACACCACCCTAATGTCATATTGCACATGCATATGACGGACATTTTAATCGCTAACACAAGGTTTTGAAATTGAAATGTACGGGATTTCGATTTGTTTAAATAAAAAAAGTACAGTTAACCTGGATAAGCAGTAAATATTGAAATTAAATGGATAATTAATTTTTAAGCTTGTTGTCCGTAAATTAATTCTAATATGGTAATATTGGCATTTCGGATATAATAATAGTTATTTAGTTTAGTTTAGTCCTGAAGTATATACACTATTTTTTGCAGGACCAAACATAATTTGGGCAGGTAGATAAAATTAAAATTAAAAACCACGCATCTAAAATCGGTTGTTTTATTTTCGTAATTTAATCAAGATGCCTGTAAATTGCGAAAAGTCAGTTTCATGGCTATCGCGAATTCAATTGTTTTTTAATATGGTTGACACAAACGTAAAAAAAATGGACGAGGATGATAACTTTTAAGTTATGTATAAATTGTTATAAAAATGTTAATTTTTAAAGTTTTCTTTGTTAAAATCAAATAAATTGGTTTGAATCGCTAATTTATTACAAAACACCACCAAACCTAATTTTTGAACCAGCAAAGCACATAGTAAGTATAATATTTTAATATTATCAAGGTTGCCGTGATTTTTATTCCTTAGGGAGAAAAACGGCAAGTTTAGTCCCGAAAATGAAAGCGTAAAATTAGGTTTTAGTCTTGGTCGTGCAAAAAATTAATTAACAATAGTGAAAAAAAAACAGTTTTATCTTCCTATAATTAAATCAATAAGGTGGCTGTCTGTCCTTCCAAAAGTTTACAAAATTGGCACAGGCACTACAATTGAAAATTTCACGGATTTAAGTCCTCTTAAAAAAGAGGCTTAACGGCTAGTTCTTATATTAAATAAATAGTGATAACAATAAAACTATTTATCCAATACATACAGATAATAAGACAATTACCAGCTTTATTTTAAATAGATAAACTCAATAATAACCCCCGCGTGGCTTTTACTTTATTGAGTGGATAATTATTTATTTTACCCACTCAACTGTCACTTGTCAAATTATTTTCTTGTAAATGTCAAATTTTTAATAAAAATATGAATTCCTAAGCTATTTATTGGATAAAACCTTGTATGGCACTCATGGGTAAACCGATATTGCCCTCTCGAAAATTGTCTGACGCTTCGCAGGTTATTTTTCTCATGGGCAATAACTTACTTTACCCACTAGTACCATAAATAACTATTTCTTAAAAAAAGTCTTCACATTAGATAAAACCTGAAATCTAGAAAGCTTGATATAAGATTTTCTAAAAGAGATCGGTGATATTCGTTATTATAAAAAATATATAATTTAAAAAAATATATATTCTTTTAAATTTAATTTTTTTAAAATTAATTTATTTAAATTTATATATCAAATAACAACAAAAGTTAAATCCTGTCGTATTTCTCAATTTTGCAAAATATTGTGCATTTTTGTTTAAATAGTTCCGAAATATAAACATTTTGACTATGTTTTTTTTTTGCTTGTTTGTGACGGAAATGGGAAAATATTTCGACGCTTCAGTGGATTGTTAAGCTTTTTTTTGACAGAATAGAGTTCTATTTTAAATAATAATCCGAACTAAATTTTTAGTTAAAAGGATTTAAATTGGTATTATTTTCATGAAATATAGTCATATTTAACAGTTTTCTTCGTATTTTATAGAATATTCTTCGTTAAAATTATGATAACATTTTTTATGGTTGATTTAACCAATAACACAAGTCTACAAAAAAACTCTGTCCTAAGGTTCTAACCAATCCTGTGACACTCCGAAGTTTTAACTAGCTTTTTCGTGTTACGTAATGACTTAAATCCACCAGATGTCGAAAAAGTCTACGAGCGAGATATGAAGCACTCTGGAAAAAATAGTACTTAAGCAATCAAAATTAAATCACCAGAATCATGGCTTACAGTTTCTGACGTGCCACATTTAGAGGTTTAGAGACTTTATTGTTATTTCTAAAATCATATTTTATTTTATGGGAGATTTAGCTCAGTGGTCAATGGCATCGATATAGCCTGACACTGATCTAATGATCGTGAGTTCAAACCTCACTGGCGCCGATTGCCTTTTTCAGTTAATTAATAATTGAAATTTGGCGAAGGTGTACTCCCTAGATATATTGGTTCGAAAGTCAATTAAAGCCGGTGGTTCCCTCTACTACTAGCCCACACAAGTCCTGGACTTAGGGGATGCTTAATTAAGTAGAATAGTACGAGGTTAAAAACAAACATAAACCAGGTATCTATGACTTACCTCAGAATAACCAAAGAAGATGTTCCCATAAAAACACACACTAAAAATAAAAGTCACTGTGAACATATGTTTATAATGTCAATGTTTACGCATGGCGCCATCTAGCAGCCACCGACTAACTACCATTTAAAAAGTAAAATTACGATCTAGAAGGCTTCAGATCTCGCTCGTAGATACCAGCTTAACAAAAAAGCTGCAAATGAAGGACTGATTTAAAAGAATTTATATATTAATTTGAATCATTTTATTTAAAAAAAAATGGGGGTTATAAAACTGAGATTTTTTTCTAAAATGTGCGAAGTGTAGTTATAAATATTTATAAACAAACATAAAAGTTGTGTAGGTATTGAATAAACCAAAAACGCTTAAATAAAAATACATCATACCAAAACAAAAGATACACGGAAAAAAAAAATTATAGCTAGGTGCGCTATAACACACATACCAAGCAAATTATAATCGCTTATTATATAAATACAAGGCTTTCTCTTACAATTATGGCAGTCAGTGTAAAAATTTATATGAAATACTTTAATTGTTTAGTGAATAATAAAATATAACAAATAGTATGGCATTTATAGCTTAAATAGATTTAATTATTGTCCGTGCTAATAATTTTTATAATATAATAAAATTTCTGTAAATTTATAATAGTGCCTGTAATAAATATAATCGTGTCTGTAATATATATAATCGTTTCCAATTTATTTTTAACATTATTAGTTATTGTGTCCCTTATAATCTATAGCTTAAATCACTATAATTTGCCACTGTTACCAAATATCTTATAATGTATAGCGCAGAGCCCACTAATTTCTTTCCGTGTACACGAACATGGATTTTAATATTTACATATATTGTCAAATGATTTAAAATTATTTATTTTTAAAATACAAATAAAATTTGATGTTATATTCATACAAATGTATTGTTTTGCAAACAAAATTTTTAATAAAAATAAAATAATAAATATTTAAAAGTTTACAAAAAATTTATTTATTATTTGTAGTAGTAGTCCGGGAGCCCACTCCTATTAGAATTTTTTTATTACCTCACCGTAGAGACTTTGTATATGTGTTCTTTATATCCAGTCAAACAACTTCTTACTTAATAAATTTCTTGGTAGCGGGGCGTTTTTTTTTTTTGGGACCAACCCTTAACTTTAGGGCATCCACAACGGTATTGCCAGAAAATATTTGTTAGACAAGGTTACCACTTGATTTTAAATATTTTTATTAAACGACCCTGAAAACATCAGCTGTGAAGTGACGTCATAACTAACCTTACACGGTAAAGTTATGACGTCATAACATTTAGCACCCCACAGCTGGTAACCAAGTGGTAACCTTGTCCGACGTGTCTCGGCATTTGTTGACAGAACATAACCTAGCATTTGCTTAAAAAAGCTTTTTAGTTAATAATAATAATTATTAACATGTCCAGTTGCTACTATATTAGTAAAAAGAAATCGATTTAGTAACTTTTTTCCAAGTTGGTACCACGAAAATAATTATAAGTCTTGCATCAAAATCGAAAAATAGAACTTGTTCTAATAATTTGATGGCTCGAAAATAGAATCAAATTTGCCTGAAGGCATGCGCAGTGACTGATATATTCTTGCAACAAAATTGCATAGCACCCAACTTGCGTACAAATTGCTCCGTGAAAAGGCGCCTTTATGTAAGAAGTTGTTTGACTGGACATAAAGAACACATATACAAAGTCTCAACGGTCTCGCGGACTATAGTACTCCACTGAGTTCACTAAAGCATTCTATCAATAGCTGCACATATGACTGCTACCTTACCGCTAAAATTTTAACGGGTAGAGTACCAGTCATATCTAGAATATCGGCGAATAATAGATTTCTATAGTACACAGAGTCCGCCTGCCAGTAGTGTCATCTCGTAAATTTTTTGTGAACTCTTAAATATTGCTGGATTTAATTGGTTAATTTTATCTCGCTACAAACTTACAATATTCCAAAATTGCATGATGTAAGACCATTTTTATAAAGATAGATCACTAAAGAAAGATTTAAAGTTAAAACGTTTAATAGCGAAATTTTAATAAATGTCTGCAGTGGCTGATTTTATATTCCGTTGAAAATTTTCCCAACTATTAAACTTTTCAACCAACATAAGGATCTAGCCGCAAGTTTTTATGACAGAATGAAATATTTAACTTGCGGATAAACTAGGTTAAAGCTCCTTGGTCCCTGCTGAATCTTAATATCATAATAGGATTACCTTGCCGTGCTTACCCAAATCACAGTACCTCCACACACACTCAGAAAATGTCATTGTAATTTTAATACTATATTTTATTTGTGAATGCATATTTGTTATTTATATCGGCACAATTAGTATTTACTTGTTGTCATACTAACATAGGGACCGTGCTGGTACATTTGAATCCCCACACAACATGTGTTTATTAAATATTTTTCATAAATCGTTTTATATACGGACGTTCTAGAACTTATAACCCTATAGGGATAAATATATCTGCAAACAAAAATTCAAAACTATATAACTATATATTATATAAAACAGGGTATGTATTCTGGTTTAGAGTGGATTTTTTCTGGCAGATATTTCGATGAATATGGGCGAAGCTAGGCCAATCAAATCATCAGAAGAACTACTATGAAGTTGGCTTTCACCGGAATGAGAACCCAGATATTTTTATGGAGAAATTTATATTTTAATAATAACACTGGCCCACAAATAATAAAAAAAATTACATTACTTTAAACCAGACGATATATTTCATGTATATTTTTGGGCGCTGAAAGCGAATTTTAGCGTAAAAAACTCGCTGACCCACAAACTTTTTCAAAAAACTGCAAAAATAAAGAATACTGCACGAGCTAGAGAGAAAGTGTCTGTAAACACTTTTGATGAGAAAGTCGAGAACTATAACATATTCAAAATTCAGCCAAATCAGATCAAAACGACATCCAAATATGCAACTAAAATATTATTTCGGAACAAATTACGCTAAAATTTTGGATTTTAATTAAGTAATAACTATAATAGACAGCATGCAATTTTTAGTAGAGATTTTAGCGAAGATTTATACACCTACATATGGGAAACTTTAGATATTAAAGTTAAGTGTGAAGTGAAGGAATTAATTACAGGAAGCTTTTTGACATAATGTAGTTATAGTAACACTTTGCTATGTTTCAATGTTAACACTGCTATTTTCGGAGAAGGGTCCAACAGGCCACGACACTTTTTTCAATAATTTTTAAATATGTGTTTTCTTTTGAAATCCTTTTCATATGGACATTTTTTACAAAACTGTAAGCCATTTAATTTTACGATACGCCAACCATCTCGCCATACAAAACCCATGCCAAGCATTCTCCTGAAGCATACACGTACAGTAACGATGTTATTGTTATGATATAAAATCATACACGTGACGCACTGGACCCAACTAGAGTTTATACTTTTTCATACACATGGCAGTCAACGTGTTAAAGCTTACATAGAGCTTTTATGCTTACTAGAAAAAAGTTACAACAAAATATAATTATTAGTCTAATAAGGTGCTCCACTGAAAAAAAAAACATTGTAGACAAAAAACGTCAATTCAAAAATCAGGAACTCTAGGCATTGTTATATTATCTAACCGGTATTGTATAAACGCTGATAGTTATTAAGTAAATATTGATCTTTGATTCTGTGTTGTAATAGTGGCTTCAAATTCAATAGATTCTAATCTGTAATAACTCGATTGTCATTATTACAAGTATTATAATTCAAACGCTTAAATTATCAATTCAGGTTTATTTTTTTTCTTGAATTAATTAATTATTTTATTACTCAACATCTTGATGAAATTAATGTTCTTAATACTTGGCAGCAACTGCGCCATATGCGTCTTCTAAAATAATTATTCATATTAAGTAGTTACAATATCTTACTTATCACGGTTCGCTGTTATTAACTTTTAGTTCGACTCAGGAAAACACTTAATGTTCTTGTGCAATTTGTTTTATTTAATTTAATGTAAATAACAATTAAACACCAAAAATCAATTATTCTATAGGGCAAATCGTTTGTAATTTTTTTTTATAATTTTATATAATTCAATTAATAAGTAAGAGAATATGACATGTTTAAATATACCCATTTATTTAAAAGTTATGGAAGTCACTTGACCCTTTTTTGGGATTAAAAAACGTATTGCCCGATAATTTTATTTTTGGTTTTAAATCATTATTTTCATTATTACCAATAGTCGGCGTAAACTCAGTTATGACTCATCAACGTTTAAAATAAACACAGAAACATAGGCTTACGGAATAATTTTGCCGAATTGTGAGGGAAATTTTTATCACGATTAATTTGTTACACACAACAATATTGACTATACATATTAACTATACATATGTATATATATATATATATATATATATATATATATATATATATATATATGTATATATATATATATGTGTATATATATATACATATATATATAGGTTTTTGTCTTTTAAGAATACGAAAGTTTTTAATTTTTATTTATCGATAACTTTTTTCCTACCTTACTCGTTTAAATGGAATCATTAAAAAAAATCAGGATGAAAAGAAATAAAAATGTAAATATTAAAAACCTCGCGTCAATGCTAGTACTGGAAATTCGCCGAGTACTGATTATTAGTAAACAAACTATGCAATAAATTTGAGTTTTCCAGAGTCGAACTAAAAGTGCACTTCTGTATTTTAATTTTTTTTAAAACAACAAAATAGCTTGAATTTATATTTTATTTTGTTAAAAAGTTAACATAAATAAGATTTTATTAGAATTATAAAAGCATTGTTTTAGTATAACCAAATTAAAAATGTATGCTGCAATTCTGTTTTTGTTATAAAACTCACTGTTTAGCTATGAAAATACAAGAAATTGTACTATTGTTTTATAATTTTCATGCAATACTGAAAATAAAAATTAGTAGAAAGTTGTAGATTAATTTTAAAATTAAAATGTCAGCTCTAGGCTAATAGTAGGTATGTTTACTTTCTAAATATAATGTATGTATTAGGGTGGACCTTATATTTTTTTATTATCTTAAAATTTTCATTTAACTAGAAAATTATGAAAATATGAGAGCAATCAAACTTTTTTAAGGGTGCTAATGGGTGTCGTGAAATTCATAAAATTACCTAAATCGTAAAAAATCGTTAAAAATTGTCTGTCTTTTGTTTACGTAAAAAATTTAAAGGGCTTGTCATCTTATTTTTTTACTTTTGAGCATACAAAATTATGTGCCAAATGATCAAAAGATTGTAACCCTTGGCGAAAATCCCCCAAAGTTGCCCCCAACACTAAAATTTACGAATTTCTACCATAAATGTGAGTCACACGGTAAAAAAGCATTTTAAAAATTGTTCATATAGGACTGAATTTATCTTTATTTATTACATTCTAATATTTATTAATATTATTAAAATGGTTTAACTAAAAAAATACGAGCTAAGCGCCAAATAAGAGCTTCTAATTTTTTTTATACTACATAAAGCTAGCTTTTAACTTTAGTTTACATAGCTGTCTGTTTGACAAATAAATTCAAAAGAGCTTGTTTGTTTTGTTTGTTTGGACTTTTTTTAGGTAGTAGAAAAATATTTTTTATCCAATACATACAGATAATAAGACAACTGCCAGCTTTATTTTAAATAGATAAACTCAATAATAACCCCCGCGTGGCTTTTACTTTATTGAGTGGATAATTATTTATTTTACCCACTCAACTGTCACTTGTCAAATTATTGTCTTGTAAATGTCATTAAAATTTTTAATAAAAATATGAATTCCTAAGCTATTTATTGGATAAAACCTTGTATGGCACTCATGGGTAAACCGATATTGCCCTCTCGAAAATTAACCTGCTTGGCTGACGCCTCGCAGGTTAATTTTCTTATGGGCAATATCTTACTTTACCCACCAGTACCATAAATAACTATTATCCAACACCTTCACTGTCATATTTTTTTTGCTAAATTATAGTTTTATATAAAATTAAACGGTTTTGGATAAAATGTAATTCCATTGGTTAAAGAGGAGAATATATACTTAGTCAATGGTAATTCTGAACTCGCGTATTAAGTGATTTTATCCACTTAAAAAAAAAAAAAAATAAATAAATAAATTAAGAAAATAACTATTTTCACTCCACTCTAATACTGCATGCATGTGAAACTCTATTCAGATTATAATAACCGAAAAATCTATAGAACTTAAACAACTCCCTTGAGGAACTAAAAGTTTGGAAACTAAACAGTTTTCACTCTAACATTAATTTATAATTTTCAATTCGACGTTTGCAAGAAGTTGTAGTTTAACTGCTTTAAGCAGTTATATCAGTTATTACTTACTTCTAAGTTACAAGTTTTAACAAGTTTGACAGTCTCGTAAATAAATGCAATAACATGCATATCTGCAAGCTTATACTTATTCTTTGTGTTGTCGTTTCGTGAAATGTAGGTGTATATTTCCCTATATAGGGATTTGGTTTGTCGGCAAAATCATTTTTATTCAAGCTCTTTTGGAGTATGGAAGCTTGAGTCAAGATCCTCTCAGGCAAAAAAGGGCAATTTTTTGTTTATATAAGAAAGAAAAACCTATTTATGTAGTGTATACACTACTATATCTATAAAAAATACTGTTTACTAGCTACTAGATATACAGATTCTACATAAGAAAACAGGAAAAAGTTTTAAAGAAAATACTCATCTGTAGCTGTACTGCCGAATTTTTATGAATATTTTTATGCTAAAGCTTTTGATGTAGAATTAACTTATAAAATTACACAGACCTACAAAAAAAAATCACTATATTTTTCTTACGTATTTTAGTCCGCTTGAAACTTTGACAGTAAAAGAGCTTACTGACCCCCCGATTTTCTAAAAAACTGCAGCAAAGAATATTGGACGGATTTGCACCTAAACTGTTGAATTTTGGGAGTTGTAAGAACTATAATATATCCAAATTTCAGCCAAATCGGACCGAAATCACTTTTCCAGTGCAATGTGGTTCTCGAAGTCTTCTAAGTGCTCTTGTACCTAAACTATTGATTTTTGGGAGTTGCACCTTTTGACTTTGTATCAGAATGTCGAGATTATATCCAAAATTCAGCCTTTGACTTATAACACTTTTTTATAAGAGGGAAACGATCTCCTTTGGGGGTGAGCGACCTTTTTTATTGTCAAATTCGTTTTCAGTGTCAAAAAATGCGTAAAAAAATAAAGTCTAGTTAATCCAGTTAAGAGTAAATGACGTAATTTTTTTGTGTTATTCAATGGCGATTTCTCCTGTTAGATTAGACAGGGACAAAGGTCTACTCAAAAAGGATAGAAGACATACATACACTCCCACTTCCACCCAACCAAACAAATTCTGTATTTGTTCTTTGTTGAACAAATACAATATTTAATTGGCCGGGCGAAAAGTGTAACTATTATTTTTATTAAAGAAATTACTGGCGCCATCTAAATTTTAGTAGAATTATCTTATTTTACAGATTCACATTAGCTATGTTCGTTCGTGCAGCTCAGTGCTACACTTTCCGGCCAACCAAATAAATACTGTATTTGTTGTATGAAAAACAAATACAGTATTTATTTGGTTTGGGCTGGAAAGTGTAGCACAAATGAGATAGAAATAGGGTAGACGTCTTTTGTTTCATAATTCTAGTTGTAGAGAGCTCCATTAATAAAAATTCAAATCATTACTTTATCAGACGAGATTAAAAAGGCTTATTTTTTTAATATTGTAATAATAAAAAATATAAAACTTAACAGGATTATTTTTACTGTGAGATTATTATTACGAGATTTTATTTTAAAGAAACGGAGCTGTAATAGTTTAACTAACCTTAATGTTAAATAATAAAAATGAGCATTAAAGAGTTTAATTTAATAATGGAAAACGGATTTTAGTTTAATTATTTCAAATATTATCCTAAGTGTACTTTTTGTTCTTTTAAGTTGGCAACACACCTGGCCTATCGCTTGACGTTTTCCGTGCAAATGTCGATGTCGCTTAAAAGTTGAATTTTCTACAAAAGTTTGTGTTTAGGTTATGTTTTACCGTGTTAAAATTGTGGCTTGGTTAATTGCAGTAAAAAAGAGAAGAGATGACTATAAAATATATCAAAATATCATTTGTTCTTAGAATTTTAAACATGGTGTAAACTGTAATGCCAATCCAAAACAAAAATCCCTAAATCAGTCATCGATTTAAATGTAAGTTTTTTTTTAATTTTAGAGCAAAATAGAAAAAGTTGTATAAAGCACTCGTTTCATAACACGTATGTTATGAAACTAGTACTTTAATATACTATTAATGGTTTGGATTAATGAAGATTAATGGATTATACCTAATTTAATTATTATCAAACACCGTTCTGTCAAAATATTCAAATAAGTTTTTAGATATTTAATTTATTTTTAATATTGTAAGCATTTTAAAGAATAAAAATCTAGATATTTTTCTAACTTACTTTGGGATGATCTCTAACTGGAACGACTACTCTCACAGCCACTTTTATTGGTTTGTCTCTCGTTATGTCTACCATTCTCCGACTTTCAGTACTTTTAGATTCTGGAAAAAAATATAAAAGTTAATAAAAAAAGGGTCGTTTAAAAAATATAAATATAAACTGTACCTATTTATAATATACAAAGAAGACTTTTTGTCATAAATTGTGATTTTTTAAGTATAAAGTCAAGTAATCCACTCAGGTATTGACACAGATAGGAAAATAAGTGGTTCAACTTTAACCCTTTGAGACCCCGTGGGACATATACAGGGTTATTCTTTAAAATGGTACACCCCCCGTAACTTTTTAACGGGATGATATATAAACTTTAAATTTTTAATATGCTTATCACATAACAAAAACTATCATTTGTCATATTTTTTAATATTTTATTTGGTAAGGCGGCGCCAGGGGGGCAGTGGGGGCAATATTTTAAATGACACCCTAGGTCTTGTGATACGTCATTTTAAAGAGCTTAAAATTCTCTATTTAACCATGTAACTATTTATTTTTTAATATTATTTTTGAAGATTTTTTTTTCTTCAAATTTGATGAAACTTTTTAATATTTTTTAAAAATTAATTTTGGAAATTTTGCACAAAAAGGTGAAAATAGTTAATGCACTTAAGTAGAGAATTTTAAGCTCTTTGAAATGTCTTATCACACCTAGGTGGCCATTTAAAATATTTGCTCCCAGGGGGATAGCCTTACCCAATAAAAAATTGAAAAATATGTCAAGTGATAGATTTAATTGTGTGATACAGCCTGATCCAGAACTTGCGTACCGAAATTTAAGAGGTGATTCTACATCCAAAAATATGAAAAAAAGTTTCTATAAAGGTTGGTCCGGAAATGAGCCCTAAGGGAGCTACGGCCCTTCGAAGATGACGTATTGAATGGGGAACAAAAAAAAGCACCAATAAAATTTTAATGCTGCAGGGTGATTCTTCATTTAAAACTGAGCAAAAAAGTATTATACACCAAAACACCTAAATTTAATATTAAAGGAGTAATAGCCTTTTAAAAAGTAACGTTTTTGGTGGCACAAAATGTTACTTCCTCTTAATTGCATTTTTTTTTGATAACGGTTGCTCCTACAGTGTTACACTATATGATATTTTATATGTATTTTTACTCTAGAAATCTATATTTATTACAACAAATCCAAAAAACATACACATAGAAAAGTTTGGGGCAAAAATGTTTTAAGCCTCATTTATTTTGTCCGTCTGGGCACGCCTCTGGATAAATTAAAAAAATAAATTAACATAAACTTATTGCCCTTATTAATACTAGTATACATGCAAAAGCTCGCCGCTCTAGCTTAAACGGTACCCGAGTTATTAATTAAAAACCTTATTTTTATTACAATTTTAAAGGGCCCTAGATCCCTTAGGGCTCATTTCCGGACCAACCTTTATAGGAACTTTTTTATATTTTTGGATCTAGAATCACCTCTTAAATTTTGGCATACCAGTTATGGATCACCCTGTATAAATATTCCAAATTTAAAGTTTATATCTTATTCCGTTAAAACGTTACGGGGGCGTAGGCGCACTCACATCTCTACTCTTTTAGATTTTTGCTCTTTCACATCTCTATTCTTTTACTTCTCTCCTCTTTTACTTCTCTACTAGTTTATTTGACGTCTCTGTATATAAATTTAATTATTTTTATTAATACACACTGTACAGGGTGTATTTGAAATAGCGTAGGAAATTTTAACAGGTAATTCTACATGATAAAATATGACAAAAAGTTCCTATAAATATATGTCTAAAAATGCGTCATAAGGGAGCTACGCCCCTTTGAAATTGGCTAAAAAAATCGGTTTTTATTGAATAACTCAGGAACCCTTTGAGATAAGTTAACGAGGTTTTGCACGTGAATTGATCCTAATAAGGCCCATCTTTGTATGTCATTTTCACGTACTTATTTAAACCAGGGGTGTGCGAAACGGGGGGGCCTTATCAGTTTTTAGTCCCAAACTTTTTTCTGTGTAACTTTTTTGCAATTTTATTTTTGAAATATGATTCCTCAGTTCAAAATACATAAAAAAAGTACTCTTGTTGTAATACTGTAGGATTAACCGTTTTCGAGAAAAGTTCATTTGAAGGTGAAATTTCACGGTTTGAGGAAGAAAAATTAAATACTAAAATGTCGAAAACCAAAATTTTAATGATGCAGTGTTAATCTACATCAAAAACTAAGAAAAAAAGTTTCCATACATGTAGGTCGAAAAAACGCTTTTAAAGCTACCATAGCCCTTTAAAAATGGTGCATATTTAGGAGACCGTAGCTCCATTAGGATTGATTTTTGGAAGTACCTATATATGAGGTTTTTTTCTTAGTTTTTAATGTACATTCGCCCTGCATCATTAAAATTTTAGTTTTCAACATTTTAGTATTTAATTTTTCGTCCTCGAACCGTGGAATTTCACCTTCAAATGAATTTTTCTCGAAAACGGTTAATCCTACAGTATTACAACAAGAGTACCTTTTTTATGTATTTTGACCTGAGGAATCATATTTCAAGAATAAAATTGCAAAAAAGTTACACAGAAAAAAGTTTGGGACAAAAACTGATAAGCCCCCCCCGTTTCGCACACCCCTGGTTGAAATAAGTACATGAAAATAACACATAAAAACGGGCCTTGGTAGGATTAGTTGACGTGCAAAACCTCGTTGATATATCTCAAAGGGTTCCTGAGTTATTAAATAAAAACCGATTTTTTTAGCCACTTTCAAAGGGGCGTAGCTCCCTTATGACGCATTTTTAGACATATGTTTATAGGAACTTTTTGTCATATTTTATGATGTAGAATCATCTGTTAAAATTTCTGACGCTATTTCAAATACACCGTGTATATATGTCATAATTTTAAATTTGTTAGGTCAAGGAAATAGTATGACAATGTCATTCAAAATAAAATACGACATATATAAGGTTTTACTAATAAAAATAAATAAATTTATATACAGAGACGTCAAATAAACGAGTAGAGAAGTAAAAGAGGATAGAAGTAAAAGAATAGAGATGTGAAAGAGTAGATATGTAAAAGAGTAGAGATATGAGTGCGCCGTGGTGTACCATTTAAAAGAATAACCCTGTATACTATTCGCTGGAGATGGTATATTGCATTTTTTCAAATAACGCAACATGCAATTTTTTTGGAAAGTACTGCGAAATAAAGCTTTATCCAATACATACAGATAATGAGACAATTGCCAGCTTTATTTTAAATAGATAAACTCAATAATAACCCCCGCGTGGCTTTTACTTTATTGAGTGGATAATTATTTATTTTACCCACTCAACTGTCACTTGTCAAATTATTTTCTTGTAAATGACATTGAAATTTTTAATAAAAATATGAATTTCTAAGCTATTTATTGGATAAAACCTTGGCACTCATGGGTAAACCGATATTGCCCTCTCGAAAATTAACCTGTTTGGCTGACGCCTCGCAGGTAAATTTTCTCATGGGCAATATCTTACTTTATCCACTAGTACCATAAATAACTATTATTTACTTTTTTTAAACTTTTTTCTTCAAATTTAATAAATTTTACATAAAAAATGAAGAATTAAATATTGATTTCAACATGCAAATAAATATTAAATTATCTACTCCTATTGTCAACGCGGTTTCACAAATATTAGTATTTCAAATTTATACCAATTTATAATAAAAATACGTGATTTAAGTTTAAAGTATATAAATAGAGCCATTATTCAATAAAAAAATGTTCACGCCTGACAGTCAGAGGTAAAGCAAACAAATATAATTCCCCGCTTTTTTTATGTTCGTGATATTTTTGTAATAACCAGTCATCGGCGAATATCCAGTGCTCGCATAGGCGCCGCGTCGATTCTATCGTAGACGCGAGGTTTTAAATATTTACATTTTTATTTTCTTCGAAAAACACCGATATATTTACATATTTATATATATAGTTAATATGTATATTCAATATTGTTGTGTGTAACAAATTAGTCGTCAAATGTTTCGATTTAGTGACCTTTATAAAAATTTCCCTCATAATTCGGCAAAATTAATAAACTAATATGAAAATAAAACTTTTCCAACTAGAGAGATGCTCTTTGGCCGAGGCGCAGTCTAGGCCAAATTAGCATTGATTGTAAAAGGGCCAATGTCAGTTTGTCAATAGAAGCGTTTTTAAAGCATTACATCAGAGTTGATGGAAAAAAGTTGCTATCGACAAATTGACATTGACCCTTTTAGAACCAAGCCAGAGAATTACATTTAATTTAAATTTTAAACAAATGTTTGGTTATGTTGCTCTCAATGACAATCATAGCGTGCCATTTATGAGGTAAAATCTAAAGCCAACAGGTTAGAAAAGAGCTCTTTTCTGCCCTTGGTTAGAAAAAATGTAACTTTTATAACTTGTTAAAAAGTAAATAAAAAAGGTTAAACTTTGCAACTTTTTATAATGCACATTTTACTGTAAATTGTGAATAAATTTCTTTACCGCCAATTGGTTTTCAAGATGGCGGCTTTTGATCCGGCACTTATCCTTTGATGGTTTTTCTTTAACATGAAAATGGACATTTTCTGTAAAATGTATCTATTAATTCACAGGAAATTAAATTTAAGCAAAAAGGAAATGTACAGGAATATAAAAAGGAAATTAAGGTACTGTTTTAAAAGAAAACAAGACAGCCAGATCAAAAACAAAAAAAGACGACAGTCAAAAATAATTTGGTTATAAAAATGTTTTAAAAATTCAGACAAACTTTGTACTTAACAACTGTCCATTAATAGAGTTCACTTAATATTAATTAATAATTGTAGATCATGAATTACTTTAAGTACAAATGTGCCTAATTCAGGATTAAATAGTAAGGTGGGTGAGCCAATTATTGACATGTTCCTAATATAAACCACCCCCTCTTAAACTTGTTAATTCGTCCTCTGTGTCATAGATGCCACTGCCAGTATATCTGTTATATCGAAAATATGCCTGAAAATATGATGTATCTGTATCCAGTGGGTAATGGCATATACAAAAACGCAGTTCGTGTTTCGTGCTCTTCCAGTATAAAATCTTGTAAAATTGTGCTGTCGCAAGCTGGGTAGCATCGACTACTGCAGGGCAAAAACGTAAAAGGCACAAACATGCACTTTATTTGTCTTTATTGTGTTTCACGTAACAAAGAAGCGAAAAGGTAATTTTTTGAGATTGTTGTGTTCCTAACATTGCCATGCGAAAACAAAATAAAAAAAAAACAACAAAAAAAAGACTGTAACGCAGAATTCAGAGAGTTCTAAATCTTGATTCTGATTTTTATTCGAAGAGAATCGCCAGGTGAGATTAAAATCGATACGTACATGAAGTACATGAAGAGATTACTCAAAACGATAAATTGTTATTTAAGTGCCGCCCAAATTGTACCTAAAAACAGCAGAAATTGTTATTGTGCCACAATATTTTCTTATTAATTTGTTAATTTTTTGTAAGTTTGTTCTTTACTATCATTGCCAGTACCCTGGCAATATTTGGGACATAGGTTCCTAATATTGTCAGTATGCAATATTATTTAAAAAGTAATAATATTTTTTCTGAAGCTCCTCCAGTTTGTTTATTTTTTACCCATTAGAATAAGGATATGTTAATGTTTTATGTAATAAAGTTTCATGTGATTACAAATAAATTTGAATGCAGTAAAAAATAAAAAGTCTTAACATGGCAATAATTGACTCACCCACCTTATAATATAAAAGATAAATTTAAAAGCACCATACTTTTGTGGCCAAAATAATTCGTTTATATATTTTTCTGTTTACAAAGAAATAAAATCGTTCTAATATTCTGGATGCCAAGCACTGAAAAAGCTGACCTATAATAAAAGCTTTTCAGCCGGAGCAAAGTACCGTTTTGAGTAATCGATTTGGGTATATCTCAAGTATGTACACCCTACTACCTGTTACTCATAAACCCATGTATATTATATTATTTTATTTTCTTGGCTGTTTTAGTGCCTATTCACAGGCTCGCAGAAGATCGTAATACATAACAGTGCGATGCCGTGCTAGATGTGCTAGATGTGCCGCCATGTATCTTGTAAGCCAATCACGGCACCGCATTCTTATGTTTTATGTTCTTATGCAAACTTCTGGATAGGCCTTTATTCCTAGTTTATGTTAATAAAGAAATTAAAATTTATTTAATGTCAGATCCCTTAATTTGTGAAAAAATATTATATAACTAGTACTCAACGAATGTAAACCTATTTATCAATAAAAATGTATAGCTCTCACCCAGATGGTTTAATAAAAATGATAACGAAATTAAACTTATTTAATGTTCAATCCTTTTTTCCCTTAATTTATAATATATAATAGTATATTATTTACCAAGTGAGAGAAGTTTAACATTTTTGACCTGCGTCAAATTGCGGGATGAGCGCGCTAGCGCGAAGCCCGCAAGACGCGGTCTAAAATGTTAAATCTTCACTCACGTGGAAAATATAGTATTTTTTTCACTACCAGTACAATTAATTAGCTATTTATTTATTTTTTTACTAAAATTTAATGAAAAAGCTTATAAATTTAAATTATCACGCTGGCCGTTCGCGGCCATTAAAAAAACAAATGAATAACTTGACATTTCTGGCAGAAAATTTCTGGTGATCTGCTAAAATTATTAAGTTAGAAAGTGTTTCCGTGTTAATTGTAATAAAATATATAAAAATGGAAAGTGAAATGCAAAGTGATGATTCTGGTACTCCCCCAGAAATAAGGGCAGGCGAAAACTGTGAGGGAGAATCTGTTGCCTCAAAAATCAATATATGGGGGTTGTATAATCTATGGTTGAATATGATGGACCAATGATTTTCACTTTTTGAAGTGTTTTTTCGTAAAACATTTTTTATAGGTGCTAATTTAGTTAATATTTTTTAATTTATCATGCAATAAATAAATTTGGTGCCTAAAGACACTTGTAAATAGCAATGTGATTTAATAATTAAGTGAAACGTCAGATGCCAAAACAGCTGAATAAAAATTCATTATTAACCATGGTGCGATTTCATTATTTTTAGAACCTCTGACGTAGGTAGAGAAATAATATTTCTACCAATGAAAAGAACAGTAATAAAGATGTGCTTTTAGGCTGGTAGTGAAAAAATTATATTTAAATTGAATTCATTATGAAATCAACACACAAGATTAATCTTTGTTGATAGAATTTAAATTATTACTGCATATTGCGTGTTACTTAAAATATATATAGGCTTATGCAGTTAAACGTATTTTTTTTTTAAATAAATGTTACTGTGGCTGTTACAGTAGTCGGCGAATTTCCAGTTCTCGCATATGCGCCGCGTCGACTCTAGCGTTTACGCGAGGTTTTAAATATATACATTTTTATTTCTTTTTATCTTGTATTTTTTAATGATTCTATTTAAACGAGTAAGGAGGGAAAAAAAGTTATCGACAAATAAAAATTAAAAACTTTCGTATTCTTAAAAGATAAATATCCAATGTCGTTTTTCTCTTTGATAAAACATCGATATATATATATATATATATCCGTATGTATAGTTAATATGTATAGTTAATATTGTTGTGGGTAACAAATTAGTCGTCAAATATTTCGATTTATAGTAATTTCCCTCGGCAAAATTATTCCGCAAGCCTATGTTTCTATGTTTATTTTCAACGTTGTTGAGTCATAACTGAGTTTACGCCAAATACTGATTATGTATTATTTTCAAGCTCCCATACAATGTAAGTACATATAAATCTTGTCTTCAGGTTACTATTTAGTAGGGCATATCCAGAAGCTTACATAAGAACATAAAACATAAGAATGCTATGCCGTGATTGGCTTACAACATACATGGCGGCCCATCAAGCCAATCACGGCATCGCATTGTTATGTTTTATGTTCTTATGCGAGCTTGTGAATAGACACTTAATAAGTATCTTTTATTAGAAAAACATTTACACTGTATACATATAATCAAGAAAACTACTAGTCGTAAGATATTTTAAGGCAGATTTTTTTCCCAGGAATATATTATCTCTGTTTTGATGCAGCGGCTACGCCCATTAGTATATTAACAATATAAAACGGGTACCTTTTCTAGACGGGTGGAAAAAATAAGAGCTTTATATCAAATTGACTTTGGCTAGACTTCTTGTTTTCGTTTTTCATGAATAATTCTCTTTTCCTGTATTTTTTGACCATATTTTTTTGTTTTTTCTTTGTAGCTTTAACGGATTGTATTTCTGGTCGAAATGTTATTTTTTCTACGAGCGTGCGGAAAGATCACTCTTTCCGCACGCATACGGGTGTGGAAAGAAAGCCTTTTCCGCATGCATAAATATTGTTTAATTTCTTGCGTAGTGTTATTCTTGTTATATTTCTTCATAATATTATAAAAATGTTTAAATTTTTTACCTGCTAGTTGATTTTCTTATTGAAAAATTATAAAAATAATAGGAAAAGTATTGTTCCTAACGCATACGTAAAGAGGCTTTTCCGCACTTGTTAGGAAAATAGCTATTACCTATTTTTAAAATTTTAGTGTCAAAGTTTGACATTAAATCAAAAATCTAAAAATATATTAAAATTTATTAAAATGCTTATATCTCGGAAATTAATAGTCCTACGATAAAAATGATTACATATGTTTTTGTAGGGAGTTAAAAATTATTTTTATTTATGTAATCTTTTTTGTCCTACTATAAATAATAAGTAAGTAATCGCTAAAAATTATAGTTTTTGTCTGTTTTGCCCCACTTGTCCTAAGCTAATGTTAACCATATTTGATGTGACACAAATAGAAAAGGTCCTCAATCGTTTGGCGAAAAAATTTTATAAATCGGACATTTCGTTAAAAAGTTATAGGGTTTACATACAGATAGACAGACAGACAGACAGACAGACAGACAGGAATTTTTTTAACACCCACTTTTTCACATTTTTTCGACGTTTCATGACATTCTAAACCCGAAAATGCAAAAAAATTGTTTTTGATTTTTCGGCGATTTTAAAAAGTCCAAACGGGTGTTTCCACCCGTAAAAAAAACAAATCAGGTATAGGTGTATAGGTGTTTACAGCAGGTACCCCACGGTATTCCAAGCGGAAGTCTTTGCGATACAGGAAGCGGCAAGATGCGAAGATGTTCTAGGGAGTAACGGATCAGATGTATACATCTGCTCCGACAGCCAAGCAGCCCTCAAGGCTCTCAGTGCACCCGGCACAAGATCCAGTCTTGTGCAGGAATGCATAGAAGCCCTGGAGGAGCTAGCGAGGAACAAAAGAGTCCACCTTGTATGGGTCCCTGGACACAGCGGGATACCAGGCAACGAGAAGGCAGACGAACTTGCCAGGCTCGGAGCCGAAACTCCGTGCATGGGACCCGAACCCATGCTTGGTATTACAAGGAAACAAGTCACATCAACCCTCAACACGTGGGCTGGAGAAAAACTAAGGGAAAGCTGGTCAACGGTCACGAACTGCAGACAGGCAAAGGACTTCCTTTCCGGTCCAAGCAAGTCAAAAACCGCGTGGCTACTAGGAAGAAGCCGAGCCACGATCAGCCAACTCACAGGGATCCTCACGGGTCACTGTGGACTAGGAAGGCACCTGTTCAAGATGAAGGTCGGTAACGACCCCGTCTGTTCGGGTTGCGGGATAGACGAAGAATCGTCCTTCCATTTCCTAGGACAATGCGATCGGTTCGGCAGAATACGACAGCAGATCTTCGGAGTGGCAACTCTCCGAAGAGAGGAGTTGCGTACCCTTGCCTGGACAGATATCGCGACCTTTATAAGGAGGTCCGGCAGGTTTAGGCAGGGAGAAGGGTAGATGTGTGGCTGGGACAGCTCGGGGCTGGCAAAAAGGGCCATAATGGCCTAGTTGCCTGGCTTGTAGCCTCCCCACCCTTACTACTACTACTACATAGGTGTTTACATACATATGTATAACAATGTTAAACTGTGTGTATATTCCTTCTAATTTTTATTGCAAAGATTGAAGTCCAAATTTCAACTTAAACCAATTTATATTTTATAAAAGCATATTCTATAGATTCTACTATTGGTTTGGACTTTTTTCTTTTAAATAATTGGCCAAATACACGACATAAAAAAAGCACCACGTAGAAAAGACTAATCTCATATGTATGATGCTTTTCCCAGGTTCCAAATTAATAAAAACTCTTTAATACACTGTCCACACTAAATCAAATACAATAATAAATAAATTTGAACCCTGGGCATAACAATATTAGCAATATTAAATTATTTATCCTTATATTATTATGTATTCATATAAAATTCGTCATTTTTTGATTAAAAAAAGCTTAATATTTTATCCTGTAAGCTTTTCTCTTCTTTAAAATGTCTGAAAATATTGTAAACATAATTTATTTAAGTTTAGTCTTTCATTATTTAAAAAGCATTGCCTTCTGCATAAAAATATATGCCAAATGCTTTAAATGTGATTTAAAAAAATAATAAAAGTGTAGGTATTTTACTTTTAAATCTTAGCTTGTAATGAAGACTATATTGACACCTCAGTTCTAAACTGTTGCATCTCCAAACTAGGTCAGTGACCATCCGGTAAATTGATACCGTCAAGTAGGGTGACTTCGGACGGTATGGGTGACTTCGAACACTTTTTCGCAAAATCCTCTGAACCAAAGCACGTGTGTACAAGTTATGGGGTTGTGTGCACATAACCCCACAACTGGTGTACACTTGCTTTGGTTCAGAGGGTTTTGCGAAAAAGTGTCCGAAGTCACCCCTTACCGTCCGAAGTCACCCCAGTTGACGGTAAATTAGAATTTTTTAGACATTTTAGAAATGAGGTATCAAAAATAATAATGCCTATTGGAATTTATTTTTATAATAATATTTAATCATGTACAGTATGTGTACATGGGATCTCTCCATAGTAATATGTACTAGAGTTATAAACACGGGAACAGCTCGTCGAGCGCACGCATAGCTTAAGTGGGAATTATTCCGTGGAACTGAGCAACCGAATATTTCAGCGTTCGACAGTGCGTGCAAAGAATTAAAACATTGTAATATAATCCTATGGGGAGATCTTATTTATACGTACTGTACCTAAGTAAATTATAAGCAATATCAAGAAGACATAATTAAACTTATTTTAATATACTCGACTAAACTGTTAAATAAATGTGTTCTTTAATATTATTGGACTATTCTGTAATGACATTAGCATTTAAATAGACTGCCTAAAATAATTTTTAATTGAATTATATATACCTATTTAAAAAAGCTGCCTATTTCAAAAGCTAATAACTTTTTATTACACTTTTTATTAAAAAGGGTCCTTGAATCCTTAAAATGTTTTTCTCGTCTTCGTTTTGGATGGCTAATTTCAATTCTAGTATAATATTTTGGGAAAAAATAAATTTACCTATATTGATATAGTATATTAAAGTACTAGTTTCATAACATACGTTTTTAGCGCACGAGTACAAGAAAACTAGCCGCTTGCGGTGAGTTTTCTAAAGTATTAGTGCTCTAAAAACGTCTTATGAAACGAATGTTTTATACAATTTTTTCTATTTTGCTCTAAAATTTAAATTGATGACTGATTTAGGGATTTTTGTTTTGGGTTGGCTTTACAGTTTACACTATGTTTAAAATTCTGACAACAAATGATATTTTGGTATATTTTACAGTCATCTCTTCTTTTTTCACTGCAATTAACCAGTCCACAATTTTAACACGGTAAAAAATAACCCAAACACAAAATTTTGTAAAAAATTTAACTTTAAATCGACATTGACATTTGCACGCAAAACGTCAAGAGATAGGCTTATGTATGTTGCCAACTCAACAGAAAAAAAAGTAGAGACCCCTTATGGGCTTATAAGAACACGCAAAATGCGTGTGATGAGGAGCTTATAAGAGTCACAAAATAGAAAAAAGCAATATATTATATTTACTTAGTATAAGAACCAAGTCTTTAGTAGTAACTGAAATTTTTTTGCTGAGACGAAGTCGAGGCAAAAATCAGTCAAAAACAGTTTACATACGTGGTGCATATAATATTTTTTCTACTACCTAAAGCTTGTCTCTTCAAATAAAAGTTAAAAATATATCATAGTTTAAAAATTATTTTGACATAGCTGTCAGTTTGACAAATAAGTTAAAAGTTAGTAGGTGTCTTAATTTTTTTTTATTAAAAATGCTTAATAAGGGTCAATAATAAATGCGTTCACTGATTTTATTGGTTGTCAAGGTAAACAAGCATTGACAACGGTAGATAGTATGTAAGCTAGAATTTAAGTAGTAAAAAAAAAGATTTTTTTATGTTTTTTTAATTCTTTTTCAATTTTTTCTGAAAAAATTGTTATATTTGCAATTTTGGCGAAGGCGCCACTATGTATTTTACATTTATTCATACACAAAAATAAAACGATATTTTCTGTAGACAATTTTAAGTTTAGCTTTTATATTTACTGGTGTTTTAGTAAATACTACTTTATTTCTGACAAGCTGGACTTGTCAAGTTTAAAGGCCGTATAAACAAGCTGTTTTTATCCCCAAGGAATAAATAAAGAGTTATTATACAACTCGCAGCCTCATGACCAAGATTAAAATTATCATATAATAGATATCAAATTTTCAAAATCGTCAAAAACTCGCCTAAACAAAACATTTCCAAATTAATAAGGGAAAGATGCCTAATTTCGGATAGTTTTCTAATTTCGGATAGTAGTGTATTTAAGATACTATCTGCAGAGGTAAACTTTTATTTGAAGTCAGAAGTCAAACCTAGTTTTCGGGTTGTAATATATCGCTTCTTATAGATGTTTGGCTGCTGAATCCAAAAAAGTCCAAAAATTCTTTATCGCAAGAGGTTTTCAAAAAAAATAAGCACAAATATGCAACTTTTTATGATTTTGACACTATTTTTCTTGAAAACGAGACCTGATAACTCAGTTCTGCGGCCAGATTTGAATTCAGCAATCAGAAATATACACAGAAAAAATAATTCTTTGAACCAAGGACACGTTTCTTTAAATATGTTCAAATTCATATTCTCTTATTTCAAGGCTAGCATTTCTTTGAACCAAAGTCAATGTCTTTGAATGAAGAGCAGGGGTTTTTGAATGAAGATCCGCGCTCTCCATTGGAGTATATTGACTATACTTCAAAGAAATTCTATCCTTGAACCAAGAGAATATGGATTTGAACATATTAAGACTGTCCTTGGTTCAAGGAATCCTTTTTTTCAGTGTACAGATACTTCATATGAGAAAATCTATATTCTTCATGCTTATTCAATAATGTCAGCCACAAATGCTGAAACAATAAACACCAAAGTACCTTTCACGTGCCGCTTTGGAATATTATTAGATCATATAACCATGCATGGTATAAATTTTAATTGGGATTTTATTACATGCCATAAAGTGGTCCATCAATCTTTTATTTCTTAATATTAATTAAATATTTAATTAAAACATAAAAATATTATTAAAGGCTTGATCATGATTAATCTTTAGTATTTCTTATTATTACACTGCGCAACACAAAATTTACCGAACCATTTTATTTGCGTCTATATTTGATGCTCTGATTTCGAAAACTTTTTCCTTTTTTCTCGATCACCTCGTTTTTTATAGTAAAAAAATAATTAAGGACTAATTAATTTCTTTCTTATGGTGGATGCGTTCTTAGTTAATAGGGCTTTAACCCAAAAAAAGCGGATTTCAAATATCTTTATTCGTTTGTTTTTTATAGGCTTCTAAATTAAAAAAATCAGACTTTTTCGTATTTTTTCACTATATTGCTATAAAAAAATGTATAAATACTAAAGATATGGCTCTGATTTTTATAAGCAACACCAACACACATGTCAGGTTTGTAAAAATAAAAAAGGTTTTAGATTGAATCCAGTAGCGGAGATTTTACGGGGAGATACTGAAAGCAGAACAACAATATTTTGAATTATTTAATGCTATTTTAATGTTTTAAAGCAAGGAGAGTTTTTTTTTTAGTTTTTTTGTGTTGTTTTTTTTATAATAAATTTAATTAATTTCGTTGATCTTCTAAAAATAAAATACTTCAATATTTTTGTTTCTTTTTTTCGATAAACCCCGATAAAATCTCCGTCACTGGATTAAATCTAAAATTTTCTTAATTTTTATAAACTGCACTTATGTGTTAGTATTGCCTATAAAAATTGGAGTCGTATCTTTAGTATTTATATAAAAATTTTATCAAAATATATCTAAAAGATGCGAAAAAATCTATTTTTTTAATTTAGAAGCCTATAAAAAACAAACGAATAAAGATATTTTAAATCCGCTTTATTAATAGAGAAAAAATCGAGGCCAAAAAAAATATTAATTAGACTTTTTTTTACTACAACTATAGGCAAAAAAAACCACAGTGCGCTGTATGTCAAAAAAAAACGAGCTGATCGAGAAAAACGGAAAAAGGTTCTGAAATCAGCGCATCAAACAGAGCCAGATGCAACTTTAAGTTACCAGGCAAATAAAAAAAAATCTTTTTTTGTAAAACAATGTTATTAAAGTAAAATTTTAATAAACTATAGAAATACCCTAATGACTATCGCCAAAAATAATTACAAATCTAGCTATTAGCGGCTTAATGTTTTCTATTTAACAAATAATTAACAATAATTAACAAAGTTTGTGCTAACGGCAAACCGTTTAAGCGTAAAGTAATTTATTAACGTAATATGTAATATACCAGAAACATTTTGTAGCTAATATCTATACCATTTTAATGACGAAACCTAATTAAATAGCCCAGTGTAATAAAACGTTAAAATTTAATAACTAAAAGAAGATGATGCGATGCTATATTATATATTATATATAAATGGGAGCCATAGCGTAGTGGCTAGCGCGTATGCATAGCAAGTCTACTATCGTGAGTTCGATTCTCACTGGCGCCGATTTGCCTTTTTCAGTTAATTAATAATTGAAATTTGTCGAAGGCGATAAGTGAAACGGACACTCCCTAGAAACTGGTTCGAAAGTCAGTATAAGCCGGTGGTTCCCTCTACTACTAGCCCACACAAGTCCTGGACTTAGGGGATGCTTAATTAAGTAGAATAGTACGAGGTTAAACAAACAAACAAACAAACAAATATCAGCCAATTAATTACAGTGGGAGTAAGTGCTTATCCACAGGCTCGTATAACAACATACATAAGAATGCGTTGCCGTGATTGGTTTGAAGAGCCGCCATGTATCTTGTAAGCCAATCACGGTACCGCATTCTTATGTACTATCTTGTTATGCGAGCTTGTAGATATAGCTTAAGTTGTGACACTATAGTGCACTATGTTGGCACCCATTTATCTGCGAGGGTTCAAATATTTACACTAGGTGGTGAATTTGGTAACTTAATAGGGAATTTATTCTTGTAAGTGCTTTCTGGTAATACTTCTCACACCAGGTGACGAATTTGGTAACATAGGAAATTTTATCTTAAGAATACTGGTAAAACTGTTTAGTTATTCAGTAACTGGTCTTAGCTGCCAGGGTGATCCAAATATCATATGGTGTTTGTTAATTAATAGTGTTGGTTTGTTTTTCTTATAGTATATTAAAGTACTAGTTTCATAACATACGCACGAGTACAAGTTTAGAAAACGAGCCGCTCGCGGCGAGTTTTCTAAAGTACTAGCTAAAAACGTGTTATGAAATGAGTGCTTTATACAATTTTTTCTATTTTGCTCTAAAATTTAAAAAACTTACATTTAAATTGATGACTGATTTAGGGATTTTTGTTTTGGATTGGCATTACAGTTTACACCATGTTTAAAATTCTAAGAACAAATGATATTTTGATATATTTTATAGTCATCTCTTCTCTTTTTTACTGCAATTAACCAAGCCACAATTTGAACATGGTAAAAATAACCTAAACACAAAATTTTGTAGAAAATTCAACTTTAAAGCGACATTGACATTTGCACGGAAAACGTCAAGCGATAGGCCAGGTCTATTGCCAACCCAAAAGAACAAAAAGTACAGACCCCTTATGGGCCTATAAGAACACGCAAAATGCGTGTAATTATAAGCTTATAAAAGTCGTAAAATAGAAAAATTTCTTTATTCTATAGATAATTTTATACTTAATAAACAATTTGCAAATCCTAAGTGAAAATTCTTGCCATAACGCACCACCTAGTATACAAAATTTGAACCACTGGTGGATAACAATGGCTGCCATCCATATTCGCCAATCAACCAATCAACGAGACATTATTCCTGCCCCCTCCCCCCAAATTGCATGAGTAAAAGTGATGTTTCCACTTATATTTTTGGTCAGTTTATTTTATAAAATTAAATCTGACGCCACAAGTGGGGTAGAAGTTTATTATATCAGTGTAATAAAGTGCTTGCTCAACAAGTGTACGCGCTCACAAGTCTCGGAGGTATTACATGGTAATAAAATTAAATGCATGCTACATTTCATTAATTAATGTTTAATTAAATCGCTTAAATTTTGTTTAATTTACTTGATTGAATAATAAGCATGCATGGTTAAATATTTTATTTATTTAAACCGATTAAACAACTTTTCATACGATTCGTTTGCTTATTATTAATCGTAGGATAAAAATTCTTACACAGTTAAAATACTTATTTATAATACAAGGGCAAAAAGTTAAGTTTTACGATTGAGTAGGTTTATAGAAGCCGAGGGCCGGCCGATCGGGCCGGCCCGAGGGTAATAAAAACCTACTCAATCGTAAAATATTTACCCGTGTATTATAAAATATTTTTTATTTCATTTTTACTAATTATAATAAATTATTAAAATATACTTAATTTAAAATTGCAAAAAGTATTTCTTTTTAGTGTCTCATCACTTATCCACTTATCCATGACAAATTTCTATCCAATCAAATCGCTAAAAAAACAATTGAATCGTTTCTTTTGCGTGCGGTTTCATTTTTAAATTATAAAGGCTATAGCTTGGTGATTAATTTCTGTTAAAATGTGTCTGTTATGAAAATAGTAATACTTCTGAACCGTTCTATGAATATTTTAAATATTGAAATTAATTTTACAATTGAAATTTTGTGTTTTTAATTAATTTTAGTGGATGAATACAGATTAATTAGTTAACATATATTTGAGGTTATGTTATTTTGTATGAAATGATTATAATAACTGTATCTGGTCAAAAAGAACATTTAGTTCAAGACGAAAAGTGACCTAAAGGTCATATTTCTTTATAAATATTACAGTAAAGCTAAAGCATCTGCTTTTAAAAAGCTTAAAAATAACAAGTTTTAATTAGCGGGCGAAAAAAAGCTTTTTGGCCCTAGGGCCCGTAAAACATGAACAAAAAGTGTCTCTTTTAGAATCAATCGAATAAAAAGTATTTTATATTTCCTATAAAAGATGTTAATTACTTTTTGTTGTAGGACTATTAGTTTATAAGATATAGCGATTTTATTATTTTTATCTATCTCATTTAAACTCCTTTTAATGAAAATGCAGCAACGAGTAAAATGATCACATCTCACATTGTGTGACTTCTCATAATGCATATCTCTTTGAACAAAGCGTCGCGATGCGTCGCTTCACGACGCGACCAATTTAAACCATGTCACACACCGGTAGAATTTTCATAAAACACGGCAGATATCTTAGTACTGAAGGTTTTGGTCAAAAAAATGGTTATACACTTAATTAAAATAAAAAGTCCAAACCAAAAAAATGGTTTTACACTTAATTAAAATAAAATTATTTGGGTATAACATTAGACAAACTGACTACCTGGGCAAATCACATTTAATTTTTGATATGACTTGATTACCGGTTAACGCCACATTTAGAGCTATCACGTTGACGCAGGTCAAAAATGTAAAACTTCTCTCAATTGGTAAATAATATACTATTGTTCTGTTATATAATACCACGAGTCAGTTTTAGTCGCCATATTTAACACTAAAGGCATATTTTTTAAAGTATTAACGCTAATATAATTTCCTTAAACGCTTTCTCTTTATTTTCATAGATAAATAAATAAATAAATAAAATTTAAAAGAACTATGTAATAATCCGCATGAATAATAAAGTATAAATAAAGATTCAAGCGCTTATTTTTCTATATTTAAATACTTTAAATTGTCTGAAAGTTGTGACAAAAATGAAGAGTTACTTCCCGCTATTATTATTTTTTTTAATGGAAGTAGGATTATTTATATATAATAAATAAACTATTATACTACCAATTCTTCTGCCAAACCTGTTATTAAATTAAATGTTTTCATTAAGAAATTTTTGGCATCCAAATCATTTTAGTTTATTTTTAGTTATTAAGCTCAAGTAGATTGAAGTGCCTAGATGATATCTCTGACATAAGCCTATAAAACCTAAAGGTCTATGGTCCGTTTTTTCAAGCAAGATAGTAAATTAAAAATCGAACAATGAATATTTTCAAAACAGATTCAAATATTGAATGTGTGAATATACTGCGTAGTTTATTTTATAAAACATAACTATATAATATACACAAACATATACTACTCAAAAATTTTGTAAAAATATTTACTGTGCGATGTTTAAATTACTATCTTGCTTGAAAAAACAGACCATAGACCTTTAGGGAAAAATGCAAAATTTACATTTTTGTAATAGAATTTTGTACCAATACTACACAAGATAGTCATGAATAAAAAAAGTCAATAGCATTACCCCAAAATCGAGAAAAGCGGCAAATGTAACGTGAAAATGGAAGGGAAATAAAGATAGCAAAAGTGCAATTTGCCTAACGATGAAGCGCGCCGTTTAGTTAATAGAATTACTTGACCGCCCTGCAATTTTATACAGAGTGCTGTGTAGGCATTCGTTATTTCAATTTAAGGGAACAATATTACATTATTTAAGAGTAAAAGTAATGATTTTCTACACTTTAACTACAGCGAATTTAAAACTTTAATTTTACTGTTAATAGAACATAAAAAATTGACTTCAAGCCTTAAAAATAGGAACTACATAGGTCCAGAAAGAAAATATATTATTATATATTTTAATATTGAGAACTATGGTCTGTTTTTTCAAGCAAGATAGCAAATTAAATATCGCACAGTAAATATTTTTACAACAGGTTCGAATAGTATACGTTTGTGTATAGAATATAGTTATGTTTTATAAAATAAACTACGCAGTATATTCGCACATCCAATATTCGAATCTGTTTTGAAAATATTCACTGTGACATTTTTAATTTACTATCTTGCTTGATGACCATAGTAACTGAACCACTATAATAGTTCCAAGTAATACCATAAAAATAACAATATTTCTGGGCATTAAAAATATCTTATATATTTTAAAGTTTCACTTACTATCTCAAAATCCTCAAATTTAAGAATAGTAGTTTTCGTAACGAATAAGCGACTTTAGTCCTAAGGACTTGTCGCAAACGAGTTGCGAACAACAATTTTCGTTCGTTCTACAGTCTAGACTCTTTAAAAATGTCCAAACGAATTACCCGTGTTTAATTTTGAAATTTCAGTATTTTATAAACGTCAAATGACTTTTGTCAAAATGAAAGCTATGTGTACTCGTTTGGATAAATGAGTCTGCATAGTTATCATTTCATTCAAATATGCACTGTGTACTCGTGCGATAGAAATATATCCAAACGAGGATATATAGTGAACATGCATTTTTCTTTATTTCGTGTACACTAGGTCGTACGAAAAATATATAAACTTACAATATTTTATCCGATTTAGTTCGTTGTGTACCCCCTTAAACCAGACTTCGGAAAGCAATTATATGCGCTTATTGGACATCAAAGTTTTAATTAAAAACATCATATAGAACCTTTCTAATCAGGCTCGTAACTGGAAAAAAAATTCAGGGGTGTTGAGCACCCCCTGTCAAACATTTTTTATAATATTTTCAGTGGTGCTCCGAAGCATTTTTTGAGAGGACGGGGGGGGGGTAGATCAAGTATTTTACTGACCAGTTTCCCTTTACCCCTCAATTTTACGAAATCTGCCATTCAATTTTACCAACTGGACTTTAGTACCCCCTGTGGGAGTGCTTAGAGCTTATTTCGCCAGGGGGTGCTTATTAAAATCATGCCAGGGGATGCTGAGCACCCCCCCCCTAGTTACGGGCCTGTCTTTAATGGAAAGTTAAAAACTTCATTCTCCCGAGCTAAGTAGGAGGAAAATCATTTTCTCAAAATGATCTTTGTAATTATATTTAAGTACCTACATTATGACCTTAGAAACAAATAGAGTAGCTGTAACATTGAAAATTACCTGTGCTAATTTAAGATAAGCTACAAAACATATCCATAGTGTGTCTCTTAGGTACATCCTTCCTTTTGTGAGAATGTTCTCATAAATTACCAGCTTGCTTATTGCATATCACCCTTAAACAAATGGAGCAGTTGAGCGTCTTCACAAGACATAAAACAAAAGAAGGGGTAGATAGTAAGTCTATGTTTGTCAACAGACTATATTTGGCCCAAAATAAATATTATTCATTAAACTAGAGAAGGAATTATATTATATATTTATATATTATATTATTTTTATAAGTTAAAAAGAGAAATTAATTTTTTTATGTAGGTTAATATTACTTTCTCGCATTGCTAGTCTATGCTTTCTCTTAAAATGTGGGGTATCATTAAGGTACTTTTCTCAATCAGAATATTCTTAGAAATATTTTCTTTTCATAATAACGTAATATCCTCACATAAATGTAGAGGTTGAGCGTCTTCATAAAGCGTTGAAAATAATAGTGATGATCCAGCCAACATTTAACTTAGAGGTTGAGCTTTATTAAAAGCTAGAATCCTTAGTATATGTATGTAAGAATCCTGTACACACTTACTCGTAGTAGGAAAACATAATTCCTCTAAATTCTTAAAATACTCTTATTGTGTACTACCAACCTAATTGTAATTACATTAAAAATTTAAATTAAAGTGCAAGTATTGTAAACGCTAAAACCCAATTTATTAAAGATGTAGAAATGTAGAGAGACTTTTTTTATTTTGTAACAGTTGAACAAATGATTGAATAGAGTTCTGTCTGAGATTTAATTTATTCGTTTTAAACGCAAATCACTTAAATTTAATTTAATTAATAGCAATTTTAAAGAAATTAATCACAATTAAATCTTCAAAATGAAAGCAAAATATGCATAATTTATTATATTCTCCACAGACTCGCAAGAAAATACCTTGTTTTTACTCCTTTACGACTATAACTTGACATGTTTAAAAGTTAACAATAATTTCATTTTTTCCTGTAATGCCAACCCAAAAAAAAAAGTAGAAACCTCTTATAGGCCTATAAGAACACGCAAAATGCGTGTGATTATGAGCTTATAAGAGCATTGGTTTCGAGATATTGGCGTTTAAAGCAGTAAAAGGTTTTTTTAGCATATCTCACATATTTATAACCCGATTTCAAAAAATTATATTTTAAATAAAAGCTTTTTTTAAGCCCTATAAAAAATGTTATATACAGTTTTTTGCTAGAATATCATATTTTAAAGATACAGAATTTAAAATCAAATAAAACACCCAGTTTGAAATTTGCAAACTAGATGGCTCTAGTGTACAATAGTGCCGATGTTTTGACAGGGCGCTCGCAACGTTTCATCTAGTTGATTTTAAATAATAAATAAAAAATAAATTGCAAAGCTTTAGAGGAATTTAAATTAATAAATTTAATATGGAAAGCATAAAAATTAGATTTGATTCATATCTTTTATTGTTCGCTTGCAACTTTATTAGGTTTCATTATTCATTTGCTTAGCTTCCGTAATTCTTTTCAGAAAATCCAGCAGAAAGTTGAAAATGTCAAATGAAAAATATCTGAATTATTCACAGGTCAATAGTTTTAAAAGTTTTTGATGAGAAAGGAAATTATAAAAAGTCGAAGAAGTTAAAAAGTTGTTTGTAAATGTTCTAGCTGAGAAAAAGCGAAAACAATAACACTAGGCAACACGGTTTCTTGCTCTGATTGCAGTCATATGTTCATCAGTAATTTTGGGTTGTTGAGACCGAATCTGCCCTCGGAATGTTTCTACTACCTCAGATTTCTAAGAAAAATGTAAAAAATCATTATTTTAGCCCTCTTTTTTTCTAAAATCATGGGAGATAAAAATATTCTGAGGACAAATTTGGATTCGGCGACTCAATATTAGTTAAAAAATACCCAACCCAACTTTAATTTCATAGGTAAAATAAGTAGGAATACTGGGGAAAATAATATTTAAAAAACAATGATCCTGTGACACAACTAAATAGTGGTTGGGGGTGAGGAGAGGGGTGCAAAAAGCTTAGTGCCACGTACTCATGCTAAAAAACGCCAAAAATCGTCACTAGTGGGTCGAAAGTTGATAAGAAAATATATTTTTTTGGCTCGGGAAAAAATTTTACACTGTGTGCTTTACTTTTATTGCTTTTTCATTTATTTACCTTTACGAACCAACTAAGCAAAATAGAAATTTGTATTTTAAATTGTAATATTTTAGTAGAGAATTTTATGATTACAAATTAGGTCATATAAAATTTTTATACAAATTTGATAGTTTTGCCACAAATGAGCAATTAAGTAAACTCTGCACTTTAATTTTAGGCTTTTTATTATTTTTTCGAGTACTTACTCTGACAGTAGGTCCTTTGCATACATATTTTTGAACTCCTCGTATTTTTTTATATACCCTAAAGTTTACAAAATCCTACTTCTTTGTAAGATTTTGAAAAAAATCATCCTTATTTCCTGGACTGATATCTCAAAAATGTGAGGCGCTGGAATTTTTATATTATTATATATTCAGATTTTTTAATTTTCCGATAGGGGAAAAAAAGTTTCGATTTGTTGCCTAGTGTAATTTACCCCAGTAAAGAAATAGGAGTAGTTATTTCGTATATTTAACAGGAAAAGGAAAAACCAAGGATTTTTCTTGTGGTCGTTCTGTATCCATAAAAAATTACATAGAATTTTCTCAGTATAGCAAGTAAGCCCTTAAGTAAACTTTAAGGTAAAATATAAAACTGGTTTAACTAAAAATTTCACATGGAAAGCTGAGCGTAACGTAACAAGTGGTAGATAAAATCTTACAAGTTTAAAAAAAGACTTCCTCAGCTAAAATAAAGTTTTCTGTAATTTTACAGTAACACTGATTGTTATTTTTATCTTTTCTTCAATTAAATTAAAGACGGTTTCGATGTATCTAAAGGAATTTATTATTAGCGAATTTCTTAAAATATAACCTGAAAGAGTTACTGTTGTTTTATGGTTAAAATTTTTAATTGGAAGTTTAATCTCTGCATTTTAGCCACACGTTTTCCATGTAGGGTTAGGCCGTTTATAGGTAGTACAAACACTAGTATTTGTTTATAGGTTAATTTCCTTTTACAAAGCTGTCGTACGTATGTGTGTATGTACGTATGTATGTCCGGGCTTACTCCAATATAGTAACAATTTACAGGCTTAGTATGGTATTTTCCCAACTGTGCATATTATTCTCGTTGAAAAAATAGCTTACATTACTTTAGTGAATTTTTTTTATATTTTACTCGGTTTTGTCACTACCTATTTTTTCGGGTATAGTATGGTAGCGCTAGTGCGTTCGAAAGGATATCTTTTGGAGGGTGTACCGCGTTTTCCTGTCTAGAATAAGTAAAAACTAAAAAATTATCAGGCGCTGCCCTGGTTACTTATTATAGAAAAGAAAATGTACGGTTGCGATCGGCTAACTGGCATCAGTACGGGCACAGGGGTTCATGGATTAAAAATTATGATAATAAGCTTAGTTTAACACCTTGGGCGCCAGAATCTTGTAAACATACATGTGCTTGGCAGTTTATGTGTTAAGATTCAAACACATAAAAAATAATGTACTAGAATATTAATTATCTTTTACAGCATGTATAAACCTGAAAAATAACTATGATTTGAATAGATTTGTATATCTTGTGTTGATTATAATTTAAACAAAAACTCAAATATGTGCTGTTACAATGTTTATTTAAAATGACAAGTAGACAACTTTAATTAATCATATTAATTAAAATAAAATTATAAATTACCAAAAGTATGGTGAAAAGACCCCATTGCGAAATATAAAAAAAAAATGTGGTGAACTACCCTATTGCAAAAATGTTAAAATATGTATACCAAAATTATTATGGTGAATAACCTAAATAAAAACAGTAATATAAGGTATGTGTTAATAAGTGAAAAATAGTAATCTAGGCGTACTGCCCAAAGTTGCAACTTTGTTTACAAACCAACCTAGAATATTCATAATAAAATAGAGCACCTTAATAAATATTAAAATTTGAGAACTTGGATATTTTACCAAAAATAAATATAGTAAACCGCATTTTCATTATTTACACTAAAACTATAAAAACCTGTTAATTAAAGTTGTCCCTGGAACGACCAAATACGTTGTCCCACTCCCTGATGATGTACGTCACTGTGCAGAACATTTCCTTGTCCTTGCCTTGAGAACTCCTTACAAATTTGAACACGTTTGAAACTCAAACGCTTGAGGATCCATTGAAACGTTTGTAAACCTCTTGGCCTAAAAACGGTACTGCAATTTACTGAACATCTTGAAAAATCTTGAAAACTCTTGAAAACTAATGTGGAAAATTGAAGAACACCTCAATGAAAATTGAAGTTAAAGTTGAAATGGAAAGCTTCGCCATCGATACTCGTAAAATTTGAGATAACGGTATCGTTGTAAAATATAAAAGCTTCACCAACAATTTTCATAAAATTTGGGATAGAGGTATCGTCAAAACATTCGAAGAACGTTAGAACAGAAATGGAAAAGCTTCACCAACAATCCAGTCCAAAACTGAATTAATTGGAGCAGTAAGTGCTGAATACTAGAATACTCTGCAGCCTGAAGCCTTCATCTGTACGCCTTTTGAAAGATGAATATTGTGGAATTTCCATTAAAACTGCTTGAACTAATTACGTAGGATTATACTACACTTCATTACAAACTTATTGCAACATTTTTACACAAACATAAACCACGGATGGTTTCACAAAAATCAGATTCTGATTTTACGACCTGAACGCCATTGCTTGTCGTTTTGAAAAAGCACGCCACTCCCTTCAACTCCGGCAAGGTACAAAACTCCCCCCGTGGCGAAACTTGGAACTACGAACAACAAATCGATTTTGAGGGTAGGCAACACAAAAAACATCTATTCATAATCCCCATAATACTTGAAAATAAAGAAAAAGAATACTCTAAATAAGTTTAAAATGCCTAGCCATACATCTAACAATCGTTTCATATGGTTTAAGAAATGATACGACGAAAATAAACCAACTTGAAGTCATCAGCTGACCATGCAATGCATACTGTATACCTGAATGCGGGTAGAAGTAAAACTAACCTCAAAATTAGGTAAACAATCTTTGATAATGATTTTATCCGACTTCCAGAAGCTTTAGCTGTGATTAAAAAGGTAAGACTAGCTGAAAAACATCAGTAGCTAACTCAAGTACTGAATGTAGTAGATTACTAGACGTTTGTTATTATATTTTAGGCTATCAAAAGTAAACACCAAAAATAAGACAAATTCTGTAATAAAAGAAAAATGACCCAGCAAATGGAATCAAGGACCATCGCAAGACTTCCACAAGACCATACAATAAGTCTGTACTCAATCTTATATGTGCAAATAGAAAGAAATACTAACTTCTGAAAAAATGGTAACATCGTATGATTACGTGACACAGATCAGGTAATCTTTAAAAACAGTGGCAGTCATAACTGCTACACAGCCCTCCTCCGAATAAATAAAAAATATTTATTCCCAAAAATATTTTTTAACCCAGAGTATAAACTCCAATAGTTAACTCTAAATAGAACATTACAATATCACAAAGAATAACCCCGTAACCAAAAAAAATTACTCCTAACTTATGCTACTAGCATATTCTGATTCTGTAACCAAAAACTATTAAATTTACTTATTATTTATTGTAGCTTTATTCCCCTTTCCGAATATATACAAAAATAAAAATATTTATTTATTTTTCATTGCATTTCTATCCAATTTTTATGAATCAATATTGAATCAATGTTTATTGAACTTGTTATTGAATGCATTTTTATTGAATTTTTAGTTAAGCCTGATATCTACGCGTACCACACGCCTATTTACTAGGGACAAATCCATGAATTGACAAAATCGAGTTATAGTTACACAATCGGGAAGTTACATAATCGGGAAAATTCTTATTAACTAAAATTCAACAACAATGACTTTTTAATATCAATAATCCTTATTATTGACACTAAGTCCAAAAACTTTTTAGTCCATAGTTTTGACCGTTATTAACCTTTTAATTTTTCAGGTATTCTAATCAAGATCTCAATCAAAACTGAAGAACACTCACTCTACACCCATCTACTAAAATGTCGCAGCAATCAGTTCTAGACCTGATCCCTCGAGCATCAAAGAAAATATTTTTTTTTTTTTACAATATTTGACTTTATTTTATTTAAAATAAAATTTAACTATTTACACTTGACTTTTACTCACTCTTAGCTAATATTTACAATTAACGGTTTTATTTTTCTTTCTGAAATTTAAAAACTCATGCATGCAGTTATCCGACGGATACATCACTATTCGAACCCAAATATTTCTTAAGATCTTTAACGTGCCAGTCTCCAATGGATTGACCGTTTTTATCCTGTAACACATAAACCAAATTTGACTTTTTACCTATTATCTTACATAACACGTACTTAGGCGCTAATTTTGACGCAAAATAATTTACTGCGCTGGAAAGAACTTTATTTCTTTTCCATACCTTCTCACCTATCGTGAACGTTACGTCACGCTTTCTAAGGTTATAGGCTCTTCTATTTCGCTCGTATGCTTCATGCAATTTAGTTTTTACATCCGCAAAAATGTCTTTTAACCCAACTAAATCCTTAAAATACATTTCCCGAGAATCCGGTTCCAACTCAACGTCTTGAGTGGACGAAACTTTGCCATAGTAAGCCCCTGTTAAAGGTACGATTCTTCCAAAATTGAGAAACGCCGGCGAATGTCCGTGGACCTCATTAACTGCGGTACGAAGCGCAAGACCTATTTTACCTATATTTTTATCCCATTCCCGGTGATTTTCTTTTATATAAGACCTTATCGCCGTTTCTACCGTTCGATTCTGTCTTTCTGTAGGATTTACTTGTGAATGAAATTTGGCATTGTACCAGATTTTTTGAACTTGATAGTCGTCCGCAAGCTTTTTGAAAGCTTTCCCAGCAAACTGAGTACCATTATCGACAATAATGTACTGCGGTACGCCATATATTAAGAACACCTGATTTTCTATAAATTGCGTTTTTATTTGTTACACTTTTTTGTTCACCCTGTATATTTCAGAATTTCACAAACTCAAAAAATCTCTCATCTTTCATCAAACTTTAATCCATTCTATATATTTTAGAATTTCATAACCAAAAACCTCTCAACTTTATTTTCTCCTATATATTTTAGAACTAAAATAACTCACTGGCCAAACTTTTCTCTCTTTATTTTACTCTATATATTTCAGAATTAAAATAATCAAAACTATGCACCAAAATGTTTGCTTTTCAAAAAAAATTCTCTCTAACTTTTATTTTTACCCTGTATATTTCAGAATCAAAAATAACCAAAAACTGTACCACTGCGTCCAATACTTTTTTTATTACGATCCTATATATTTTAGAATTCGAATAAAACTCAAAACTTTACCCTTTTGGTACTCTCAACCTATCCGTGGTTTCTTTTCTCCCTGTATACACCAAACTATTTTTTAAACATTGCACACCTATTGTTTAAATCAAATCAACAACCATATCCAGTTTTGTCTAAATATCTTAAAAATATCTTAAAAATATCTCAAAAAAAATTTTTTTTTTTTTTTTTTTTTACTTTATATTTTTTTCACAAACTTCAAAAATTTAAAAGTTAAACTAGCTTAATCCCACGTTATTTGGGCGCCATTGTGTACCGCGTTTTCCTGTCTAGAATAAGTAAAAACTAAAAAATTATCAGGCGCTGCCCTGGTTACTTATTATAGAAAAGAAAATGTACGGTTGCGATCGGCTAACTGGCATCAGTACGGGCACAGGGGTTCATGGATTAAAAATTATGATAATAAGCTTAGTTTAACACCTTGGGCGCCAGAATCTTGTAAACATACATGTGCTTGGCAGTTTATGTGTTAAGATTCAAACACATAAAAAATAATGTACTAGAATATTAATTATCTTTTACAGCATGTATAAACCTGAAAAATAACTATGATTTGAATAGATTTGTATATCTTGTGTTGATTATAATTTAAACAAAAACTCAAATATGTGCTGTTACAATGTTTATTTAAAATGACAAGTAGACAACTTTAATTAATCATATTAATTAAAATAAAATTATAAATTACCAAAAGTATGGTGAAAAGACCCCATTGCGAAATATAAAAAAAAAATGTGGTGAACTACCCTATTGCAAAAATGTTAAAATATGTATACCAAAATTATTATGGTGAATAACCTAAATAAAAACAGTAATATAAGGTATGTGTTAATAAGTGAAAAATAGTAATCTAGGCGTACTGCCCAAAGTTGCAACTTTGTTTACAAACCAACCTAGAATATTCATAATAAAATAGAGCACCTTAATAAATATTAAAATTTGAGAACTTGGATATTTTACCAAAAATAAATATAGTAAACCGCATTTTCATTATTTACACTAAAACTATAAAAACCTGTTAATTAAAGTTGTCCCTGGAACGACCAAATACGTTGTCCCACTCCCTGATGATGTACGTCACTGTGCAGAACATTTCCTTGTCCTTGCCTTGAGAACTCCTTACAAATTTGAACACGTTTGAAACTCAAACGCTTGAGGATCCATTGAAACGTTTGTAAACCTCTTGGCCTAAAAACGGTACTGCAATTTACTGAACATCTTGAAAAATCTTGAAAACTCTTGAAAACTAATGTGGAAAATTGAAGAACACCTCAATGAAAATTGAAGTTAAAGTTGAAATGGAAAGCTTCGCCATCGATACTCGTAAAATTTGAGATAACGGTATCGTTGTAAAATATAAAAGCTTCACCAACAATTTTCATAAAATTTGGGATAGAGGTATCGTCAAAACATTCGAAGAACGTTAGAACAGAAATGGAAAAGCTTCACCAACAATCCAGTCCAAAACTGAATTAATTGGAGCAGTAAGTGCTGAATACTAGAATACTCTGCAGCCTGAAGCCTTCATCTGTACGCCTTTTGAAAGATGAATATTGTGGAATTTCCATTAAAACTGCTTGAACTAATTACGTAGGATTATACTACACTTCATTACAAACTTATTGCAACATTTTTACACAAACATAAACCACGGATGGTTTCACAAAAATCAGATTCTGATTTTACGACCTGAACGCCATTGCTTGTCGTTTTGAAAAAGCACGCCACTCCCTTCAACTCCGGCAAGGTACAAAACTCCCCCCGTGGCGAAACTTGGAACTACGAACAACAAATCGATTTTGAGGGTAGGCAACACAAAAAACATCTATTCATAATCCCCATAATACTTGAAAATAAAGAAAAAGAATACTCTAAATAAGTTTAAAATGCCTAGCCATACATCTAACAATCGTTTCATATGGTTTAAGAAATGATACGACGAAAATAAACCAACTTGAAGTCATCAGCTGACCATGCAATGCATACTGTATACCTGAATGCGGGTAGAAGTAAAACTAACCTCAAAATTAGGTAAACAATCTTTGATAATGATTTTATCCGACTTCCAGAAGCTTTAGCTGTGATTAAAAAGGTAAGACTAGCTGAAAAACATCAGTAGCTAACTCAAGTACTGAATGTAGTAGATTACTAGACGTTTGTTATTATATTTTAGGCTATCAAAAGTAAACACCAAAAATAAGACAAATTCTGTAATAAAAGAAAAATGACCCAGCAAATGGAATCAAGGACCATCGCAAGACTTCCACAAGACCATACAATAAGTCTGTACTCAATCTTATATGTGCAAATAGAAAGAAATACTAACTTCTGAAAAAATGGTAACATCGTATGATTACGTGACACAGATCAGGTAATCTTTAAAAACAGTGGCAGTCATAACTGCTACAAGGGAAAGAAAGATGAGATGTTCGCTTACCATGGGAATGTTTTCTTCTATTCTGGGGCACCCCACATATCATCTGCTGCTGTCGTCTTGGTAGTATCAATTTGAAAAAGTGGTTGCATTGTGGGATTTATAGCCTAGTCCACTTGTAATTAATTGTTAATTGTTCAAGTAAAAGTTAACCTCACATTAAAAGCGTGTGAGAAGGTTCGCTTGTCATTTTGATTCTGAGAGTACTCATATATTCGCGGCGTTGCCAATTCTATTCAATGTCGCTACTACTACCAGGCAGACAATTATATAGTAAGATAAATACTTGGTTGCCTACTTTAACTGTGATAAATACTAAACACTACGTGGAAGTAACATACTATATACCTATAATATAGGTGTATACCTATATAGGTCTTATATATGTATACTTTTGGAAATTTAATTAAAATTTAATATTTCTATTATAAACGAATAGAATACTGGTATGTTATTGACATGAAAATTGAGTGCGTGGAAAATGATAAGGGTTTGAAAGGGGGTTGCTCTCTGTTATATGATTGAAATAAATCAAATAATACATTTTCAATATTGAAACAAAGGAAATATAAGAACGGAGAGAATATTTTATTCGAATATATGACCGCATAAAAGTTCCATATAATATACTCAATTCTATAAAATATTTAAATATATGAAACCCCTAACATGAATGGTAAGTATGGTATAAATATTTTCAGCAATCTTTTACTTTGACATAAAATATGTCAAAAGTTTTGCATTCATTGTGCTTTGGACATGTTTTTTACTTTTCTTGATGTTTTGGACCTTCAAAACTCGAAACAGACACAATATATGTTTTTGTATATACCATCTATATGTAAAAGGTTTATGAAAATTATTGCTCATGTCTAAGTCATGAGCTTTTATTTACATACCAAGTGTATAAAACTGATCAAAATGCATTAACATTAACATGTTGTTTTTTATCCTCGTACATTCTACTTATGGTCTGTTTCATCAAGCAAGAGAGTAAACTAAAAATCGCACAGTGAATATTCTCAAAACAGATTCGAATATTGGATGTGCGAATATACTGTGTAGTTTGTTTTTTAAAACATAACTATATTCTATACACAAACATATACTATTCAAATCTGTTGTAAAAATATTTACTGTGCGATTTTTAATTTACTCTCTTGCTTGATGAACAGACCATAATTAAGCCTCCTCTAAGTCCAGGTCTTATATAGAGTAATAGTAGAAGAAACCAATGACTTTCTAACAAGTTTTTAGGGGAGTCTCTGTTTTATTTGTTTATTAGTTTATTTGTTTATTCTCATTGTTAGACCTATTTTCTTCCGAATAATTAACCAGGGTTTCTCTATATAATCATGAGGTTTTCAGTGCGCAAGTACTAATCGGATATGTATCCTGACTTGCGCACTATCACTGATAAATTACTACTGTAGTAATTTCCACGCTAATATAAAAAGTTATCATTAAAAACACAAAAAAAAAATATCTTCAAACGTCCACTTAAAATTCAACAGTTCACACGTTTAATAACCACAAATATATGGTTCACTTTAACTTGTACATACTACATTAATATAAAAATACTCTAGGCACATCATAGAAGATGGTAAAACAAAAATACACAAGGCACATCATAAAAGATGGCAAATTCGCTGCACTGGAATGTGGCAAGAAAGATACACCCGTCCCATTCAAAGGCCACGCTGTAACTGGACCTATTTGTCGCCTTCGACAATTTTCAATGAAAAAGGCAATCGGTGCGGCGCGAGTAAGAATCGAACTCACACAAGCCGACATGCTAAGTAAAGGGCTTAACTCGTTCCCTAGAAAAAGTAAACTGTATATTCAGTTACAAATGGATAGAAAATCGGAAGTTATTACAAAAATTAAAGAACATTTGTATAGATCATGACGGTATAAAGCACACAGTGTAGGATATAAGGAAGGCTACCGAAAAGTCTATAAATGTTTCCTATGATACTTAAACCATTGGCACTCTGTATGTTAGTTAACACTGTATCTTATTAACGTCATTTATATGAAACGTTTATTTAAGACAGGTACACGGAAAAAAAAATTATAGCTAGGAGCGTTATAACACACATACCAAGTAAATTATAATCGCTTATATATAAATACAAGGCTTTCTCTTACAATTATGACAGTCAGTGTAAAAATTTATATGAAATACTTTAATTGTTTAGTGAATAATAAAATATAACAAATAGTATGGCATTTATAGCTTAAATAGATTTAATTATTGTCCGTGCTAATAATTTTTATAATATAATAAAATTTCTGTAAATTTATAATAGTGCCTGTAATAAATATAATCGTGTCTGTAATATATATAATCGTTTCCAATTTATTTTTAACATTATTAGTTATTGTGTCCCTTATAATCTATAGCTTAAATCACTATAATTTGCCACTGTTACCAAATATCTTATAATGTATAGCGCAGAGCCCACTAATTTCTTTCCGTGTAGTTAACTAAAATAACTGAATAAATACTACTAGATTAATTTTACAGAAATATTTATTTTTATTACGTACTATACCGATGCCAACTAAAATACTAATTATGTGCTATGTGCTATCTTACTATAATACCGTTAGAAGCTAAAAAACCCATTACACGGAAAGAAATTAGTGGGCTCTGCGCTATACATTATAAGATATTTGGTAACAGTGGCAAATTATAGTGATTTAAGCTATAGATTATAAGGGACACAATAACTAATAATGTTAAAAATAAATTGGAAACGATTATATATATTACAGACACGATTATATTTATTACAGGCACTATTATAAATTTACAGAAATTTTATTATATTATAAAAATTATTAGCACGGACAATAATTAAATCTATTTAAGCTATAAATGCCATACTATTTGTTATATTTTATTATTCACTAAACAATTAAAGTATTTCATATAAATTTTTACACTGACTGCCATAATTGTAAGAGAAAGCCTTGTATTTATATAATAAGCGATTATAATTTGCTTGGTATGTGTGTTATAGCGCTCCTAGCTATAATTTTTTTTTTCCGTGTAGTTTTTAAAAAGTTCACAAAATAGAAAATAGCATATTGTGCACCTAGTATGCGAACTAAGTCTTTAGTGTTCGAGACTGAAACTGTTTTGCTGAGACGGAGTCGAGGCAAAAAATCAGTCGAGAACAGTCGAGAATTTATTCATAAAATGTTTAAATTTCTTAATTGTTAATTGTTTTTCTATTGAAAAAAAATATAAAAATAAAATTTATTCAATTAAGTATATATAAAAGTATATTTTATTTTTAACTCGCTCGTAGAAAAAATATTGTTCCTAACACATGCGTAAAGAGGCTTTTCCGCACTCGACTGCTTGCCTGAACTCCGCTACGCGTCGTTCAGGCAAATGCAATCTAGTGCAAAAAAGAGCCTCTTTTCACACTTGTTAGAAAATTACTACATTGTATTTTTCGTATGTTTTCTTTTAATCTCAAAACTCAAAACCTGAAACATTCTAAATAAAAAAGGTTATAAAAATACCTTTACAAATTACTTTAGAAACAAATGCTTTGCGCTTCAGCAAATTCGACGCTACAAATACATTTTAAACCAATTATAATTAATTTATTGTGGCAGAAGTTAAAACCGTTGCTGTCAATAAAACCAATAGTTTCAGCAATTCCACTAAATTAGATTTAAATAATAATTACTATCTATTATACAGTACGTGTAAATAATAATTACTTTTTAGTATACAGTACGTGTAAATGAGATGCCTCCATATCCAATTAAAAATTTTCAAAATTTTTACATGACTAAAGCACCGCTATAGCTCGCCTTGTAGGAACCAGAGCAGGCCTAAACATATGTTATAACATGTTACAATAGTTATTTATGGTACTAGTGGGTAAAGTAAGATATTGCCCATGAGAAAATTAACCTGCGAGGCGTCAGCCAATCAGATTAATTTTCGAGAGGGCAATATCGGTTTACCCATGAGTGCCATACAAGGTTTTATCCAATAAATAGCTTAGGACTTCATATTTTTATTAAAAATTTAAATGACATTTACAAGAAAATAATTTGACAAGTGACAGTTGAGTGGGTAAAATAAATAATTATCCACTCAATAAAGTAAAAGCCACGCGGGGGTTATTATTGAGTTTATCTATTTAAAATAAAGCTGGTAATTGTCTTATTATCTGTATATATTGGATAAAATATGTATTTCTAATTCTTTTGAATTAAAACTATCCTGTGTCGAGAGAGTAGAATTGGTGGCGCCATCTATATAATTTATCACAAGATTTCTACATTTGATGATGACTGATGAATAATTTGTTGTGTTGCCATTATAGTTTCAACTACTAGTTTGCTATAATAGATGTAAATAATTATGCATTTGCTACTACTTACTATTATGTACCATTTGGTAACTGCCTAAATGTGCACTCACTATTTAATGTAGGATAATAAGGATAATTATGTAGTATAACTCACCATTAATATAGGCTAGTGGCGGAAATAATTTTGAATTACCTTCCAACCTACCCATTATTCAATGATTATTGTTGTACATAATTGTAGAATTGGCGTACAGATAGTCCGTAATTTTGGGATGCCAAGAAATATCTAATAAAATATCATTAACCAAGATAGAAGTCAAAAATTTGACACAGTCAATTTTTGTGTGAAAAAGTGAATTATGGGCCACTAAATAGTAATTTATGTTGAAATAAAAATACATCTGCCAAGCTTAGAAAATAGACATTAAATTTATTAAATTCCGTTACGTAACGTTTACCTAGACCCACCTCCCTCCCCCTGTCACAAACTGTAACAATTTCTCTGACCCCCCCTAGGCGCGTTACGTAATATATGGACAGCCCCTAAGAGAAAGTCGTCACGGTGCGGTGGTAGGACAATTTAAATCAACTTCAAATTAAGTTAATATTGAAACAGAAATTAGTTAATTTAATTAACCCATATCTGTTTCTCTATGTCAATGGAGCTCTCTACAACTAGAATTATGAAACAAAAGACGTCTACCCTATCTCTATCTCATTTGTGCTACACTTTCCAGCCAAACAAATAAATACTGTATTTGTTTTTCATACAACAAATACAGTATTTATTAAGTTGGCCGGAAAGTGCAGCACTGAGCGGCACGAACGAACATAGCTAATGTGAATCTGTAGAATAAGATAATTCTACTAAAATTTAGATGGCGCCAGGAATTTCTTTAATAAAAATAATATATTTACACTTTTCGCCCGGCCAAGTAAATATTGTATTTGTTCAACAAAGAACAAATACAGAATTTGTTTGGTTGGGTGGAAGTGGGAGTGTATGTATGTCTTCTATCCTTTTTGGGTAGAACTTTTGTCCCTGTCTAATCTAACGGCAGAAATCGCCATTCAATTCTATGAGACGTAAGGATGACTTTGACCAAAAATTAAAAAAATCTATCGGGTACTCTTTCTTATTAAACAAAAACCCCATATTAGGGTGCTTCTTAAAATGCAAAAATTTAAAATGTTAACGGGCTACCACCGCATTTTATTATTTCCTCTAAAAAAATGTATCGGCCCCCTGCCCCCCACCCGGATACGGTCTTGCTCATAAGCTTATTCAAGTAGATAGTCACTTACTTCTCGTCTTTTAAGCTGTTTTGTTTTGTTCAGATCAGATTGCAAAACATTAGCCTTTACTAAGGATAATTTAGAAAGATATATACAGGACTTTTTGTGCAATCAATCTTCCTTAATAGAATACATAAATAAATGGCGTAGGGATTTACACGAGAAGAAAAAAATGATGCTCGATTAACCTTTTTACGCAAAAATGAATTTATACAGTGCGTGCATTAAGTCTGGAATCACCCGAATAACTTTTTAGTTACAAGTAAAATACAAAAATCCTCGGACAGGTCGATTTATATTTTTAATTCTGCAAATTTTGGTCTAAAAAAAGTTATCAAAATTGGCACCCCCTTGCACCCTCACCCCCCAACTTTTTTTTTCAAATAGCAACCTACCCCTTGTGATACATCATTGGAAAGGTAATTTAATAAGCTTTCCAACAGTGTATGATAAAGCCTAATTTGTTAAAGGGTCTATGAAAAAACGCATGTTTTATTTGAACATTGTTTGTGTGAAATATTACGCATAATATGGTAATTGTTGCCCTAGGTCACAAGGGATAGGTTGCTATTTGAAAAAAAAAAGTTGGGGGGTGAGGGTGCAAGGCGGTGCAAATTTTAATAACTTTTATTACACCATAATTTGCAAAATTAAAAATAAAAATCGACCTATCCGAGGGTTTTTGTGTTTTACTTGTAAATAAAAAGTTAATCGGGTGATTCCAGACTTAATGCACGCACTGTATAAAATGTTCTTAATAAACACAAATCTTGATTTTGATGCTTCAAAAATTATTTTAATGAGTTAAGAGACATTATCAACGAAAAAACTATTGGTTATAGATTGGTTCTAAAAGGGCCAATGTAACTACTTCCTTATTATGAGTTATACCGCCGAGCTACATTTTTTCAGAAGTATATAACCTAAAAAAGCCAATGTCAGTGCTTCTAAGATACATGTAGACTTTAAGCGACAAGGGCCGACGTGTGTTTTCAATAAACTCTGCCTTATAAGCTGAAAGGTCATATTTGTGTATGTTAAACCTATATAGATAGGACCTTTCAGTTTAGCACGGCAAAACTGCTAAAAGGGCTTAACGACTTAATGTATCCTTTCAAAAATTTTGACCTTGGCCCTTTTAGAACCAAGCCACATTTATAATGATTATTTTATAAAATATATAATAAAATATTTTATATATAGGTAAATAAATTTATTTAAATTATCTGTATTTAATTATACGTATTTATATAAGGTTAAACTAAAAAAACAATGATGCAAAAATAATAATGGTATATGTTTTAAATGAATTTTATGTTAATTACCGCTTAAATTAATAGGTATCATTTAACTTTAAACAAAAAAATACTAAATTTTAAATTTATTTTGTTAATTACTTTTAAATTAGCATAATATAAATTATCTGTAGCTGAAGCTGTGAGGCTATAGCTATAATATATATATGATTTAGGTTATGAACATAATGTTTGTATTAGAAATTGAATAATTTTTCTTTGTTAACATTTCTTTTTAAACAAAACTGCTTTTTTTCTTTTAAATAACGAAGTAGTAAATAAAAATAGCGTTTAGTTGAATAATTTTTTCATTTTTTACACACAAAAAAACAGACTAGAACCCACAGTAGTCCCCGAGAACCCTTGGGTTAAAAAAAATTCGAACCAAAAGTTAAGGTTGGATCCTTGTAGTAATCGGTTTGGAGATAATATATCCACCAACAGCCAAATCCAGAAAATTCGCTTTTGGCAGATAATGGTAACTCTTCTTTGAAGAGGTACATCTTTTACACCAATGATAATAGAAAACTGTTCAAGTGTATTTAGTTAGTATTTTTGACGTAGATTTTAAATATCTTTTCAAAATTAAGCTATCATTTTTGTTTACAGAGAAAAACGTTCTTAAAAAAATGTAAAATTGAAATTTAGGGCACTTTTAAGCATTTTTATTTATTACATTTTAGCAAATATAATACTTTCGACTAAACCTGAATAAATTTCATGTTTTTAACTAAATATATACGCTACTAACAGTTAAAAATATTATTTTTTTCTGAACTTAAGAACCTGAAAAAGTAACTGCTATTTTTACAGTATCATTGATGAAATTACGGTCTGTTGGGTAGTGTCCTTTTTTAAAGCAGTGGTTCTCAATAAGTTAAGTTTTATTTATATAAAACTCTGACAACCCTATCTTTGTTTTAAGTAATGATTTTAAATATGTGTAGCCAGCATAGACTATTGTCTAAAGTTTTTTTTATTTATTAATACATGTATTGCAATAAGATTAAATATTTTATTTTAATTTAAATTTATTTTTTTCCATTTTTTATTAAATATAATTTAACGTTAGTTATTATGTTTTATATTTTAACATCTTATAAAATAATAATACATTTTGTTTGGCACAGTAGTTTTTGCAAATTAAAGCATAATAATTTTATTTAAAAAAAATCGTTTTATTGTCTGTATTTTTTTATTTTTTTAATATAATTATTACAAATCCAAGCAATATTCCCAGACTTGTAAGTTATATTTTACATCAGGTAACTCTCTGAATAAGCAGGATGGAGAAGACTTTCTAGTCCTTCAGCTGATCAGAGAGGGTGAAATAAAACGGTGATCACTAACTGATTTGTGATAATTTATTAGACTAGAAATTCATTTATATTCAATTTACATTCTAACTATTTCCTAAATCTACACGTTTCCTCGGCTTCCTCGTCTTGTATTATATTTTAAATTCAATTCAATTCGTTTATTCATCTTTAGAATGTATACAAATACACATAAATAAGTCAAAAGTCAGCAATGAAATTGGAAAATGGAGACAAAAAATTATAATATGGTTAAACACAACTGTATGTATTATATTTTACCGATTATTAATAATAAATTACATTTTTCGTATTGTTGCTTAACATAGTGGGTTCGAACAGATTTTAATAGCCAGGCTCGCCAGATACTACTAAGAACGCCTCTCCTTAAAATATTAAGTTATATTTAAACATCATACAATTCAATACAAATGGGGTTGTGAGGCAACATAGTACCTTTCAAGTCACTGCGACCAATGAGATCTATTGTGAATCCCCTTCATAATTTAATCTACATATAACTTTAGGCTTCCCAAGAAGGACAAAAGTATTTTTGGGGCTACTTGGGATATATCTGCAGATTTTGGATATACCTGTTCGATATAGTAGCTTTTTGCAAACAATGACTTTGCAAAAGCAGATAATGTGTTCGGCCTTTTCTGGTGTTTCTGAGCATATACAGCAGGTGTCAATTTTTAAGCGTTATCTTAGAGGGCAATGACTGGTTTTTATTTCCGGAATGCTGAGTTCACTTTTCTTGGTTTTCAGGTTCATATTTTATAAAGTTTTGGTCTTTACAATATCGAACTATGATTTTGGTTTCCCATTTTTTGGTAGACTTTACCAGGTGGCTTTTGTTAAAGGTTTAGGGCCAGTAAATTGAGTGCATGCCCCTTCTCTAGCACGAGAGTCTGCTGCCTCATTGCCTTCAACACCCTCGTGTCCTAGCACCCTCATTTTGTTGAGAGTTTCGCATCATTCCCAAACAAGTACACATTTGGTATCATAGTGCCGTGGTTCCCTAGAACCGCCGCCGGATGGAGGAACTATATTCAATGTTCTAAACCGTTTTATAACCACTGATTTACTTATTCCATAAAATGATTTAAAAAGTCAAACTTTGAAGGATTGCAATTTTCACACTACTCAACAAAATAAAATATAATCAAAATCAATCGATTTTTCTAAAGGTTCCCAAATTTAAAATGGTTAATAAATTAAGTTCTAATTAGCATTTTTATTAAGTTAAAGAAACAGATTTTCTTCATTTATACTTTAGAGTCATATATTTACTAAAATTAAATAAAAGTAAATGCTTAAAAGTACCCTAAATTTCAATTTTCCATTTTTTTATTTATGTTTTTCTCCGTAACAAAAATAGATAGCTTACTTTTGAAAAGATATTTGGAATCTGCGTCAAAAATACTAACTAAATACACTTGAACAGGTTTCTATTATCATTGGTGTAAAAGATGTACCTCTTCAAAGAAGAGTTACCATTATCTGCCAAAAGCGAATTTTCTGGATTTGGCTGTTGGTGGATATATTATCTCCAAACCGATTACTACAAGGATCCAACTTTAACTTTTGGTTCGAATTTTTTTTAACCCAAGCGAGCTCGGGGACAACTGTGAACCCGATAATAAACAAAATTTAATCTAGTACCTAGCTTTTCAACAAGATGACTGGATCCATTTGATATTGTGATTTATTTTTTGTGTATAGTTATAGTTTATGCTATAAAATAATTTGTCCTTGCAAAAGGTAGACTTATTAAGCAAGTTACTGCTAGCGAAAGCTTGGATGTCTTTTCTAAAAGCTCATCCTGGCAAAAGCAATACATCCTACGGAACAGGGTGGAACGAAAAATCAAAGGTACAAGGCTAACAAAAAGGCAAGTACAGTAAAAAAGTAGTTTAAGCCACGGCTCACACAAAGTTTTTTAGACGACCAAAGAGAAACTATGCAATAAAATTCAGAATACATTTAATTTCTAGGTATTTTAAGGTTATGTTACTATATGTAAAGTAAGACGAATATGTATTTTGTTTTATTTTCGGTAGATATGTGTAAAATTGACACCTTTCTCTAATAAAATAAGAACTAAATAAATATACCTTTGAGTACTCGAGTATAGCCGCCTGAAAACATATTTTAAAAATTTGTAATTTTCACTCCACTCTAATATGGAACTTATTAAAATGGAACCTTCTACTGAAACTTTCAAATTAGTTTAACAATATGCTTCTTTAAATTTTACTGCCATCATCTTTTAAACTTTAAAATGTTTAATGAAACGAAGATGAATTTTGAATGTAGGTGAATTTTGTATGTAACCTGCCCTAGTTTCGTTCTTCCATATATTTTGCTTTCCCATTTTGTGTCAATATAAATCAATTTCGAGCAAAAAAAAAATCGCTCGATCGGTCGGTCTATCCGAGAAATCTTGTCAACACAATAACTTAAGAACGCTTTAAGCTAGAGACTTGAAATTTGGTATACATGTATCTTACCAAAACTTCTCGCTCGGGATTGTTTTTGGTGCGGAAAATGGGAAAAAATACATTTTTTTACAAAAAATTGAAAATTGTTAGTTAGGGGTTTTTAAGGTTGCTGAAATTGAACTTGATAATGATTTTTTTCCACTCAAGGGGGTGAGGGGGTAAATATTTTAAATTACTTTTATTATTTTTGGCATAATAGGGGTTTTTGTGGTCGACGAATCTGAATCTGACAATAAAATTTTACTTATTTCACCCCCTGAGGGGTGAGGGGTGGTTTTCGTGAAAATTGGTATATTGGGGTTTGTGAGGTTGCTAAAAGTGAATCTGATAATAAAAAATCAATTTCACGAGCGGGGGTGAAAAATGGGAAAGCTCTTTTACTGGACAGGGTATTTTACTAGTGCTTTTAGATTTTTGTTTTACTTTTATTTTTTATGTTCGTAAAACTTAAATAAAAAGTATTTAAATTTTAGATTTTAAGCTTTCACGGCCATTAAGATATAAAGAACTTTCACTTTCGGGTTTAGACCGTGTTAATGGATTTTCACTTTCCGACGTTTCGTCTCTTACTACTAGAGACATCTTCAGGGATTAATCTGAAACTAAGTTTCGAATCAACTTGTGTCACTATTTATGACGAGTTGTGGTTATTCACCCGTGACGAGGTTTTTTCCTATCAAAGACTTCCACATTGCAGGTAAGTGGTAACCAGTGTCCCGATTGATATTGTTAGGATGCTTGATGATTTCTATCGATTCCCGTATCTTCCTTGGCATTTTTCTGTTTTCTGTTAATATTTGTTTTGTTTCAGACAAATTGATTTTATGACCTGTTTCATGTACATGTTCGGCTACTGCCGATAAGGAAATTTGTTTCTTTCTTATATTGCGCTCATGCTCTTGAAGTCTTGTAGAAATTTTTCTCTTAGTTTCACCTATGTAAACCGTACCACAGGAGCAGGGTATTTTATATACGCCTTCTGAACTCAGGGGTATTTTGTCTTTTGTTGAAGTCAAACATTGACCTAATTTTTGGTTGGACCGAAATATAGGCTTAATATTTGACTTCTTCAAAAGTTTACCTATTTTATCCGTGATACCGCTTACATAGGGAAGTATAACTTGTGTCTGTCTGTCATTGTCACTATTGTCCTGTTGTTTGGGTCTGGGATTTCTGTATTTGTATATGGTCTTATTAATGTCTTTTTTGGTATAACCGTTCATGGTCAAGGCTTTGGTTAGTTTAAGGAGTTCTGTGTCTAGGGAATTCTTGTCTGAAATCATGAAAGCCCTATGAACAAGTGAATTATTTAAATATAAATAAACTTAATAAATATTTAATATTTACTTCTACTAGATAGAAGTATTTGTAAATTAAATAAATTTTTGAACATTTCACATTTGAAATGTATTTGTGCTAAAGTAATTATAAAACTTTGCCTGTTTAAATATTTGTTTTGGTGAATTTTATGTCAAAAGTTTTAACAGCCATTTTTAGCAAAAATTTTTGTTTTGTATTATTTTAAATTTCTAGTTTCAGTCCATATTTGTTTAATATGTAAATAATAACTTGCGAAAAGAGTGTGTTTTTTCACATATTTTACTTTTTAGTAGGTAATGGAGCTCTCTACAACTAGAATTATGAAACAAAAGACGTCTACCCTATCTCTATCTCATTTGTGCTACACTTTCCAGCCAACCAAATAAATACTGTATTTATTTGGTTGGCAGGAAAGTGTAGCACTTAGCGGCACGAACGAACATAGCTAATGTGAATCTGTAGAATAAGATAATTCTACTAAAATTTAGATGGCGCCAGTAATTTCTTTAACAAAAATAATATAGTTACACTTTTCGCCCGGCCAAGTAAATATTGTATTTGTTCAACAAAGAACAAATACAGAATTTGTTTGGTTGGGTGGAAGTGGGAGTGTATGTATGTCTTCTATCCTTTTTGGGTAGAACTTTTGTCCCTGTCTAATCTAACGGGAGAAATCGCCATTGCAAATATTTTTAGAAGCCTATGCTTCCAGAAATAGTTTTTTATTATTTCCAAAATAACCCTTTCTGATTAAAACGACAAAGTCTATGGACTTTAAATAATTGCCTCTTTAGTTCTAGAGCTATAAACAATGGAGATTTCTCCATTTAGAATAGACAGGGACAAAAGTTCTACCCAAAAAGGATAGAAGTAATATCACCAACATAAATAAAAAAAAATCTCCTAGGTTTTATGTTGGCTGCACTGTCACTGTCACTGTCCAAACGCCATTTTCTTTGTGTGAACTGCGTTTGATATTGTTTTGATTTCAGTTTTTTGTGTCTTTTACTAAATATTGTGTTTTTATTGACTATTATAGTACTTTTACGAGTTTTGATATTTAAATATTGTTTACCAAAGGTAAGTTCTTTCTTTATACCTTAGATTTAAAGCCTAGGCGAAATTCGTTTGGACTTTTGCAACCCTTGTAAAAACATCTTGGCATTTGGTAGCTATAACAGAAATAACGCTCGTCATAAAATTAATTTCTTGAAATGTAGAAACTGGTAACGATATTAAAATATATAATAATATATAGTTAATAATAAATATGATATACATTAAATAAATTCATATTTACCTTTTCATATTTGAGGTTATGTTTTGTAAAAAAATAAACAGATTAAGCAACCAACCTAAGAACAATTAATAGGATTTATATTTCTTTCTTTATTTTACTATTAAATCATCAGTTTTATTTCTTAGCAAAAAATATTCATTTCTTTAGCTTTATTTACAAAAATCAACGGTAATTGTTGATAAAAATTGAAAAAAATGCAATATTTTTTTAATTTATTTAAGTTGGTAGTGGCGTGCCGTGCACAAATGCGATAGAGATAGGGAAGACGTCTTCTGTTTCATAATTCTAGTTGTACAGAGCCCTATTAAGCAATAAGTAAAATGTAATGTTCCCTAAAAAGGCGTGTATAGAAAATTAAATAGGAACCCAAATAGTAACAAATGGTAGCAGTATTATAGAAACCAAAAGAACAATTGTAAGGGTGGCCTTATATAAAAGTTTTTTTCTTCAAGCGTACTAAAATGTTCATATTTTATAACTGAACACACTAGTTGGAGGTGATCTATTTTTTTACAGTAAAAAAATGAATTCATTGTTGTACGCCCTAAAAAAAGTTAGTTAGCAAAACCACCACTGGCGGCAGCACTCTTTGACTTTGATGACAGCCAAACTTTAAACTTGTTTGTTTATTATGTAAACAGGTGGTTGACTCGAGATTCTGTGCAAAAACCTTATGCGAAATTGATTAAAAATTATTGAAGAAGAATATACACCTACAAATCTCTCCGAAATTGCAAATGCTACATTAGACAAGTTAATATCGAAATCGCGAAAAGTGTACGATTTAGCCTAAGAAAAAAATTTAAAATGAGATAAGGAAGGTTTAAGTTTATTTCGAAATGGGTTTATTGGCCTATTTTAATAAAAAAAACATACTTTATTACTGAATAAATTAAATTCAAAAATTAATATTTAAAAAATATATAGGATGCTTGAAGAAAAAATACTTATCTGTAGTTTCCGGGCTCCACTTCGCGTTGTTCGCAAATTCTACAGACTAGTAAAAAAAGCTTCACTTTTCCTCTTAGTTAAACAATATACTATTATTTTCATTTATTTCAAAAATGATTCAAGAAGCATTTTATAAATAAACTTTAAATTTAATAAAATTTTAAAATCAAATTTAATGAAGTAACTTGTTCAATATAAGGTAGATCCGTCAAAGTGCTATAAGAAATAAAATTAAAATAAAAACATGTCTAAAAACAGGCACAAGAATGGGCAGACAGACATACGTATTTTTTTTAATAAGGATTTTGTTTAAAAAGTACCTAGTAGAAAAATATAAATCTATATTTTTTGACCAAATGGGCATGGATGCAATATTTCGGCGCTTTTGGATGAAGTAAAAAAAGTTAAAAGTATAATTTCACAGACCCTGGGAAAGAATAATAGCAACATTTATTTCGCAGAGCTAATTTATGAATATACCGTATGTACTTATAACTTTTTATATTACTACAGTTTCAAGTTTGCTAAGGCGATTAATTATTAACGCTCTAATTATCTCGTTTTTTTTTAATTATAATTTTCAAGTCGTATTTAAGTATTCATGTGTGTGGGAAAGAAAATTTTGAATTCAAATTTGTTTTCATGGAATTAATGAGTATTAAATACCAAATAAATTGAACTATTAAATAATTTAAACGCTTTAGTATTAACTGAGTATTGGGCATTTAAAAAATGTTTAACTTTTTTTCAGTTTTTTGCACTTTTTTAAAAATCTGTTAAAGATATCTAAAAAACTAAACATTTTTAAAATTTGCGTGAAAAACTGCGTCTTTTAGATATCGATACCCCCAAGCAACAAAGCCGTAACTCATTTATTGTCATTTTTCACGACAGCTAAATTTCTAAAATATTTTTTTTTTGTTATTTAAGGGTGGGTAAATGATTGAAGTAGAAAAGGAAGTCATGTGATACATCATTTGAAAGCTTATAAAATTTTCTATTTAACTGTTTAAGTATTTATTGTTTATTTACTGTTTCTTTCTGATAAAATTCAAGTTTAGAATTTCTTACTTTAGTGATTTTAAGTAAACTTTTGCTTAAAGTGGACTGTGGAGAAACCTGAGTTGTACCACCATGTGTATCTTTTTTCAAGGCGTTTACCTATGAGTATAACTCAAAATGGGTCTAACTTGAGTTACATCCTTGTTGCTTGGGAGTGTCGATATATAATGTACTTAAAATTTTTTTAGGGCTGAAAATAATGATATTTAATTTTTTTTCCAAAAATCAGTAGCATTTATTTCAGAACCTAGACCTGATGGCAACAAATGGAGGTCAAATTTGTGTTCAGCATCAAAAAGTTAATCGAAAATGATATATCAGACAAAATTGAGAGATGTGTTATTTGTGTCGACCAGTGAAATTAAAAAATGAGTCAATGATCAATATCCAAAACAAAAAGTCTCGCTTTTTGAAATGGTAGTAATTTGACCTTTTATTTTTTTATTTTTCGTATTAATTAAAATTAAAATTAATTAAAATTATTATGTAATATAATTATAATATATTTTGGTAGCTGAAGTTGCAACATAACTTAAACCAATTATAAGTTTTATAATGGAACTTCAATTTTAATAAAAAATTTATAATAATCCTGAAGAGATCATTAAAAATTTTCGTTTTATGCAGTTGAAAGTTTTTATCGCAACTATTGTACGGTAATTCAACAACTGTACAACAACACATCTTTATTTAGCCAGTCATGAAGGTGCATTATACACCTATACTGCCCTACGACGCTAGAAAACAGTAACTCCATTTGACGCATAGCAGCGTTTTCAAAGTATTACACCGGAGTTGACGTCAAAACGTCGCTAGGCGACAAAAAGAGTTACTGTTTTCTAGCGTAGTAGGGCAGTATAATAGTATATTCTTTAAGATATAAAAAAAATAAATAAAATATAATAGCTTGTTTGCTTACTCAATCTATTGGCATTCGTTAAATGACAATCAGATGTTTTTTTGATAAAATGTCGACGGTGTCGCCCCCAATTTAGTGGCCTTACTCATACTACTTTAAGGTATAAATATAGTATATTAAAGTACTAGTTCCATAAAATACGTTTTAACGCACGAGTACAAGTCTAAAGTACTAGTGCTCTAAAAACGTGTTATGAAACGAGTGCTTTACACAATTTTTTCTATTTGGCTCTAAAATTTAAAAAACTTACATTTAAATTGATGACTGATTTAGGGATTTTGGTTTTGGTTGGCATTACAGTTTACACTATGTTTAAAATTATAAGAACAAATGATATTTTGATATATATTACAGTCATCTCTTCTTTTTTCACTGCAATTAACCAGTCCACAATTTTACCACGATGAAAAATAACCCAAACACAAAATTTTGTAAAAAATTAAACTTTAAATCGACATTGACATTTGCACGACAAACGTCAAGAGATAGGCTTTTGTATGTTGCCAACCCACAGTTGTTTGTAAGTTTTGTTGGTTCTAAGGCGAAATTAAGTATTCTGGAATTTTAAAACGTAGAGAGTATATTTAAGCTAAAAACTGTTAAAATTATAAGAAAAACTAATAAAATTTTGTATTTTAATTGTCCTCCATTGGCTCAAATTTTAAAGTCTATATTTTTACTCGTTCAAAAGTTAAGAGGGAGGGGGGGGGGGTAACTTTTAGACCGCTCTGTATATTATTTCATATTGTCACTGATTGATGATAACTTTTAGTATCTAATAACATAAGAGATAAGGGAAACTGTGTCGTTTACGCGTAATAATAGCTGGGACAAAACATTCTTCCTTTGACAAAAGAAAAAATTAATAAGACAACATTTATTATAGTACTTAATTAACTACTGTTTTTGCTATACGAAACTTCCACATCTATAGACGCACGTAAAAACTTGTTCATTTATTAAGAATGGTGACAGCACCCTAGTGTCCATAAACGAGTCCTTTTTTTATTTTACCTATAGTCCTTTTAGGTAATTTATGAAACGTCAAAAATATTTATATATAATCATGTTGGTTTTTTATGATTGAACTGTCATGATAGATAAAAAACCAAATGGTTCGTATAATTTTATGTCAAATAGAAGAGGGTCTCAAATATGACAAAAAAAGCCGTGAAGATATGTACACGGAAAGAAATTAGTGGGCTCTGCGCTATACATTATAAGATATTTGGTAACAGTGGCAAATTATAGTGATTTAAGCTATAGATTATAAGGGACACAATAACTAATAATGTTAAAAATAAATTGGAAACGATTATATATATTACAGACACGATTATATTTATTATAGGCACTATTATAAATTTACAGAAATTTTATTATATTATAAAAATTATTAGCACGGACAATAATTAAATCTATTTAAGCTATAAATGCCAAACTATTTGTTATATTTTATTATTCACTAAACAATTAAAGTATTTCATATAAATTTTTACACTGACTGCCATAATTGTAAGAGAACGCCTTGTATTTATATAATAAGCGATTATAATTTTCTTGGTATGTGTGTTATAGCGCTCCTAGCTATAATTTTTTTTTTCCGTGTAATGCTATAAATTCCATTATATACTATTCACATTAAATGGTATATTGCATTTTAATACTAAAAAAAAAATAAAAAAATAAATTTTTTTTTCAACAGATATTTAAAAAAAAATATATAAAAAAAAAAAAATAGGTGTATAATAATGACTAGCCCTGAATACCTGTTTTTAAAAGCTAACTAAAAAGTTAGCCAAAAGGAAAATTAGCCAAAGGGAAATTAGCCAACAGGAGAATTATCTCAACATTGGGAAAACGAGAACCTTTGCCAAAAGGACAATAAGCCAAAGAAAGCATTAGCCAAAGGAACGAAACAACGATGGTATCTAATATTAGTCTATTTTAATGAGCGCTTCGCACCTCCCACTTTATTGGTCGATTACATATTATAATTTAATCACAACAAAATTTTCATTTTTACAAGAAAAGAACAAGAAAATGGTAAAAAAAATATTTTATCCAATACATGCAGATAATAAGACAATTACCAGCTTTATTTTAAATAGATAAACTCAATAATAACCCCCGCGGGCTTTTACTTTATTGAGTGGATAATTATTTATTTTACCCACTCAACTGTCACTTGTCAAATTATTTTCTTGTAAATGTCATTAAATTTTTTAATAAAAATATGAATTCCTAAGCTATTTATTGGATAAAATCTTGTATGGTTCTCATGGGTAAACCGATATTGCCCTCTCGAAAATTAACCTGATTGGCTGACGCTTCGCAGGTTAGTTTCCTCATGGGCAATATCTTACTTTACCCACTAGTACCATAAATTACTATGATTCTCCATCGTTTTTTAGCACATTATTTTTATGGTGAGCTTCTAAAAACATGCAAAACTACTTATTTTTGTGCAAACCACACATTTTCAGTAAATACGTTCTATTTTTCTTTATATGCACACTAAAATTTTTACATTATATACTAAAAAAGGTTTATTAAAAACTGAAACCCAGACAATATTATATTTATTATTAAATATATACTAAAATAAAGTAAATTTCATTTTAAATTAAGTTATAAAAGTTGTGGGAACATAGTAAAAAATTTAATAAGTTTTCTTTGAGTTTATTTATTTTTCTATTTTGTGCTTTTATGAACATTTGTACTCTATTACAAATGTTAGATAAAATGTAGAACCGTACAAATGAGAATTGTCGAGATAAAATAAATTAAGTTTTTGCTTTAAAGAAAAAGCTTTATATATTTTATTATGTACTGAAAGCTTTTAAGTTATGTTTTAATAAAGCAAGCTAATAACCCATTTTTTTGTTTCTTTTTAGTTTTTTTTTTGCATACCTATACAATAATTTACATTATTATAATTGAACAAAAGAGTATAGGATCTAATCTCGAAAAAAATTGTTTTTGGGCCACTCTGTATTAAAATTCATACAATTTATTTTAATTATGCATAGGCTGTAATGTAATAGTATAAAAATGTGCATAGCATACGAACACCAGTGTAATTATATGTTATAATGGAGGCATACAATTGTAAAGTTAATTATATTTTTACGCAGATACTCTACGGCTCTACGGATAGCTGCAATAGGATTACCATTATAAAAAGTCAAAAAGGCATATTTAAAAAATAAAAAAATATAGTACTATAGTATAATTTTAATAAACTAAATTAAATTGTTTGATATTTACAAATTTAAAAGATCTATATAAAACATTTTACTATTCCTTAAAACGACTTTTGTTTGATTAACGCAGTCGTCCCTCCGAAGTGACTGATCGATTTCGTGCTTTTTAGCACTCTTCAGAGCCACATATCGGTAGTAGGGACAACTACGAAAATTAAATCCTTTCCATATATCTCTATATAGAGTTTAAAAATCGGTATAAGGAAAAGCAAAAACAGCTAGCGACATCTACTGCTAAAAGCAGAGATTGGATAAACCTATCGACAGTCCAAAAAAGGAAGCAGTTATTGGTTTCAAGAACCTATTGCACGCTGTCGATAGGGGGCAGATTAATCAATGTCACGGTGGACATTGCCGCCAATTGAATCCTAAACGCTGTTTTTGCTTTTCCTTATAACGATTTTTAAACTCTATATAGAGATATATGGAAAGGATTTAATTTTCGTAGTTGTCCCTACTACCGATATGTGGCTCTGAAGAGTGCTAAAAAGCACGAAATCGATCAGTCACTTCGGAGGGATGACTGCGTTAATCAAACAAAAGTCGTTTTAAGGAATAGTAAAATGTTTTATATATAATTTTAATGAAATTGCCAGTGTATTATATAATTTTTCGTATCTTCTCGACATAAAATCGCCCCTTAATTTTTTTCCATATTTACCCTGTACAATATAGAGGCTTTTAAATAGTAGATTACAGGTCGACTCGGAGAATAGTACTTTTCGGATACCTTATTAATGGTTGAAGCACGTTTATAACACTTCTTTCTTCTCGGTCTCAAAAGTAAAAAAAATGATTAAAACTGTACAATTTAAGTCTTTTAAACAAAATGTATTAGATTATATTCATGTTTATCATGACAAACGCAGTTAATCCATCTTGCTTCACGGTGGAGACATCTAGCGGATATTATTGATTTATGATACAGACCAGTAATATTTAGTTTACAGGTTTACATGTAATGTATGTATACAGTTGTGAATAAAATTCTTTTTTTGGCTTTATATCGCAGATTTGTATCAAAATTGGCACAAAAATGAGGGTAATCTATCTCGATACACGAATAAATTCAGTATGTGGACTGAATTCTTGAAAAATGGAAAGACATAACTTTTCTTACTGTTAGTAAAATGCCAAAATTGACTGCAATAAAAGATATTTGTATGTATGCATGTTGAAAATTGAATTGAAAATATACCGTTTATTTATTTAATCTAATCTTGATTATATAAAAATTGCATAATAAATAAAACACGTATGTTCACTTGTGCAATCGTAAATTTACTGCCTTATATACATCCCGTCTGGAATATTAAGTTGACTTACCGCAACAAAAAACCCGCAACGACAGATTCGAAAACATAGCTTTAGTCCAAAGAACTTTTACCTCAAGAAGGAGCATGATGAAATCTACCGTATGCTTTGTTTGAAGCGTGAACCAACTACGGTGAGGGGCTGGTGGGGAGTGACTATTGTTTACACTTAGTACGCCTAAAGAGAGAGAAATAATGTGTAAACTCACAGTCTAATGTCGTAAAATGACTGACAGGGGTACAGTGTTGCCGATTGGAAACATATACTTTGGATATTTTATTGTAAATTTTAAGAAACATTAGTTCTGTATGAGTTTTATATGAACTAGTAGTTTAATTTTAATAGATTTAAATATACTATATTATTAAACATAATTATAGTAAACACAATAAAGTTTTTTACATTTTTAATTTAAGTATAATGATTTGAATTCATGATAAGGTGGAAACTACGCAACATCGCTACTAGGTAGCCTGAAAGTCGACTAGCGACATCTACATTTTACACCACAAAGCTGATCGCGTTTCTGTTAGTAAATAAACAAACAAAAAGATGACACATTCATAAACATTGGTCTGAAATTACTTCTTGAGGTAAAAGTTCTTTGCTTTAGTCCAATAACATCTGATTTAATCAGATATTATTCGATGAATATTTTATTCATAAAATACCATTAAATATATTAAATTTTAACTTTTTAATAACATTTTAAAAGAAAATTGCAACAAATTACATAAAATTTACATGAAAATATAGCTGACGTTACAGATTTAATTTCTTTTTACTTAATGTTTATAGTTTATTTTAGTATCAGTTAAATCTCAGATTGTTCTATTTCTTTTCTTTTAAAATTAATGCACATAAATATTATTTTACATTTATGTATTAGTCTTAAGCTTTTACTTAAGGGTCCTTTCGAATAAATAAAAACTTTACAAAATTTTTCTTGTCTATGAGGAAAAAAAATAAAATTTGTATCTGTGAGTGAGTCAGGCCTAGTTCCGATTGGTTAAAATGCAATTTTTAGCATTTGTAAGGTTTCTTTTAAGGCAAAAATTGTGGGTTAATAACAAAAATATTGATATGCTCCTTTGTTTAATTAAAGAGTTAATTGAGTGCATAACATCGCCCTTTTTAGATTTTTATTAAACAGTGTTACTATGGTTACGATGAACAAGTTTGTAATGTTGTGTTTCTTTTTCTATTTTGCGACTCTTATAAGCTCATAATCACACGCATTTTGCGTGTTCTTATAGGCCCATAAGAGCTCTCTACTTTTTTTTTCTTTTGGGTTGGCAACATACAAAAGCCTTTCTCTTGACGTTTTGCGTGCCAATGTCAATGTCGATTTAAAGTTTAATTTTTTACAAAATTTTGTGTTTGGGTTATTTTTTACCGTGTTAAAATTGTGTACTGGTTGATTGCAGTGAAAAAAGAAGAGATGACTGTAAAATATATCAAAATATCATTTGTTCTTAGAATTTTAAACATAGTTTAAACTGTAATGCCAACCCAAAACAAAAATCCCTAAATCAGTCATCAATTTAAACGTAAGTTTTTTAAATTTTAGAGCAAAATAGAAAAAATTGTATAAAGCATTCGTTTCATAACACGTTTTTAGAGCACTAGTACTTTTGCTGTTTTGATTTTAGCTTGTTTTCTAAACTTGTACTCGTGCGCTAAAAACGTATGTTATGAAACTAGTACTTTAATATACTATTATGGGACTTATGGTTTGGTTGCTATAAAGTTTTTTGTTAATTCCCGAAAGTTGGATCTAGTGCAATCTTTCCCTTCTTGCTCTCACCAGTTCAATTTATTATTGAGAGACGGGATGAATTACTACCTATTCAAAATTCATAAAACATAGATGAATAAAAAACGTTGCGCATTTTAATTCTTTTCTCTTCTATCCGGAAACTATTTTCAGGAAATGGCATTACTTTCCAGGTTTTGATAATAAAAGGAATTTTTAATATCCGCCATTATTATTATTAGAGTCATATTTCTTCGGACTATTTGAAATATTTCTTTTTGAGTTTTATTATTCATAACTTTTGAACACATTGTACTAGTTATTTGTTCTAGCGAACTAATGGATCCATACTAAGGACTTTTAATTAAATAACATTAAATACACTGCCCAGTAAAAGACTTTTCCATTTTTCACCTCCGCTCGTGAAATGAATTTTTTATTATCAGATTCACTTTCAGCAACTTTAAAAACCCCAATATACCATTTCTCACAAAAACTACCCCCGTCCCTCAGGGGATAAAATTTTATTGTCAGATTCATATTCGTCGACCCTAAAAACCCCTATATACCAATTTTGGCGAAAATATTGAAAATATTTAAAGATATTTACCCCCTCACCCCCGCAAGGGTGGAGTTAAAAAAAATGTTTTATCAGATTCAATTTCAGCAACCTTAAAAATCCCTATATAGCAATCGTACGATCGACCGACAATTTTTTTTTTTGCTTGAAATTGATTTTATCGTCATAAAACGTTATAAAACACGAAAATGCGCAAAAAAAAAATTGAAAATTTTTGCACGAATACAAAGCTTTCCGAAATATTGAAATATTTAAACTGGGAAAGCAAAAGGTCTTTTTGTTTTCCATTTTAAATATTTTCAAAATTTTGGAAAAGCATATTCATGCAAAAGTTTTAAAATTTGTTTCTGTATTTTTGCGTTTTATGACGTATTATGTCGATCGGTCGTTGATCGATAGGTCAACTGATCGGTCGGTCGTTCTGTCCGGGAAATCTTGTGTGCACGATAACTTAAGAACGCTTTAAGCTAGAGACTTGAAATTTGGTATACACGTATGTTACCAAAAGTTCTCGCTCGGTGTTGTTTTTGGTGCACATTGGAGGTTGCTGAAAGTGAATTTGACAATAAAAAATTCATTTCACGCGCGAAGGTAAAAAATGGGAAAGCTAATGGGCATGGTATTTCCCAGATAATACATTTGGCAGAAGGACCTCCATTTGATTTATTTACAATTTTTTTCATAAAATTCTTCTAGAAAAATGTGTTTTTAATATTTACGTTTTAGTACTTCTCTAGAACAGTTATTTGTACTGTTTGAATCCTTTTCGATTAGAGAAAAATAAATAAATGAAATTTAAACGCGATTAATTTCGTTCTTTCACGGGTGGTCCCACAAAAACTTACCCACTGCCGAAGAAAAATTTTCTCAAGAAACTTCATAATGCTTAAAGTAAGAACACAAGTTTTTAATGTTTCCCAAAAATTAATTTATCCAATACATACAGATAATAAGACAATTAACAGCTTTATTTTAAATATATAAACTCAATAATAACCTCCGCGTGGCTTTTACTTTATTGAGTGGATAATTATTTATTTTACCCACTGTCACTTGTCAAATTATTTTCTTGTAAATGTCATTAAAATTTTTAATAAAAATATGAATTCCTAAGCTATTTATTGGATAAAACCTTGTATGGCACTCATGGGTAAACCGATATTGCCCTCTCGAAAATTAACCTGCTTGGCTGACGCCTCGCAGGTTAATTTTCTCATGGGCAATATCTTACTTTACCCACTAGTACCATAAATAACTATTATTAATCACAATTAAATCGAATGTACGAGTTCAAGGTTTACAAAAAAATTACGAGATGGCAGGCAGACTCCCTGTACTATAGAAATATATTATTTGCCGCAATTCTACATATGTCCGTTAAAATTTTAGCTGTACGGTACCAGTCATATGCGGCAATTGATAAATTTCCATAGTGCACGAAGGCTGCCAGTATTGTCACCTCGTAAAATTTTTGTGAACTTTTAAAGATCTTTGTTAAAGGCGACAGTAATTTTTTGGAACAGCTTTTGCTCTTGCATCAAATGATGTATAACGTGGAAACACGATGGAACAGCAAGTCTGAGTGTACAATATTTACTTGTATTTAATGATAATAACTTGAAAACCCACGGCCTACCTTTATAAAAAAATTTCAACGAAAATACATGGTATCCCATGAACTTCCATAGTGTTTTTTATGGTATGTCTGGAAATATACATGAGATGATTAAAACCTTGTATTTTTTCACAAGAATGGATTGTTTTTTAAATTTGTAAATTCCTGATAAAGTTTTATATGATTTTACTCATAAAGTAACATGGGATTTCATAAAAATTCAAGGGATTTTCTAAGTTTTCATATGATTTCATGAAGTTTTTGGAATTTTCTGTATTTTTAATATCTATTGAACCCGGCTTTCATCAGATTGTTTTACAGAAATGACCATAACTATGGGATCACTCCTGTTCTATAATTTATGGATGAAAGGATCGTTTCAATGGCCCTCTTCGTTAGTCGACGTCTGCGGCCAAAGTAAATCGGTCAAGTGATTCGTTCATGTTGAATCACACGATTGTATTTAAACATTTGTGAATATTTTGAGTCACATTGTAAAGTTTAAACCTGTGCGGCGGAAATATCAGTAGAGCGAAGGAATATTTATACTACACACGGTTATTCTAAAGGCAATATTAGTAATTATATACCAAGGTAGAGAAAACATTTTTATAGCCGAGCGTATTTAAGAGTGCGAGGCTATAATAGTCTTCTCTACCGTGGTTTATATCATTTTTATATCGTGTTAATGGATTTTCACTTTCCGACGTTTCGTCTCTTACTACTAGAGACATCTTCAGGGATTAATCTGAAACTAAGTTTCGAATCAACTTGTGTCACTATTTATGACGAGTTGTGGTTATTCACCCGTGACGAGGTTTTTCCTATCAAAGACTTCCATATTGCAGATAAGTGGTAACCAGTGTCCCGATTGATATTGTTAGGATGCTTGATGATTTCTATCGATTCCCGTATCTTCCTTGGCATTTTTCTGTTTTCTGTTAATATTTGTTTTGTTTCAGACAAATTGATTTTATGACCTGTTTCATGTACATGTTATCTATACGGTTTACGATGGAAATTGAGAACAACGGATCACTTCCCTTTTTGGACGTTTTGGTTTACAAAACGGAAAATGGCTCAATAGGACACTCGGTGTACAGGAAGAAAACCCACACTGACAGATACCTAAACGCATTTTCACATCACCATCCCTCCTAAAAACGCTCGGTAGTTAATTCACTTGTTCATAGGGCTTTCATGATTTCAGACAAGAATTCCCTAGACACAGAACTCCTTAAACTAACCAAAGCCTTGACCATGAACGGTTATACCAAAAAAGACATTAATAAGACCATATACAAATACAGAAATCCCAGACCCAAACAACAGGACAATAGTGACAATGACAGACAGACACAAGTTATACTTCCCTATGTAAGCGGTATCACGGATAAAATAGGTAAACTTTTGAAGAAGTCAAATATTAAGCCTATATTTCGGTCCAACCAAAAATTAGGTCAATGTTTGACTTCAACAAAAGACAAAATACCCCTGAGTTCAGAAGGCGTATATAAAATACCCTGCTCCTGTGGTACGGTTTACATAGGTGAAACTAAGAGAAAAATTTCTACAAGACTTCAAGAGCATGAGCGCAATATAAGAAAGAAACAAATTTCCTTATCGGCAGTAGCCGAACATGTACATGAAACAGGTCATAAAATCAATTTGTCTGAAACAAAACAAATATTAACAGAAAACATAAAAATGCCAAGGAAGATACGGGAATCGATAGAAATCATCAAGCATCCTAGCAATATCAATCGGGACACTGGTTACCACTTAACTGCAATATGGAAGTCTTTGATAGGAAAAACCTCGTCACGGGTGAATCACCACAACTCGTCATAAATAGTGACACAAGTTGATTCGAAACTTAGTTTCAGATTAATCCCTGAAGATGTCTCTAGTAGTAAGAGACGAAACGTCGGAAAGTGAAAATCCATTAACACGGTCTAAACCCGAAAGTGAAAGTTCTTTATATCTTAATGGCCGTGAAAGCTTAAAATCTAAAATTTTTATATCAATAATAAACTAAAATATTTTCTGGATCTTAATTAACCGCGCAAAAATTAGTAGCCTTTGAAATCGCCATTTCTGAAATATATATTATAATTAATTCATTTATAATATTTGCCATGCTCATTTTTTATCCAATGGCAAAATATTGTTGCATTTTGTCCATTAAAAATTATAAGCAATGACATGTCTTTGCAGTTCAAGGAAAATCAATCGGCAGATATTAATTGTTTATAAAATTTACTCCTACTATTGATTTCACAGTCTGAAAACATGTTAAATAATGGTTTGTTCAAAAGCTAGTAGTCAAAAAAAGATTTTTTCTACCTAATTAAGTGCTAACTTACATATTATCTACCGTTGTCAAGGCTTGTTTACCTTGGCAACCAATAAAATCAGTGAACTCATTTATTATTGACCGTTGTTAAGCATTGTTTATTGACCGTTGTTAAGCATTGTTTATTAACGACGGTCAATAATGATAAAATTTAAGATAACTACTAGCTTTTTTCAACATATATGTAAAACTGCCAGCTATGTCGAAATATTTTTTTAAATTTTATTTTTAACTTATATTTGGAGTTTAGGTAGAAGAAAAAAATATTATATGCACCACGTATGTGAACTGTCTTAAGTGTTCTCGACTGATTTTTTGCCTCGACTCCATCTCAGCAAAATAGATTCAGTCTTGAACACTAAAGACTTAGTTCGCATACTAGGTGCATGCACTAGAATATACTATTAAAGAATAGCCAAATCTAACGACCATGGTCGTTAGATCTCGCTATTCATGAATACCATTCATGAATACCATTCATGAATACCACTGGTACGTACCAGTGGTACCAGTGAGTTCAAATTTCAGGTAAAATTTGGGAATTTACATAACAGTTCTAGTTAAATTTTGTTCGTAGAATCAGGATTCGTTAACAGAATGGCTCTATGTATTTTTGTGTTCAAAAAATACAAGTAAAAAAATCAGTTATCACATTAAAATGATTTTTGAATTTGATTTTTTTGCGAAAAAAAATTCAGATACTACGGACAAAATTTAACTAGAATGGGTTTATAAATTAAATTATACCATCGTTTTCATAATAAACGCTTACACCTAAAAATGTTACAGATTATATTGAACTTTATCAAGGTCTCTTTGAGATTTATTTGTCAAATATTATTATGACATTACTTGTCAAAATAATTCACATTAGTTATGCCGCAGCTTACAAATTATCAAAAATGTATTATAACAGCAAGAATAAATGACGGGATAAGTGTACGTGAAATAGCCACTGAATTAAATGTTGCAAACAGCACTATAATGCGAGCAAAGAAAAAACTTGAGGAAACTGGACAGATTAGCAGAAAGCGGGGTTCTGGTCGAAGTAGAATGAGTAGTGCAGAAGAAGATATGCAATTAATGAATTATCTGCGGTAAAACCCATTCCATACCGGAGTCAGAGCGAGGGAAGAAACTAACTTTCCTGGAACATAATGCTGAAGAATTACGACAGGCCATCATTGAGGCTTGGCACGCAAAAATTACACCAAATTACACAAACCAACTGTTGGAATTACAAAGAAGATTTTTTTATTTTTGATATCTTAAAATAAGTCACTCTTGATGATGTTTTTTTTATATTTTTGAAGACACTATTTTGAAGAAAAAAACATTATCCCATGAACCGTAAGAGTTGTACAAAAAGCGCTTAGTGTTTTGGGAGTTTAAAATCAAGCAGGGCAAGTAATAAAGAGTGACTTTTTTTGAGATCAAATCAAAAATAAAAAATAAATTCCCCTTTGTAACTCTAACTGGAGACATACTGCATAAATATCATTTATAATAAAATTTGTTAACCTTTTTGCTTATAAGCATATATGCTTAAAGACAGCTATAGGACTTGCACTATATAATATAGACTGTACTTTAACCTTACTTAATTATTACGGAAAATGTCAGTCAATCTTAGTAAAGAACATATACTACAACTAAAAATTTAAAATGTTGGGGTACCTCAGGGTTCTGTGATGTGAGCGTTTTCTATGAAAATGATGGTACCTAAAATTGTGAAGGAACAGGGCCATCACCAAGACCTTTTAGCAGTATCTTCCAAAAACGATCTGCTGCGATTTTTCTGTTGACGGTTATGGCCAGTATCCACTGGTTGTTTTCTCTGACCATTTTTTGAAACTCAAGTCGGCTTCAGGAGTCCTGAATCAGGACTACCGTGTGTGATTTTCGAATATCAAAACCTTTATTTAGACTTGAATGGATATATTCAATGCAGTCGACTGCACAAATTTAGTAACAATACTGATAGGAAGACAAAACAGCCCTTTCCACTATTATATTTAAATCTAATGTGTATTACATGTGCATGCATGATAATCATTTAAGAGATTATTATCATCATGATCATCATTGTCTTCATCATTAAGTTTATCTCTCTAAATAATAAGCTTTTAATATAAGCTTTTCCCAATTATCTTCAACATGTTCTTATTTGTGACGACATAAAAAATGTATTTTCCTATAAAAAAACATATATTATACACTATTTCAGGCGTATAGGCAAGAGTGGCCCATATGTGTTTTTTGAGATTTGCGTTTTTTTTTTATAAATTTAATAAGGACATCTATATCTTTCATTACAGAGGGTTTTCTTTTGGGCACGTTAAAGCACTATTGCATTATTAAAATCATCGCTTTTATTAGTGCAAGAGTGGCCCACAGGTATAGGCTACCAGTCAAACATATATGGACAGTCATAAAAACTTCCAAACGCAGCGAAACGTTTTAAACAAATTCGCCCTCCCCCCCTAGAGCGTTACGTGATACTTGAATGTTCCCTAATGGGCTGATAGTGGAGTTCGCTGGGTTATATTATTGGGGATGTTCAAAAAGCCAACTGCATCATTAAAAATGTCAATTTTATTCTTAAAAAAGCTAACAAGGCAAGTTTTACCAAGGATTTATAAAGATATTTTTAAAAAGATTCTTAAAAAAGCCAAAATTTGTTTTATCGAGAAAGTTATTTGTTCGCCCCAAAACAAATCATTTATGCAGGAGCGTCATGTTACCAATTTTGTACATTTTACTTTATTAATCAAAAATAATTACAACTTACCTTAAACTTTGAGATCATAGGAACTGAAATCCATTTAGGTACTTGAACAATGTTTACGCATTAGTTATTCTTCATTTTTAAAGGTAATTACTCCAAGAACAGTAAAAAAACGTTTATTTAACTTTGAGATCATAGGAACTGAAATCCATTTAGGTACTTGAACAATGTTTACGCATTAGTTATTCTTCATTTTTAAAGGTAATTACTCCAAGAACAGTAAAAAAACGTTTATATAACTTTGAGATCATAGGAACTGAAATCCATTTAGGTACTTGAACAATGTTTACGCATTAGTTATTCTTCATTTTTAAAGGTAATTACTCCAAGAACAGTAAAAAAACGTTTATTTAACTATTCCAGAGCATAATTATTGGTATTTTGACTATTCTGTTATTAAATAACGAACATTTCTTTCACATGTAAAAATAATTTATAAAGTAAAATGTGAGGTTAGATCTACTCAAAAAAAAAAAATGAACACAGTGTATAGTGCAAGTGACCCACCAATTTTTTTCTCTAAGAAAGTAAACAAAGTAAAATATTTTTTTTGTCATATATTACCTTAATGTTGGTTGAGTCTAAAAACCCTAACAGAAAAATTTTAAATAAAATAATGCGTCCTAGATCAAAGATTAAAAATCGGAGAAATGTAAATAGCCATTATCTCGATATTTCCTTAAAGTGAGATGGGCCACTCTTGCAATATACGCCTCATTTGACATTCTGTATGAAGTGTTTGGGTACTTAAATTATAGATAACTTTTCAGGTGTGTTGATTTTAGAGTTTAGGAGTGGGTGCAGTCCCTCTAAATACGCCTATGCGGTTGTATGAACATCTTCTCTAATTGAGTGCATGCACTTGGAGAAATTGACGTAGTTCGTGAACTCGTTAGTGCCACGGAAGATGAATATAACGTGTTATAAACAAGCTGTGAAGATATGTACTGCTTCGCATTATATGGTGTATACTCTTCAATGAAGAGTCCAAAGTTTGTTTGGGAGGATTGGTGTAGTGGACTAGCGCGTCGTACTTGACGAGTTTGCTACCCAAATAGCGTGAGTTCGATTCTCACCGGCGCCGATTTGCCTTTTTCATTCATTAATGAAGCCGACACTCCCTATAAATTGGTTCGAAAGTCAATTAAAGCCGGTGGTTCCTTCTACTACTAGCCCAAACAAGTCCTGGACTTAGGGGGTGCTTAATTAAGTAGAATAGTACGAGGTTAAACAAAATGTAATGTAATGTAATGTTCGGGATTTTTTCTAAAATTGCAAGTCCAAACCTAATCCTGAAAGTTGGAACGAAAATTAATAACTAAATCTGCTGATTTTACATACCTGCTGTCAGAAAATTAGTAAAAGTCAAACATATAACCTCAAATTGACAAACTAATTTTAAGATAAGTTTTGCATTTTTTGATGTTTAGGTGTTAGGTCGTAGGAAAAATAGTATACGCACCTCGACGTAAATCATTTCAGTGCACATCGAGTGCTTTTTTTACTTGGCTGCGCACTCTCGTGCACTAATAACAAGGTTCGCGTACTCGGTGCGTACACTGAAAAAAATGACGTTCTTGGCTCAAAGTAATCAACACTCTTGGCAGTTATTCCTTTAGCTTAAGAGATGCGTATCTTCAAACAAAAGTGTTTATCTTGTCCCAAGAAAAGTGTCGCTTTTGATATATTTTTAAAATATTTATCTTGTTTTAAGATTGTTAAAAATTAAATAATTTTGAATGCTTTGGCCCAAGAATTTTTCTTTTGAGAAAGGACCACTTGCATTTCACACAAGATTAAAGAATTTTAAGTTAAAGAATTAGAAAGATCTTGGCAAGTGAATTATATTTTCATGTTAAGAGAAGGCGCTTTTGGACGTATTCAAGAGTACGAAGCATTTGGCCTAATTTCATATGCCATTACCACAAAGGATCCTTTTTTTCAGTGTAATATACCATTATTTTACTTAGTGTATTTGTATATATTTTAACTGCTCGTGTATTGGTGAGATGTAATACTTATAATAGACAGGTAATTAATAATAATTAACCAATAATTATTGTCAGAATAATCCTATATTACTACTTAAGTCTGCAGAATGATTGATAACTTCTAAAATAATTTTAAATCATTGCGAAAATAAAAAATATGAAAATTTGGGGGAAATGTTTAGGAGCTCTTCTAGCTAAAAGCTGTGAAGAGCATAACACGTTGCAAATTGAAATGAACATACAAAATACCACTTGTGATATGAACTAGTCTACTAGTTTTAATTGTTTGATCATTTGAAATGCGATATATGTGATCCCCTTGTAATTATAAAAACCTGCTGCATATACGAAACAACGCGCCTGATACACGGAAAAAAATATGTGATTTAGCAACGGCTTCTCAAATATATATAGTCGTATTAATGGTGAAGGTCGCTTGTAAAACAACTTTACACTACGAAATTTCAAGAACGCTTTGAAACAGAGACTTGAAATTTGGAACAAAGATTTTCCAAGTAGCGGAAAAAAATTGTTCCAAATTTCAAGTCTCTATGTCAAAGCGTTCCTGAAATATCGTAGTGTAAAGTTGTTTTGCAAGCGACCTGCACCATTAATAGACCTGTAACAATAATTACCAAACGTTTCTCTATAATTAGTAAGAATTAGAATACTATTAATCTGTGGTAATCAGTAGTCATCGGCGAATTTCCAGTGCTCGCATAGGCGCCGTTGTGTGTAACAAATTAGTCGTCAAATGTTTCGATTTAGTTACCTTTATAAAAATATCCCTCATAATTCGGCAAAATTATTCCGTAAGCCTATGTTTCTGTGTTTATATTCAACGTTGATGAGTCATAACTGAGTTTATTCCGATTACTGATGATAATTCCTAAATAACACAGGCTTACAAAAAAAATAAACGTAAATTATTTAACCAGACCCCCCTAGTTTTCAAAAAACTGCGAAAAGAATATTCAAAGAGCTAGCTTGAGATTCTAAAAGATCTCTAGCACCCAAACTATTAAATTTTGGGAGTTTAGTCCAAAGAAACTTTTCATCAGAAAGTCTATAACTATAATATAGACTGTTTTTCAATAGCATTTTGAAAAAAAAATAAAGATTAAATTGTACATGTTGTGTACATCTGTTTTTTGGGTCAGCGACCTTTTTTATTATCTATTTTTTATGGTAATTATTCATTAAAACAATTTTTTCTGTGGTTTAAATATACCGAAAAGAATTTGTTTTCCATCAGCAACTGTTTATTTATTTATTCTTCCTATTTGAATAAACAAAATATTTGATCCCCATACAAATATAATGTATGCCATTTATTTTTAAAATACATTTTATTTTGTAAAAGCTTTTCAGAGTCCCAATGTTTTTCTACACTATTGTATAAAGACAAATATTTTATTGAGGACAAACGTTTCGATTGCATCGAACTAAAAATGAAAAATTCAAAGAAAAGAATTAAACTCAAAACAGTAATTAATAGAAACATATAAAAATCTGCTACAAGAAAAGTCTAAAGTTGATTGAACTCTTACACTACGAAAAAAAAAAGTCGTAAATTAAATTTTTGCACCAGCAAGACTAAAACTTAATTTTACGCTTTTAATTTCGGAACTAGACTTGCCGTTTTTGAAAAAATCACGGCAACCTTGATAATATTAAAATATTATACATACTATGTGCTTTACTGGTACAAAAATTAGGTTTGGTGATGTTTTGTAATAAATTAGCGACTCAAACAAATTTATTTCATTTTAACAAAGAAAACATTGTTTAAATTATTTAAAATTTATCGTCTTCGTCCATTTTTTCGAACTGATGTTTGTCAAAAGTCCAAACCATATTAAAAAACAATTGAAATCGCGATAGCCGTGAAACTGACTTTTCGCAATTCACAGGTATCTTGATTAAATTACGAAAATAAAACACCCGCTACGCTCGCTCAGGAGACACTTTTGCAGCGGGTCTAAAACAGCCATTTTAGTCCAGTGTTATATAAATAACAATTTGAGAGATTTATTCACAGATATTGTTATATCTGCGAAATTGCCGCCATTCCTAATAAAAAAGTCGATTTTCTCAAAACAACAAAAAAAAATGCAGATAAATTACGTTTGCGTAATTTACAAATGAAATTGGATTTGTTCAGTTGAGAATAAACCCAAGAATAATATATATTAAGCAAACTGCATATATGCGCTTTTGCCATTCTGCCATTGTGTGCATAATTTACTTACTCACTAATAATTTTGAAACTGTAAATAACTATATGCTAGTATAAGCTTATTTACAAGTGTGAATAAACTTTATTAATTTACCTGCATACGTTCAATCGTTAGGTCAAAATCAATGAGTTAGAGGTTAAAATTTTTTTTACATAGATGCAGTATATTTTATTTATTTAATTATTTTTAATTTTCATAATAAAGTAAACCTTCATTTTTATTAATTCTCATAAAAATCAATAGCCTTAAATAATGAAATTTTTACACATTTTTACAAATCATAATTTTTAGCTGAATAATGATTTTAAAAAGAGTTAAAAATTATATTTTCCTAAGACCTAGTTAGTAGTTAGTGCCTTTTTCTCACCCGTTGTCTATGACAACGGTTGGGAAACACATAACCTCAATAGTTTGTCAATCCAAACTAATTTTAAGATAATTTGTGCGTTTTTTTTAACTAGTATAAGCTTATTTACAAGTGTGAATAAACTTTATTAATTTACCTGCATACGTTCAATCGTTAGGTCAAAATCAATGAGTTAGAGGTTAAAATTTTTTTTACATAGATGCAGTATATTTTATTTATTTAATTATTTTTAATTTTCATAATAAAGTAAACCTTCATTTTTATTAATTCTCATAAAAATCAATAGCCTTAAATAATGAAATTTTTACACATTTTTACAAATCATAATTTTTAGCTGAATAATGATTTTAAAAAGAGTTAAAAATTATATTTTCCTAAGACCTAGTTAGTAGTTAGTGCCTTTTTCTCACCCGTTGTCTATGACAACGGTTGGGAAACACATAACCTCAATAGTTTGTCAATCCAAACTAATTTTAAGATAATTTGTGCGTTTTTTTTAACTAGGTTCGCGTATTCGGTGCGTACTATACTATTATAATAATAATTCACAATCATACAGTAAAATGTCTTTTTAGTATATTATACAAAGTTTCAAAGTATATAATTTTTATATTTTTTTAACAAGTTTAAAAAGTTACCTTTTTACTTTTATTTTTAACCAAGGGCAAAAATAGTATATTGTTTTACTAAGAGGAAAAGTGAAGCTTTTTTTACTAGTCTGTAGAATTTACGGACGACGCGAAGCGGAGTGAAACATACTATTTTTTCTTCAAGCATCCTATATATATTTTTTTAAATATTAATTTATGCATTTAATTTATTCAGTAATAAAGTATGTTTTTTTATTAAAGTAGGTCAATAAAACCCTATCAAAATAAACTTAAACCTTCCTTAGCTCATTAAAATTTTTTTTCTTAGGCTAAATCGTACACTTTTTTCTGTGGTAACTTGTCTAATATAGCATTTGCAGTTTCGGAGAGATTTGTAGGTGTATAAACCATATATTCTTCTTCAATCGTTTTTAATCAATTTCACACAAGGTTTTTGCACAGAATCTCGGGTCAATCACCTGTTTACATAATAAACAAACAAGTTTGAAGTATGGTTGTCATCAAAGTCAATGAGTGCTGCCGCCAGTGGTGGTTTTGCTAACTAACTTTTTTTACGGCGTACAACAATGAACTCATGTTTTTACTGCAAAGAAATAGATCACTTTTAACTAGTGTGTTCAGTTCTAAAATATGAACATTTTAGTACGCTTGAAGAAAAAAACTTTTTTCTAACCTGATTAAATTATGAAAATAACGCATCTGATATTAAAATTTAAACACATGATCTTTAATTTAAAATATAAATATTTAAAAACCAAAATATCATTCTATTGGTAGGAAAAATAGTGTATTTCTTTTCGGTGAGATTTTTGAAAAATGTCGCTTGGATCCCAATGTCCTGACGTTGGAAATAACTTTTGTACTATAAATTGGTTTGTCATTAATATAAGTATGCTACAGTATATAGTATCAAAAGCTTTTGACAGTTATTGAAGTGTTAAATATTTGTTTAGAAAGTTCTGAAGTCTGTTTACTAGTAAACCAGTCAAGAAAATTTCCTGAGCGAAGTGTATTTTATAATACATATGCTGCAGTTTTAGTGTATTAAAACAAGTTGTAAAGTTATTGAATATATATATGGGAGGATTGGTGTAGTAGACTACCGCGTCATACTTGACGAGTTTACTACACAAATAGCGTGAGTTCGATTCTCACCGACGCCGATTTGCCCTTTTCAATTAATTAATAATTGAAATTTAGCAAAAGCGTAATTACGCTTACGTAAGTGAAGCGGACACTCTCTATAAATTGGTTCGAAAGTCAATTAAAGCCGGTGGTTCCCTCTACTACTAGCCCACACAAGTCCTTGACTTGGGGATGCTTAATTAAGTAGAATAGTACGAGGTTAAACAAAAATGTAAAAAATGTAATATAATATGACTTCAGCGGAGGCCATATTTAAAAGTTCACAAAAAGAGATGACACTACTGGCAGGGGGATTCTGTGCACTATAGAATTTTATCAATCGCCGCAATTGTATACCGGGTGATCAATAACTGGCATGCCAAAATCTAAGTGGTGGTTCTACATCCAAAAATATCAAAAAAAGATGCTATAAAGGTTGGTCCGGAAATGAGCCGTAAAAGAACTACGGCCCTTTAAAATTGTAATAAAAATAAGGTTTTTAATTAATAACTCTGGTACCCTTTAAGCTAGAGCTGCGAGCTTTTGCACGTATACTAGTATTAATAAGGCCAATAAGTTTATGTTAATTTATTTTTTGGAATTTATCCAGAGGCGTGCCTAGACGGACAAAATATGTGAGGCTTTACACATTTTTGCCCCAAACTTTTTTATGTGTATTTTTTTGAATTTTTTGTAAAAAATATAGATTCCTTGAGTAAAAATACATAAAAAATACATAAAAAATCTCATATAGTAGGAGCAACCGTTTTAAAAAAATGCAATTAAGTGGAAGTAACATTTTGTGCCACCAAAAACCTTACTTTTTAAAAGGCTATTACTCCTTTAATATTAAATTTAGGTGTTTTGGTGAAGAATATTTTTTTGCTCAGTTTTAAATAAAGAATCACCCTGCAGCATCAAAATTGTATTCATGCTTTTTTTGTTCCCCATTCAATATGTCATCTACGAATAGCCGTAGCTCCCTAAGGGCTCATTTCCTTTATAAAAACTTTTTTTCATATTTTTGGATGTAAAATCAACTCTTAAATTTTGGCATGGCAGTTACTGATCACCCTGTACCCTACCGGCAAAATTTTACCGCGCAGAGTATCAGTCATTGTAGAGTTGAAATAAATAAAAAGTGACAAAAAATTAGAACTTTGAAAAAACACTTATTCAGTAACTGTTACTGCACACTAAACAAGTGTTTTTTTCAAATTCCTATTTTTTTGGCACTTAGCCCATTATTTATTTCAACACTACAGAGTTTATCTTCATTATTTAATAAATCTACAATTATAATTTTTAACAAAACTTTTAATATTAATTATGAAACTTATTTTAAACCTGCAAGTGACAGATTTCTTTACAGCGTTTGGTTGTTGGTTACACAGGCCCACAAAAAAAATGGGCTGTGCTGGGGTTGAGACCTAACTATTCTTATGTATTTTGGGATGCTGAATACGAATCTGTCATAAAAAAAGCACTTCGTGGGCTTATTTTGTTTCTACACTGAAAAAACTGTCTGGACCCACAAAAAAAAGTGGTCTGTGCTGGGGTTGAGATTCACTTATTCTTATGTATTTTGGGATGCTGAACACGAATCTGTCATAAAAAAGGCACTTCATCGGCTCATTTTTTTCTACACTGAAAGAACAGCATGGGCCGACAAAAAAAAACAGACGTCTGTGCCGGGGTTGAGACCCACCTATTCTTATGTATTTTGGGATGCTGAACACAAATCTGTCATAAAAAAGGCACTTCATAGGCTCATTTTTTTTCTACACTGGAAAAACTGTCTGGGGCCACAAAAAAAAAGAGTGGTCTGCGCTGGGGATTTGAGACCCACCTATTCTTATGTATTTTGAGATTGTGAACAAGAATCTGTCATAAAAAATGCACTTCAATGGCTCATTTTTTTGTTACACTGAAATAATATGAGATTTTTACCATTTTAGACAGTTTTTTCAGTGTAGTAAAGAAATGAGCCGATGAAGTTCCTTTTTTTATGACAGATTCGTGTTCAGCATCCCAAAATACATGAGAGTAGGTGGGTCTCAACCCCAGCACAGACCACTTTTTTTATTTTGTGAGTCTGTGTTAGTAATAAAATAATAATCTTGAATGAAAAAAGATTTTTGAGTGCATACGAGTAACCATTTAAATTTCAGATTTGTCTTTTGCTTTGGAATATGTATGTTCTTGACATTTCAATAGAAAACTATTATTTCAAAAATTTAAAATTGTGATTGATTTCTTCCGCTAGTGCTATTTGAGCATATAATGCGTATTTGATAATCTAAAATAAATATGTCGAAAACAAACATCAGAAATACATCCAAAAAAAAAACTTTCTGCATCAATCATAGTAGGCATTGGTTTAAACTAAATCAAAACATACAAAACCAATTTATTCCAAATACAATTTATTGTAGGTTTATTTTTTCAAATGGTACCGTACGGGGTAACATGAACAGAATAAAAATTAAAATGGATTTTTAAACAATGTCCCAAGTAGCCCCAAATACGCGTTAACTTAGGCAATGCCTAACAGGCATCCTATAAATATTTTTTTTTTGAAAACCATTTACATTTTGCATTATTTTTTAGCCTGTCCTCTGCTTATGTCGGTACAACTAAAATGTTTCAAGGTATTTTAGGAACTATGTTTTGAGATATTCAAAAAATTACTCTGGAAAGGTGCCCAAGTAGCCCCCAATAACGGTATCACGTAACCAAAAATATCACATTATAGTTCACTGTCAAAATACTGCTACCAACAATAATTCACCTAGTATGCGAAATAAGCCTTTAGTGTTCGAAACAAAAGATTTTTTGCTGAGACGGAGTCGAGGCAAAACATCAGTCGAGAACACTTAAGACAGTTCGCATACGTGGTGCATATACTATTTTTTCTACTACCTAAAGCTAGTAACTCCAAATATCAGTTAAAAATGAAGTTTAAAAATTATTTTGACAAAGCTGTCAGTTTGAAAAAAAAAAGTTAGTAGTTGTCTCAAAAATTTTTCATTATTGACCGTCGTCAATAAACAATGCTTAATCCACGGTCAATAATAAATAAATTCATTGATTTTATTGGTTGCCAAGGTAAACAAGCCTTGACAACGGTAGATAATATGTAAGCTAGACTTAATTAGGTGTAGAAAAATAATAATTTCCCCTATAATTCAAATAAAATAAGTTCTTTCAAAAAATATTTAGTTTAAAGTCCAAATTAAATAAAAATGGATGGATAATACCAGAAGTTTGATTAGTAATAAATGCTTACTAATAACTTTCATATTTCATATTTCATATTTCAAAAAAAATAAAAATAAAATAAGTTCTTTCAAAAAATATTTAGTTTAAAGTCCAAATGAAATAAAAATGGATGGATAATACCAGAAGTTTGATTAGTAATAAATGCTTACTAATAACTTTCATATTTCATATTTCATATTTCAAAAAAATAAAAATAAAATAAGTTCTTTCAAAAAATATTTAGTTTAAAGTCCAAATGAAATAAAAATGGATGGATAATACCAGAAGTTTGATTAGTAATAAATGCTTACTAATAACTTTCATATTTCATATTTCAAAAAAATAAAAATAAAATAAGTTCTTTCAAAAAATATTTAGTTTAAAGTTCAAATGAAATAAAAATGGATGGATAATACCAGAAGTTTGATTAGTAATAAATGCTTACTAATAACTTTCATATTTCATATTTCATATTTCAAAAAAATAAAAATAAAATAAGTTCTTTCAAAAAATATTTAGTTTAAAGTCCAAATGAAATAAAAATGGATGGATAATACCAGAAGTTTGATTAGTAATAAATGCTTACTAATAACTTTCATATTTCATATTTCATATTTCATATTTCAAAAAAATAAAAATAAAATAAGTTCTTTCAAAAAATATTTAGTTTAAAGTCCAAATGAAATAAAAATGGATGGATAATACCAGAAGTTTGATTAGTAATAAATGCTTACTAATAACTTTCATATTTCATATTTCATATTTCAAAAAAATAAAAATAAAATAAGTTCTTTCAAAAAATATTTAGTTTAAAGTCCAAATGAAATAAAAATGGATGGATAATACCAGAAGTTTGATTAGTAATAAATGCTTACTAATAACTTTCATATTTCATATTTCATATTTCAAAAAAATAAATATAATATAAGTTCTTTCAAAAAATATTTAGTTTAAAGTCCAAATGAAAAAAAAATGAATGGATAATACCAGAAGTTTGATTAGTAATAAATGCTTACTAATAACTTTCATATTTCATATTTCATATTTCAAAAAAATAAAAATAAAATAAGTTCTTTCAAAAAATATTTAGTTTAAAGTCCAAATGAAATAAAAATGGATGGATAATACCAGAAGTTTTATTAGTAATAAATGCTTACTAATAACTTTCATATTTCATATTTCATATTTCAAAAAAATAAAAATAAAATAAGTTCTTTCAAAAAATATTTAGTTTAAAGTCCAAATGAAATAAAAATGGATGGATAATACCAGAAGTTTGATTAGTAATAAATGCTTACTAATAACTTTCATATTTCATATTTCATATTTCAAAATAATAAAAATAAAATAAGTTCTTTCAAAAAATATTTAGTTTAAAGTCCAAATGAAATAAAAATGGATGGATAATACCAGAAGTTTGATTAGTAATAAATGCTTACTAATAACTTTCATATTTCATATTTCAAAAAAATAAAAATAAAATAAGTTCTTTCAAAAAATATTTAGTTTAAAGTCCAAATGAAATAAAAATGGATGGATAATACCAGAAGTTTGATTAGTAATAAATGCTTACTAATAACTTTCATATTTCATATTTCATATTTCAAAAAAATAAAAATAAAATAAGTTCTTTCAAAAAATATTTAGTTTAAAGTCCAAATGAAATAAAAATGGATGGATAATACCAGAAGTTTGATTAGTAATAAATGCTTACTAATAACTTTCATATTTCATATTTCATATTTCAAAAAAATAAAAATAAAATAAGTTCTTTCAAAAAATATTTAGTTTAAAGTCCAAATGAAATAAAAATGGATGGATAATACCAGAAGTTTGATTAGTAATAAATGCTTACTAATAACTTTCATATTTCATATTTCATATTTCAAAAAAATAAATATAAAATAAGTTCTTTCAAAAAATATTTAGTTTAAAGTCCAAATGAAATAAAAATGGATGGATAATACCAGAAGTTTGATTAGTAATAAATGCTTACTAATAACTTTCATATTTCATATTTCATATTTCAAAAAAAATAAAAATAAAATAAGTTCTTTCAAAAAATATTTAGTTTAAAGTCCAAATGAAATAAAAATGGATGGATAATACCAGAAGTTTGATTAGTAATAAATGCTTACTAATAACTTTCATATTTCATATTTCATATTTCAAAAAAAAAATGTTCAACGGTAATAATTATTTACACTATAACAATAAATCTAACCTATCTGTTGTGCTATATATATTATATTCCCAATAAACCTGTGCACCCTTATCATTTGAAGCAAACCTTTTCTTACGCTATCAATCACAAACCCTAGAGTCACTCCATCTACCGACGTCAGCCGTTGTAGAGTATTATGCTAAAACAAGGCCTATCCAGAAGCTTGCATAAGAACATAAGAATGCGATGCAGTGATTGGCTTACAACATACATGGCGGCACATCAAGCCAATCACGGCATCGTATTGTTATGTTTTATTGCTAGACCTCGGATCCGGTTCCTTTGGGTGCTAGAGGCTCTAAAAGCTATGGCAATGAGCTACCAAAAAATCTATTTTTAACTTGCCGAGTCATATACATTTCATTTAATACATTTAGATTAAGCTGTTTTCTTAGTTATACACAATAATTCTGGGGCCAAGGGGTAAGAACAGTCTTTAAAAAGTGCCTTTAAAATATGTGATAATTATTTGAAATTATTTGAATATGAAATGATGAATAAATGAAAATTATTGAGACTTTTTAGTGTTGAGAAATGTCAGATAAAGTTTTTATTCTTTTTTTAAATCTTAGCCTACTAAATAATTGTGTACACGGAAAGAAATTAGTGGGCTCTGCGCTATACATTATAAGATATTTGGTAACAGTGGCAAATTATAGTGATTTAAGCTATAGATTATAAGGGACACAATAACTAATAATGTTAAAAATAAATTGGAAACGATTATATATATTACAGACACGATTATATTTATTACAGGCACTATTATAAATTTACAGAAATTTTATTATATTATAAAAATTATTAGCACGGACAATAATTAAATCTATTTAAGCTATAAATGCCATACTATTTGTTATATTTTATTATTCACTAAACAATTAAAGTATTTCATATAAATTTTTACACTGACTGCCATAATTGTAAGAGAAAGCCTTGTATTTATATAATAAGTGATTATAATTTGCTTGATATGTGTGTTATAGCGCTCCTAGCTATAATTTTTTTTTTCCGTGTAAAACTGTGAAAATAGACTAATCTAAATGTAATAAATGTAATTTGTTTGACTCAGTTAAAAATATATTTTTCGGGGACCCCATTTCACCACCTTTTCGCGGCTTATAGCATCCAAAGGAACCCGATCCAGGACCTGGCGATGTGCAAGTAGCTTAATTTGAATGTACTTTAAGACATATAAAATACAGCTGGGAGCAAATAATGAAATAAAAATGGTCACCAGCTCTTAGACTTAGACCATATATAACACAAAAAGCGACACAATATGTCAATTTTTCAGATTTGTCGAAAAATTTTAAACTCTAGCATATGCGATCCTTGGACTTTTTTCGTAGCTTTTAGGGCCACTTGCACCATTGATGGTTTAACTTTAAACTTGGATTAAATTGACGGCCGACCAATCAGAACTCAGCATTTTTAGCTTAAACTCGGTTTAGCTGAGATAATCCCGTACCAAAAGTTGGTGCAAGTGGCCCTTAACTGTTATTTTTCACTTGGCTATACTCTTACGACGCGTCGGCGGATAAAGCCGCCGCTAGATAGAGTCACTCTAACCAACCCTGCTTATAGACGCCTTGAATTCCAGTAAAAAGGACTGAGATTCGATTTTGGGGGATTCCCTTGTTGATCTAAATTTTAAAGGCAATTCTCTAGAACCATATTTTCTTAAACTATAATTGGATTTAACAGGCAAACTATATTTCACACGAAAGGTAAAATACGTCATTATACTCTCCTGATCTATAGCTAGAAGTGTTTTTACCATATTTACGAGTCCAAACGCCGGCCATATTTAAAGTTCACAAAAATTTATGAGATGACACTAATAGGGTCACTCGATCAGTTATTACTTTGTCTAGTGTTTTGGTGGTTAGCTGTTTGGGTTTCTGGTAGTTTTCGTTTATAAACCTCAAACCAACCAACCACCAAAACACACAAACTAGACAAAGCAACAAACGATCGAGTGACCCTAGACGCTAAAAGAGATATTTAAGTTCTATAAAAAGCATGGTATAGATATTTTTAAATATTTTTTGTTATAAACTAGACACCTAAATTAAAATTAAAAGTACTGTCACCTACTACAGTCATTTGAACATGTACAGCTAGGTATTTAAAAAAAAGATAAACCACGTCGCGACGCATTTGACTAATAAAAAATTATTTTCAAAGTCAGAAAAGCAGTTTTGAATGCATAGTATCTACTTTTTATTAACTTTTTTATAATTAACTAAAAATCAATAAATTTACTAATTTTTTGAAATGCCGCTATAAAAAATTTCATATTGAAACGTATGTTACAATTTCAAATACGTATTGAAAAGTAATTTTTAATACGTATTTGGAATCGTCTGAATCTGTATAATACGTTTCAATAAGACATTTTTTATAGGGATGTATTTGCAATTTTAGTTGTAAATATTTAGCTTTTTTAGGCTGAAAATGTCAAATATCTCGGAAACCAATAAAAATATCAGTTCTAAAAATGCTTAAAATTGGTCATTGCATCGGCAAAAATACTTTTTAAGTTTCCAGCCGTTATATATTATATATATTAAAATATTTTACAACGTCACGACGCCTATGGCATGGGACATCTCGGGGTCTAGTTTATTGTAACAAAACGGTCGCACGGACGTTAGGGGTGTGGGACGCAGCAGCGAAAAAAACCAAGTTTAGGCGAAATATTGTTTTATAATGGCAGATCTGTAGTCAAATAAAGAAAATACATCAGACAATGATATAAAAATATGGGGGGTTGAGCACTCACCTGTACACCAGGCACTATAAGTCCCGGTTTTAGTAAAAACCAGATAATTTATTTACACCCACGGCTGTACTGCGATCTAGCCACGTTCTGAAGCGTACTTAAACCGGGTACTAATTACCGAGGAGCTCGCGCCCTCTATACCGCGCAAATATTTAATTTAAATATTTGAAAGGGTGAAAATAGTGTCCTTACATTATGACAAAATATATTCAAACATTACATCTATTCTATGTTTTTTATAGATCTCTTTTAATTTTTGAGTAATTGGCGCTGCGCGTTTCAACGCCCTGTATTTATACTTACACTGGGTTAGGCTAAATGTGACACCCAGGGTAATTGTGACATGTCCTGTTATAATTCTTCTAAACACGTTTAAATCAAATCGAAATTTTACGCGAAATATTTAATACTGTCCAAAACCTAATGCCAGGGTTGGATTGGATATAAACTAGTTTAGAAGAATTATAACAGGACATGTCACAATTACCCTAAGTGTAACATTTAGCCTAACCCACTGTATATCTGTAAAGTATATACTATGGAATGGACAGCATTTCGTATCTTCACGATTTGGCTGGAATCTACAAGTTTATAGATAAAGGATATTGATGGGAAACTTTATTGTTTCAAGTTGCACCCGAGCGACTCCGATGCTATTGATACTTCTCTTTCAAGATAAGGGTTATTTTACATAAAGTCATATTGACATAAAATATGCAAGTGTAACGATAAAGTTGTATTTCTGCAACTTTTACTTTCACAGCATAGTATTTTACTTTTGTAGGAAAAGTAGTGGACATTATTCGGGAGAAAAGTATTTTTCACACTTCTGTGAATATTTTGCACGCCTATGTATATGTAGACTAAAATATTTTTTTCTATTTTGCGATTCTTATAAGCTCATAATCACATGCATTTTGCGTATTCTTATAGGCCTATAAGAGGTTTGTACGTTTTTTTCTTTTGGGTTGGCACTACAGGACAAAAGACAATCGCTTGACCTTTTCCGTGCAAATGTCAACCCCACTTTTAAGTTTAGTTTTCTACAAAATTGTGTTTTAAGTTAATTTTTACCGTGTTAAAATTGTGGCTTGGTTACTTGCAGTAAAAAAGAGAAGAACTGACTATAAAATATATCAAATTATCGTTTTTCTATTTTGCGACTCTTCTAAGCTCATAGACACACGCATTTTGCGAGTTCTTATAGGCCCATAAGAGGTCTCTACTTTTTTTTCTTTTGGGTTGGCAACAGACAAAAGTCTATCTCTTGACGTTTGCCGTGCAATTGTGAACGTCGGTTTAAAGTTTAATTTTCTACAAAATTTTGTGTTTAGGTTATGTTTTACCGTGTTAAAATTGTGGCTTAGTTACTTGCAGTGGAAAAGAGAAGAAACTACTATAAAATATATCAAAATAATATTCGTTCTTAGAATTTTAGACATGGCGAAAACTGTAATGCCAATTCGAAACAAAAATCCCTAAATCAGTCATCAATTTAAATGTAAGTTTTTTAAAATTTTAGAGCAAAATAGAAAAAATAGTATAAAGCACACCTTTCATAACACGTTTTTAGCGCACTAGTACTTTAGAAAACTCGCCGAAAGCGGCTCGTTTTCTAAACTTATACTCGTGCGCTAAAAACGGGTGTTATGAAACTAGTACTTTAATATACTATATAGAAATGTTTTATCGCCACTCTTTTTTACACAGCTACATAATAAATGTTCTACAAATGTTCGTTTTTACTTTTAACCCGTATCAAAAAAAATATAGAGGAAATGCGCCTAATTTCGGATGGTTTCCAAATTTCGGATAGTAGTGTATTTAAGATACTGTCTGCAAAGGTAAACAGAAACCTACTTTTATGTGAAGCCAAAAGTCAAACTAAATCCGTCCTGTAATATGATAACGGTAGAGCTTCTCCCCTTTAAATGGTAGCACAAATCGTATATATACAACAAACTAAGATAAACAATTTTGAAAAAACGAAAATTACCTAAGATACTAAGATATTCGAAATTGGGAATCTAAAATTATAGTTCCTATAGTATTTCGTAGAAAATCGCTTAATGATTAAATTACGTCTTAAATGTGAAGGAATAACAAGAAACATAAGCAATGGGATCCAGATCTATTCTTGAAAAAATATTTTCGGATATGTCCGAAATTAGGAGCCCTTTTTCAAATGCACCAAAATGCGCTGATTTTTTTTAACCGTGTTTTTTGGAAAAAATAAACTGTAATAAAATTGCTTTTATAATAAATCATGGTTCGCTATAATAAGTTGTATCTGGTTATATAAAAAAAAATCAAAAAGTAATACCGAGTATTAAATATTGAATACATTATAAATGGTATCCGAAATTAGGCGACTTTCCTCTATATAACAAAATATAAAGGCACAGTATAGATTTATCTGTTTTACCTTTATTTGATTAGTTCCATTTACAATCTTTTATATCAAACAGTGCATAAAATATATGTCCATTTTTTCTATTTTATTTTAATAAGGGATATACAAAATTTTGATGGAATAGTTTGTTAGCAAGTAGGGCTCTAAGGGAAAATGTGACATGCTTTTTGTCTTCAATTTTAAGAGTTTACTGAAGACTTAAGGGTGCATATATAATCTTGAAATTTGTACGCGGAAAGAATTTGTTACGACACCCAATGGACTGCCGCCTATTTAGATTAGATATAGGGAGAAGTGCATATGCATATTATCTGCTCCATTAACAACTTTGTTTAACCTTTCTCTAAAAAGTTGCAATTTTCCAGATAAGTGGAAAACTTCAAGAATAACTCCTGTATTTAAAAAAGGCAAAAGAAATAATATTGAAAATTATCGGCCAATAACGATAATTTCTAATTTTGCAAAGGTTTTCGAAATTGTTCTGAATAAGTTAATAAATCCTAATATTAAGCACTTACTGTCTAAAGTTCAGCATGGTTTTATAAAAGGGCGATCGACAACCACTAACTTATGTATCATTACTCAATATATATCACAGATTCTTGACGAGGGAGGTCAAGTTGATGTGATATATACAGATTTCTCAAATGCTTTTGATGTTCTGAATCACATAATATTACTTAAGGCAATGTTTAATATGGGCTTTTCAATTGAACTTATATACTTTTTTTATTCATATCTTTATGACAGATTTCAATACGTTGAATATCATGGGTTTAAGTCTTTTCTATTTCTAGCGACTTCTGGAGTGCCGCAGGGCTCAATACTGGGACCCTTATTATTTTTAATTTTTATTAATGCAATTTTCAATCTTAAATGTGTTCCTGCGCTTGCGTTTGCTGATGATGCCAAACTATACTTTAAAATAAACAACCTACTAGACTGCGTGTCACTCCAGAATGCTCTAAATAACTTAATCCAATGGTGCAATGATAACAAATTACCGCTCAATGCTGCTAAATGCAACATTGTGACGTATACACGAAAGAGGACTTCGGTTTTATTTAATTACAAAATTGGTAATGTCATTGTACCTAGAGTTACAGAAATTAAGGATCTAGGCGTTACATTTGATAGCAGTTTGGATTTTTCTTTACATGTTGAGAAGACTGTTGCATCAGCTTTTCGAAGTCTTGGATTTGTAATAATAAACTCTTACGGTTTCAGGGACAAAACGGTTTTATTCACACTCTTTAATTATTTCGTTCTACCCAAACTTGAGTATGCAAACTTAATCTGGAACCCTCAGTACAAATATCAAATTGAAAATGTTGATAAAATTTTGAGAAGATTTTTAAAGTTTGTCAGTTTTAAACTGGATGGTGTTTATCCTCATACAGGTATTGAGAATAACCTGCTGTTGGATAGGTTTAATGTGTTAAGCTTGGAAGATAGGCGTGCACTTTCATCTGTTGTCTTTCTGCATAAATTGCTGCGAAATAACATAGACTGCCCTGCTTTATTACAGTTGTTAAATTTTCATGTCCCTTCTAATACACGCTTAATAAATACTTTTTATATGGCTAAACCTAGAACCAACTTGCTTAATAACTCACCTATTTATTCTATGTGTAATAATTACCACAAAATTCAGTTAGAGGCTGATATTTTCTCTTGTTCAATTAACCGAATTCAATATGTTTTTCGCGAATTAAATTAATTTTAAGTTTTTTTCTTTTTTTTTTCTTAAATCTAATGTTAATATCAAATTCTTATTTTTGTACTATGTTTTTTCTTTGAATGTTTTTAAGTATCGTACTGGAGTTCTTAATGACTCATCCTATAATTAGGTTATCTATTGGATGTTAATATAAATAAATAAATAAATAAATAAATATTTTAGGTAAAAATAACATTTTAGATTATATTTTAAATTACATTAAGGTAAAATATTTGTGTTTTTTTTAAGTAAAAAACTATTTTTTGTTTAATTTTTATAACACAGCTATGTGTACAGTAGGTCTAAAGTTTCATAGGGAACTTATGACCTACTCCCTAATTTGGCAGTCATTGATAATACCCCGTTGTGTGTGAAGATTTTGTACTTGTTTTTGTGTTTAATAAGCTGTTTTATGTATTCTTTAATAATTTTGCATATCATGCACATTTTTGATTGCACTGTGATAAAATCCAAATATAATATTTTTAGGGAATTTTCTTTTTGGGTTGGTATTGAAGACCTAAATTTATTTGCCTAACGTATT
>OY294049.1:45323406-45382598 GCA_958510825.1 Brachypterus glaber | reverse complement strand
TTACTGATTTCGACTCACGAAGGTCTAAAACGTCGAGAAATGTGACAAAGTGACTACTAAGTGCCGATGTAAAATCTAGAAAAAAAAAATAAAAACGGTTAAGGCTTTACTCATTGATCGTGAAGAATAAAGTTGCCAGTGTAACCGCAGCTGTTTTTACGGTTTTCCTGTAAATATAACTTTTCAACAGTCTTACCGTGAAACCTACAATGTTTATATGCAAACTTTATCGCATATATTTTTAAGGACAAGTATCCAGACTTTTCTAATAGTTTTCTTAAATGAGTATTCTTCCTGTTTTCCGCCGTTTCAGAGCTTACCATTTAGGCCAGTCTAGTTATCCTGTTCACAAAAATCGTGACATCGGACAGACGGACGGCCTTTTAAAAAAAAAGTTGCGTTTTTTGTTCATGAAACAAATTTATATCCAAGCATTTTTTGTCCAGGAAGTTTTTCGAAAAAATTTTAAAATTCTGAACTACCGTTTAATACTTTTCTAGCGCAGGCGCTGTGAATATTATTTTAACAACTTATTTACTCTCAAACTATAATTGCTTAAAAATTACTTATTTTTTTTATGTTTTCTTAAATTTACTATTTTACAAAAACATACCCATACCCCCAGAAATAATTTTAAAATTCACAAATTATACTAAAAACTTGTCCAAAAACTATAAGTCAACTGGCCTAATTCCATACAGTGGCTTTATACCATTCACTCACCTATATCTCAAAGTGTTATATGACTTACTTCAGTTTCAAAACTTTAAAATTATTAATATTCATTATTATACATAGAAAATAACTTATTTGAAAAATAAATTATGTTACATCTGGCAAAATAACTCTGACTGCCTTAAAAACTAATATTTTTCAGAAAGATATTATTTCTGTGTAATAAAATTTTTGTTTGTTTGTCCTTACACTCTATTAGCTCTTAAAGAGCTGGTGACCATGTTTTTTTTTTCATTATTTTCTCCCAATAATGAATTAAAAATGGTCACCAGCTTAATTCTTGAAAAATAGGAAATCTGCAGATAGATTTTAAACTAGATCGTTGCAAGCACCCTGTCAAAACATCGGCACTATTGTACACTAGAGCCATCTAGTTTGCAAATTTCAAACTAGGTGTTTTGTTTGATTTTAAATTCTGTATCTTTAAAACATTATATTCTAGCAAAAAACTGTATATAACATTTTTTATAGGGCTTAAAAAGAGCTTTTATTTAAAATATAATTTTTTTAAATCTGGTTATAAATGTGAGATATGCTAAAAAAACTTTTACTGCTTTAAACGCCAATATCTCGAAAACAATGCGTTTTAGGAAAACGTTGTTTATAACATTTTTTGACCAATTTAAAATTATCTTTTATATAAGTGCTAAATTAACCAAATACAATAATAATTGCCTTAATTATAAACAAAAAACGCTAAAAATAGGAGTTTTACCCTATTTTTACCCCCTTCCCCCAATTGTTTACCCCCAAAATCTAATCAGCTCTTCGGAATACGATAAGAAACAATATGCAAAAAACCGCAAGTCGATATCTCATGTAGAAATGGAGTTAGAGAGTTTACACCCAGACAGACAGACAGACGGACCCAAATTTTTTTTTTTACTGATTTTGACTCAGAATGGTCTAAAACGTCGAGAAATGTAAAAAAAAAAACGTGGTCAAAGATTTGGACTTTTCGGCGAAGATTTCAATACATCGGCACTCTTAGTAGCACTAAGTGCCGATGTAAATTTTAATCAAAAACTTATCTTCACGTTAAGTAAGAAGGAGGCATAAATTAAAATAATCCCTGAATATTCAGATAATTTTCCTTCTGTGATGTTCGATAAATTTATCTTACAAAGTTTAGGTACTTGTAAACTTAACTAGTCCACATAAGAAAGAGTTATTAATATTCCGCCTAGTTAGTAGTTACAACCAAGGTTTTTGCTCAATTTTGTTGAACCGTATAAAACACGCTTTGTAAACATAACAATAAGAAACATGTACTAGATTGTTGGTTCGTCCACGGACAAAAACCGCATTATTACCAACAATGTAAAATAAAAACTTCCTATTCAGGATTAGTTTGCTTCTCTTTTTTCTATTTAATGATGCACCATTATATTGTTTATTCAGTAGCTTGATCGATGCCGAGGTTTTTGTCCAAAAACGACCCTTTATTTGAAAATTAATTAAATGCCCAAATACCACGATTAATTGTTTTTTGACACGGACTCGCAAAACAACAAGGGCTTTGAGCTTTTGATAGGTATCGAATTACAATACATGTTGAATTTTAAACAATAGGGGAGATAGGGGCTACTTTAGATATGGGGCAACTTCGTACATGGGGCGAATTCGTACATGGAGTTATTTCGTACAATCCTTAAATAGTTACTGGACTAGTAGTATTTAAAAGAAAAAAATAAGAAAATACTAACAATTCAGAGAACTTTCTTCTAGAAACCGTTAGCGGTAGTTTTTCATAAATTTGAGCGTAGTACAAAACATATTTTTAAATAAATATCCTAAAATCAAGATAACTGCATTCGGTGTTTTCCCGCATTACCCTTTTTAACACTATTGTATTTTTTGTACAATGAAAAGCTAGCGTGTAATTGTGAAAAAAAAAACATTTTTACCCATTTACCTCAAAACAAAAGACAGTGTGTATAAAACTTTTGTTTTTGTAAAGATTAATGTGCCTATTATGTATGGTTCAAGTTTCTTTTTCTATTTTCCTCTATTATCAACGTTAAATTACTAATTTAGTTGGTGCTTTTTTAGATTTTATTTTGTTATAATCCTTTAAGCTTTTAATTAAATAGTGTGCTATTATTTTAAGCTATATTTACACGGAGAACGATATTTTTAATTCAAGAAAATAATACTATATTTACAGAGCAATATATACAGTGCGGTCCAAAAGTCCCCCCCTTTTTAACTTTTGAACGAGTTGAGATATCGACTTCAAATATATAACTCTTAAATAAGACAACTTAAACTATCTTTTAGCATATATTTGATATTTTCAGCTCTTAAAATTTGGGCAGGGGGGCATGGGGGCACATTTTTTTTAATGGAAAGGGGGGTCGTGTAATACATAATTTTAAAGCTTATAAAATTCTCCATTTAACTCCATATTTTTAAATTAAAAAGAAAATTAGGTTTAAAATGGGGTTGAAAATGGGTATTAATGTCAAAATTCCTCTAAAAAAAAACAAATAATTTTTTAAAAATGCCTAATTTCATCATAAAAAAATATTAATTATACTTTTAAACTAATTTTAGCTGACATCAATAAAAATTTATAAAAAAAAACTTAAAAAATCGAATATTTTAGCACAAAAAATTGAAAAATCAAAACCTTAAAAAAACATTTTTAAAAAATTTAAAAATGTTAGTTTAAATAGAGAATTTTATAAGCTTTAAAATAATGTATCACACGACCACCCTTTCCATTTAAAAAAATGTTCCCCCATGCCCCCCTGCCCACATTTTAAGAGCTGAAAATATCAAATATATGCTAAATGATAGTTTAAGTTGTCTTATTAAAGAGTTCTAAATTTGAAGTCGATATATTAACTCGTTCAAAAGTTAAAAGGGGGGGTGACTTTTGGACCGCACTGTATACATTTATTCAGCAACTAATTATAAATACCATAGACAAGTTCTTTTTATACTGAGCTCACTTAATTCTCACTTAACTGTCACTTTTAACTAATCATGTAGGCGAATAAGGTGAAATAATTTGAGCCACTCAAATATTTTAGGTGAAAAGAAAGTGCCTTACGTCTAGCAATTCTTTTTGTAGAATAATTGGCTGCAAGCCAAATTTACTGGCAGTATTGCGGCAACAGTTTATAGTCTGGAGTGGGGATTGCAGCCGCCACACTGCTGCTCAAGTGTGAACGCGGCGTAAGTATTACAAAAAAAAATCTAATAAGCAAAATCAACTAGTTTTGAAAAAAATAAATACATAACCTAAATAATATCCAGTATTTCTCTGTGTCTATAAAATCGGATAATTAGAGAGAAAATCCTTCTTCTAGAACTTTACAAATTAAAATTATAAAACAAAATAACTAATCATGTGCAAAAGTTGGGTGGCTACATAGTGCTTAAGAGGAAACTTGTATTAGTACAACCATTAACTTCAATTTTAATTAGAAGATACCTCGTGAAGTTTCAGACCACGTGGCGCATATCACACATTTAATTACATACGGAAAAAGGGAATAAAAATTTTATTTACTTATTTATTTATTGGCAGGATTAGCTCATAATTTTTTAAGTTATCTCATTGAGTTTTAAGACCACGTAGAGAATATCACACATTTAATGCTAGAAGGGAAAAGGGAATAAAAGTTGAAATAATTATTTTTTTTAGCTTATAGTTTTTTAAGTTCTCTCATAAAGTTTTGGGACAACGTGGTGCATATCACACAATTAATGTCAGAAGGAAAAAAAAGGATAAGAGCTGAATTAATTAATTTTTCTAACAACATTAGCTTATACTTTTTTTAAGTTCTCACACAAAGTTTTGGGACCACGTGGTGCATATTACACATTTAATTACATACGGAAAAAGGAAATAAAGATTTTATTTACTTATTTATTTATTAGAAGGATTAGCTTATAATTTTTTAAGTTATCTCATTGAGTTTTAAGACCACGTAGAGAATATCACACATTTAATGCTAGAAGGGAAAAGGGAATAAAAGTTGAAATAATTATTTTTTTTAGCTTATAGTTTTTTAAGTTCACTCTTAAAGTTTTAGGACAATATGGTGCATATCACACATTTAATGCCAGAAGGAAAAAAAAAGGATAAGAGTTGAATTAATTAATTTTTCTAACAACATTAGCTTATACTTTTTTTAAGTTCTCACACAAAGTTTTGGGACCACGTGGTGCATATTACACATTTAATTACAGACGGAAAAAGGAAATAAAGATTTTATTTACTTATTTATTTATTAGAAGGATTAGCTAATAATTTTTTAAGTTATCTCATTGAGTTTTAAGACCACACATTTAATGCTAGAAGGGAAAAGGGAATAAAAGTTGAAATAATTATTTTTTTTAGCTTATAGTTTTTTAAGTTCTCTCATAAAGTTTTGGGACAACGTGGTGCATATCACACATTTAATTCTAGAAAAGAAAAGGGAATAAGTAAATTCTATAAATAACTTTTCTAGCAGCGGGATTTATTTTTATTTTGTTTCTATTTTTTCCTATAAACGCATGGATAGAATAGTATATTCTATAACTAGTATGGAATAGACAATATTTCGCGCGAGCGGAAAGTTTGTCATACGAGCCGGTAGGCGAGTATGACGGTCCCGCGAGCGCGGAATGACCATTCCATACGTGTTGTAGACTATACTTTTTTCTCGACTGCAAATATGAAACACTGTATTGGTTTACACTGCGGACAAGGTTAAAAACAATTTTTTTTGTGACTTGACATTGTAAATGCAACAAAACACATATCTTTAAATTAAGCAATTAATGTTATTTAATAGTTTTATCAAATCAGTACTTAAAAAAGATTTTTATTTAATTTAAGCACATATTTACAAATTATAATGCAAAAATTGAAGGTTATGTCAGATTGTTGTGACAGATATCAGGTTTAAATATTTAACAATAGATGGAGCAGTTTTAATTTTCTGAACTAAATTGATAAAAAACTGGTCAAATATTAAGAAAAACTAATAAACTTTATGTAATTTTAACGCAAAACTTTAAATTGCATTAAATTATTCAATATTTCATGGCAATATATATATTTTTTTGCTAATTTTGCTACAGTTTTCTTTACTTTTATAAACAAGAGATGGCAATACATGTGCTCATTCTAACACTTGATACGGAATATTCATACCGTATCTAGAGCTAGAATGGATTTATTCTGTCTTTAAAAAGTGTGTGTATTTCCTTACATTCTAAAGCAGTCGTAGAACAATATATTTTTACTGTCTAGAATAAGTTGAAATGACTCAAAATAATATAGGTGGATTGAACATCGGATCTTGGTTCTTTTATGACCTAGCAGCTATTTTGCATTAGAAATTCTCCTAGTACCTAGCGACTTTTTGGTATGAGCTTTGCATTTATTCTTCAGGTAGAGTCAGAACGTGTTGAAAATACATTTTAATTAGTTTTGAAACTTTTGTTTTTGTGCTTACCTAGTTTAAAATTTATTCAAATAACGTTAGGGTAGTTATGATTTACCCTATATTGTTAACAGATTTATATTTTCGAATTTAATATTTGTATAAAAGATCTAGGCATAAAAGCTTATAAACTGTTCTCTTTCAATCTAACTTGCTTTGCGAATAGAGATATTGTTTTTCTAAAGACTTTTCTTATTTAACCAGGAAAGGAAAAAAAAACATACAACATACAACTGTATTTAGAAACTAGAAGAAACGTTACAAGCACCCTGTCAAAACATCGGCACTATTGTACACTAGAGCCATCTAGTTTTCAAATTTCAAACTAGGTGTTTTGTTTGATTTTAAATTCTGTATCTTTAAAACATTATATTCTAGCAAAAAACTGTATATAACATTTTTTATAGGGCTTAAAAAGAGCTTTTTAAAATATAATTTTTTGAAATCGGGTTATAAATATGTGAGATATGCTAAAAAAACCTTTTACTGCTTTAAACGCCAATATCTCGAAAACAATTCGTTTTAGGAAAACGTTGTTTTTAAAATTTTTTGACCAAATACAATAATAATTGCCTTAATTATAAACAAAAAAACGCTAAAAATAGGAGTTTTACCCTATTTTTACCCCCTTACCCCCAATCGTTTACCCCCAAAATCTAATAAGCTCTTCGGAATACGATAAGAAACAATATGCAGAAAACCGCAAGTCGATATCTCATGTAGAAATGGAGTTAGAGAGTTTACACCCAGACAGACAGACAGACAGACAGAAGCAAAAATTTTTTTACTGATTTCGACTCAGAATGGTCTAAAACGTCGAGATATGTGAAAAATTTTGACTTTTCGGCGAAGATTTCAATACATCGGCACTCTTAGTAGCACTAAGTGCCGATGTAATTCTCTACCTGCAAGGTAGCTTTGTTTTACGACTTTATTATTATTTCCCTCATTCTAAAAGGCGTTTATATTTTTTTACAGCGTAAGTTTACCATATGATTCGCAACAACATCTTCTACGTGAAGTTCCCCAGAGGCTTTAATTTCAGACGCCTCTCAAGCGAAAATCTTGTATCTTAAGAGAATACCTAGTTTTAGTACCGCTTCAATTAATTCTGTATTTATAGCCCCATTAAACGGCACCTTCGTTTTCTCGGTTTAGTGACTTACGAACTCCAAGATCTACTCCTTATTGTTTGGGAATAGTTATATAGGGATACGTTACGCGCTGTTTGCGGTTCTAAATTTATATGGTAACAAATGAATGAACAATATTAAATAAATCACTTAATGTTAATATAATAAAATTTTACTTACTTGGTTTATTCAACACGTTAAGATTTAGACCCCCAATTAGTTTTTTATCCACTGCGTCAATTATATTATTCACAGCGCCTGCGCTAGAATAATATTATACGGTGCGCCTGATAAGAACATTTTAATTTTATGTTATACAGCCTGTTCCAGAACTCGCGTACCGAAATTTAAGAGGTGATTCTACATCCAAAAATATGAAAAAAAGTTTCTTTAAAGGTTGGTCCGGAAATGAGCCCTAAGGGAGCTACGGCCCTTCGAAGATGACGTATTGAATGGGGAACAAAAAAAAGCACCAATAAAATTTTAATGCTGCAGGGTGATTCTTCATTTAAAACTGAGCAAAAAAGTATTATACACCAAAACAAATTTAATATTAAAGGAGTAATAGCCTTTTAAAAAGTAACGTTTTTGGTGGCACAAAACGTTACTTCCTCTTAATTGCATTTTTTTTTGATAACGGTTGCTCCTACAGTGTTACACTATATGATATTTTATATGTATTTTTACTCTAGAAATCTATATTTTTTACAACAAATCCAAAAAACATACACATAGAAAAGTTTGGGGCAAAAATGTTTTAAGCCTCATATATTTTGTCCGTCTGGGCACGCCTCTGGATAAATTAAAAAAATAAATTAACATAAACTTATTGCCCTTATTAATACTAGTATACATGCAAAAGCTCGCCGCTCTAGCTTAAACGGTACCCGAGTTATTAATTAAAAACCTTATTTTTATTACAATTTTAAAGGGCCCTAGATCCCTTAGGGCTCATTTCCGGACCAACCTTTATAGGAACTTTTTTTATATTTTTGGATCTAGAATCACCTCTTAAATTTTGGCATGCCAGTTATGGATCACCCTGTATATAGATTTTTTTACCGAAATAAATAATCATTAAGGCGAAATAGCTCAAATTAATATTACTATAAATATTATACGGTAGTTTCGAATTTTCAAAAACTTTAAAAAATCGCCCTAGACAAAAAATTCTTGGATATAAATTTGTTTCATGAAAAAATTAACAACTTTTTTTTTAAATATCCGTCTGTCTGTCTTTCCGATGTAACGTTTTTTGTAGACACGATAACTTAAGAACGAATAGTCCGATCGAGTCGAAAGTTTCAGGAAAAATCAAGTTCTATAAGGTCCATATTGTTTTAAAAAGTAGTCCTCTCAAAAATTAATAAGTTAGGGGGTTAAACTTAAAAAAAAAATTCAAAAAAAGGTAAAGAACATTCCGATTAACGTTACTTTCTCAGGAAAAATTAACCTTACTTTTTGCAAATTGTCAGTTTGAAATATCTTATATTTAAGGGAATTTTAATGCTTTTCGGCAACACCGCTGATGTGCGATTTGGCAACATCGGAAAAAAAGCACTTTGCTTTATAATTTTCACACTTTTATTTGTCAGTAACAGTACTTGAAGTAGAGTTAATTAAGGGAACCGTTTGGTAGTCAATAAGTTACATTTGGGTTATTTTCAAGTTCGTAGCAAAGTAAAATTAACCAATCAATATAGCTGAAAAGTCCATATGTTACCAAAACAACATAATTTAAGAGTAGCTAAACCTAACTGCTAAAAAGAACTTTTAGCAAAAAAAAAATGAACCGAAGTAAAAAATAAAAAAAAAGCCAGTGCCAATTTAATATTACAGGTCCACAGAATCAAGTTTAGCGCCATTTAAAGGATTTTTAGCCTGTCGTAATATTTAAGTGGCCCCTTAATCAAGTTATCCGGCTTACCCGGCATTATCCGCGCGTCAAATTAAAACGGGACCACCTCATGATTGTCCTCTTTAAGTTGCAAAAGGTTTCATCAAATTCCGTTCATCCGTTCCAAAGTTATGCGGGAACAAACATAAAAAAAAACAAAGTCACACGTCGAATTGATGATCTCCTCCTTTCTTGGAAGTCTTCTTCTTCTTCTTCTTCTTCCTTTATTTTGGCCTTTTCTCAGTGAGATAATTAGCCAGATCCCTCTTAGTTACTCAATTCACCAAGAGTGGTTCTTGTCTGGCTTTTCACCATGCCCACTCCTGTTTTGATTATATAAAATTTCCAGTCTTCTTTAATATTATTATTTTCCTTCTTCCCTTTTCGTGTTTACTGTTGGTTGTGTTAGCTGTTGCCAAGGCAGTATTTGTAATTATATTTGCGCATGCGCTAGTATATAAAAAAAAATTGTATAAAAACTTCTTCACGTGTTAGTTGCTTCCAAATCAAAATTTATCAGTAATATAAATGATTAAAAAACATAAAATTCCCTTCTTACTCCAATATAATCACATGTTCGTCATTTTACTGCACATCTTCCATACAATCACTATAAAATATATAAAATCGAATCCGGGGCATATCTAAGATAGCAAATAAATAAATAAATAACTAATACTAAAACACTTGATGCTAAAAATTAAACGCGCTTAACGTATTACTAATTCCTGCCAAAAGTACATATTACTCGTTTCACGGATGAAAAGCAACTGTTCTTGGAAGTCGTTTGGACTTTTTAAAAAGAACACCTTGCTAGGTAACTTTTAACAGTTTAGATGAACCTAAATTTATTACTTAAGAATAAACAACCTTTATTTTAAAATGAAAGAGGAAGGGTACTTGACTTTTTGTTAAAGTCATGACTTTTATTATTCAATTTATGAGCTGGAAATGCCTAGTCATTTCCTGGAAAATGGTTATCTTGTAAGAAAATTAAATTGGGCAAAAGCGTAAGAGATCCCATCGTTGAAATTTCTATTTTCAACTTTAATTATATAATTGAGCTATTAATTTGGTTATATAAATGCGTTATATAAAGTTTAATGAAGTTTATAATAGCAATTAGAAAATGCGAAATAACAGAAGGTAAAATTACCTTTTATTCTGCCGCTTTATAGGAAATATGCTATATTTTGACTCGTAACAAAAACAAAAATACACTGACCAGTAAAAGAGCTTTCCCATTTTTCACCTCCGCGCGTAAAATGGATTTTTTTATTATCAGATTCACTTTCAGCAACCATAAAAACCTTAGTATACCAATTTTCACGAAAACTACCCTCTGCCCCTTTGGGGGTGAAGTTAGAATTTTGTTATAATCAGATTCCCTTTCAACAACCTCAAAAACCCCAATATAACAATTTTCACGAAAACTACCCCCCACTCCTCAGGGGGTGAATTTAGAAAAATTTTAATATCAGATTCACTTTCAGCAACCTCAAAAACCCCAATACACCAGTTTTCACGAAAACTACCCCCACTCCTCAGGGGGTAAAATTAGAATTAAGTATTATCAGATTCATATTCGTCGACCCCAAAAAACCCTATATACCAATTTTGAAGAAAATATTAATAATGTTGAAAAATATTTACCCCCTCACCCCCTCGGGAATGGAATTAGAAAAGTTTTTTTATCAGATTCAATTTAAGCAACCTTGAAAACCCATATATAGCAATTTTCAAATTAAAAAAAAAACTGTATTTTTCCCCATTTGCCCCTTGCCGCACCCCAAGTGAGATCCCGAGTGAGAACTTTTGGTAACATACCTGTATGCCAAATTTCAAGTCTCTAGCTTAAAGCGTTCTTAAGTTATCTTGCCCACAAGATTTCCCGGACAGACCGATCGACCGACTTTTTACAAGGCTTTCCGAAATTTTGAAAATTTTCAAAATGCGAAAGCAAAATGCGAAATAACAGAAGGTAATCGTAAAATTGCCTTTTATCCTGTTGCTTTATAGGAAATATGCTAAATTTTGACTCGTAGAATTTTTAAGTAACAAAATAGTATATTGTTTTTCTAAGAGGAAAAGTGAAGCTTTTTTACCTAGTCTGTAGAATTTACGGACGACGTCAAGCGGAGTTCAGTAATAAAGTATGTTTTTTTTATTAAAATAGGCCAATAAAACCCTTTCGAAATAAACTTAAACCTTCCTTAGCTGATTTAAAATTTTTTTCGTAGGCTAAATCGTACACTTTTCGTGATTTCGATGGTAACTTGTCTAATGTAGCATTTGCAATTTCGGAGAGATTTGTAGGTGTATAAACCATATATTCTTCTTCAATAATTTTTAATCAATTTCGCATAAGGTTTTTGCACATAATCTCGAGTCAACCACCTGTTTACATAATAAACAAACAAGTTTGAAGTTTGGCTGTCATCAAAGTCAAAGAGTGCTACCGCCAGTGGTGGTTTTGCTAACTAACTTTTTTTACGGCGTACAACAATGAATTCATTTTTTTAGTGTAAAAAAATAGATCACTTCTAACTAGTGTGTTCAGTTATAAAATATGAACATTTTAGTACGTTTGAAGAAAAACAAAAATACTTAACTTCATATAACTTTTAAACGCTTCAATATAAAAACTTAAAATTTTGTAGAGGATTAGCTCAAATTATAAATAATATTTATACCAAATTTCATTCTTTTATATTTAATAGTTTAAAAAATATAGCGATTTTGGTAAATATTTCTATTAAAAATAGATCTAACGTTTTAAGTTATAATTTCACATGTATCATTTTCATTGATAGTCGTAGAAAAAATAACATATTAAACCATAAGTTTAAAGAAATCAAATTGACAAATTTTTGAATTTATTAACATGTTAACATGTCATTGAATAATTTTCTATCCTATAGAATATATGGCTTCAATCCAAAATATATTTTTTTATATCCCAGACATTCATAAAACGAGTAATAATTTTCTAAATGTGTCTATTATAATAAACGTTGATTAAAGAGCTCTGTTTTTATAGCTGACTCTTTACTCAAAAATAAATCACACAAATATAGAATGGTCCACATCCGTATCAAAAATTTCTAATGAAAAACTGAGACATATAGTACGAATATGCCACTATAGTAAAATTGACAATGAAACAAATTTGCAGAATAAACTCTCTAGGTAAAAGGAAAGAAGCACAAGCCTATAGGCTTAATAACACAGCCCTGCAAACTTTTTTTCTGCTTTATGGATGAGAATATATGATTTTGGATAATATGAGCATGCTGATTTAGAATCAGACTTTATTTTTTTTCCATCACGAAAGAATTTTGCGCAAATGAAAAAATAGTAAAAGAAAAATATATAAATATTTTTGAGTATATGGTAGGAAAGAGAAGTTTAAGCCCTTTACAATGGTTTGGACTTTTTACATAAAATTTATTATAATTTATCAATAGGTATACTTTTTCTTACGCGTGCCATCTATTTTTTTACTTACCAAAAAAATTTTCCTATTTCAAAAGTTATAGGCATAAACCATTCTATACGTGATGGAAAAAACTAAGTACAGCATCAAAATCAGCAAAGTCGAACTATCAAAAATCATATATTCGAATGTATGAAGCAGGACCCTGCAGGACTGTGTTATATATTATTTCAAACGAAACTTGGCATTGGCATTAAATAAAGGGGACGATTCTAGATCACAAAACATAAAAAACCAGCATAGGAACATGGGTCCGGAAACGAACCCCAAGAAAGTTACGTACGACCCTTTAGTGGTAGTAGTAGTAAATTTTGGGTTGGCCAAAGCCGGACAACTAGGCCATTTCTGACCCTTTTTGTCACCCCAGGCAATCCCAGCCATTTACTAATTTGAGTCCTCCTTGAACCTGCCCGTCTTTTCAATAAAGGTCAGGATATTGGCCCAGGGGAGATCTCTTAGTTCATCTTGGTTGAGTATTTGAGTTTCAAAGACTTGCAACCTGATCCTGTCGTATCTGAAACACTCGGCTAAGTAGTGAGAGGATGTTTCATCCTCTCCGCACTCTGGGCATAGCGGACTCTCTAGAATCCGCATTGTTGCCAGGTGCTTCCTTAGCTTGCAGTGGCCCGTGAGGACCCCTACAAGTTGTCTGAATGCAGTTCTTCCTTTTTCAAGCAACCAGTCGGTCTTTGATTTGCTTGGACCAGCCAGGAAGTCCTTAGCTTGCCGGCAACTGTAGACCGCCCTCCATTGCTCCTTTAGCTTGGTATAAGCCCACTCATCGAGAGCGGTCTTTACCTGCTTCCTTGTACGTACGACCCTTTAAAATTGTACTAAAAATAAAATGTTTAACTAATAAAAAATGTCACGGTTTTCAAAAAAAAAAAAATGCCGCTAATAGAAAGTAACATTTTGTGCCACCAAAAAAGTTACTTTTTAAAGGGCTATTACTCCTTTTACTATTGGTGCATTTTTTTTCCCCTATTCAATATGTTCATCTTCGAAGGGCCGTAGCTTCCTTAGGGCTTATTACCGGACATATGTTCCTTGGTCGGGTTTTCATGTTTTGTGATGTAGAATCATCCCCTTTATTTAATTGCAAAAGACTGCAAACACCGTGTATAATAATATGAAAAATAATAAATAATAAATTTTGAAGTAGTTTAAGATTTATCTTAAATAACTTACGAACAGGTTACATTAATATAAATCTACCGGGTTCAAAAATAAATCAAATAAACAATATATCTGCATGTCATTTGAAAAGCAACACAGTTCATTTATGAATTATGGCAACAAGCCAAGGCGTTTTTGTTACTTCGGCATACAGGCGGCAAAGTATTCAACCCATGCTCGATGGGTTAAACGGTATAAGCGCCGGGGCGCGCCGTCCACATAAGTAATACATAACAAATCCATGCCGGTTGGCTTCATGTGCCGTCATATGTCGTGGTTATTTTTTTTACTTCTCTTGACGTTTTAAACATCTGTAAGTCAAGATCTGTAACAAAGCGCTCAATAAAAAATATGGTTTTTTACCTAAAAACTATTAAAAAAAAATTAATAAAGTAACTAATATTACAATGTGAACCATTAGGGTGGACCTTATATTTTTGTACATAGAAAAAAGGATTTCTTGAACCAAGGACACGTGTCTTTTGATATGTTCAAAGACATATCCTCTTGTTTCAAGGCTAGTATTTCTTTGCACCAAAGTCAATGTCCTTGAATAAAGAGTATGTAGGATTTTTTTTTTGTGTTTTTTATATATTTTCACTTTATTTTTTTTTACTTGCATACAGACTATTTTATTTTTATGACATACCATATATACTTATGTATCAACATGGCGAAATAAATATTATTATTATTATTATTATTATATTAAAGAGTGCAGATCTTCATTTGAAAATCAGTGGTCTTCAGTCAAGGACATTGACTTAGGTTCAAAGAAATGCTAGCCTTAAAACAAGAGAATACGGCTTTGAACATATCGAAAGACACCTGTCCTTGGTTCAAGGAATCCTTTTTTTCTGTGTATTATCTTAAAATTTTCATTTAGGGTTAACTAGAAAATTCTGAATTCTGATGGGGACCCTAAAACTGGTAAAATTACCATAAATCCTAAAAAATCGTTGAAAATTGTCTGTAATTTTTTTATAAGTGCAAAATTTAAAGGGCTTGAAATCTTTTTTTTTCCTTTTAAGCATAAAAAATTATGTGCCAAATTTCAAAATGATTAAAAGATTCTAACCCGCGTCGAAAATCCGCCAAACTATCCCCTAACACTAAAATTTACGAATTTCTAGAGTAAAATGGTAAATTTTAAACATGTTCCAGATCGGACTGAATTTATTTTTATTTTAGGATAATAAAAAAATATAAAGTCCATCCACAAACCAAGTGGCCTGTGGGTCCACCCTAGTGAATAAAATTTAAAATTTTCAAAAAGATAAAACTTCGAAAAAAGTTGAATTAGCCGAACTTTTAGTTAAAACTCTTACAATGCTTCATTTGGTTACATTATATTTCAATTAACACATAAAAACTATAAGAAGTGCTCGAGACGAAACTAAATTTGCGTTGTTAAGTTACTCAAAATAGTTTTATTTCCCATATGGAAAATCAAAACCATTTTGTTTTCGACTTTATCTTTCTCTGTATACAGGCTAATTTCTGTTACATAGATATTTGGAATCAGCAGAAAAAGTGCCTCTAAGAATGCTATACAAGGTGTTCTGTATCGTTATATTCAAATTTTGTAAGTATATAGTACTTAATTCAAGACAAAAAATACACACAAAAGTGGTAGGTCGATTTTTATTTATAAGGGAGCTACGACCCTTCTAAGGGTACATCTAAAAAGTAGTTTTTATTTAATATCTCTGGAACCCCATGAACTACAGTACCAATTTTTTGCACATGCCTTAACATTGATTCATTTTATGTAATTTCTGTTTGGTAATTTTAACCAGGGACATGCGAAATCGGGGGGCGATATCACCTTTTTGCCCCAATTTTTTTTATCTGTAAGTTTTTTGACATTTTCTCAACAAAATATTATTCTTTAATTAAAAATACATAAAAAAGTACTCTTCATGTAACACCGTAGGGCCAACCGTTCTCGATAAAAACTGAGTTATAGAGAAAATGTGACGTTGTGAGTATCCAAAATATGAACTAAAAAATGCGCCAATTAAATTTTCAATACTGCAGGGCGATTTTACATTACAAACTAAGAAAAAAAGTTCCTGTACACAAATATGCACAAATCGCTTTTAAGGTAGTTACTAGTTTACCCTTAGGAGGGTCGTAGCTCCCTTGCGAATAAAAATCGACCTACCACTTTTGTGTTTTTTTGTCTTAGAATTAAGTCTACTATATACTTACAAAATTTGAATATAACGATACGGAACACCTTGTATATGTTTCGTGGCATTTAAGCTTATCTTATTTTATAGTAGTAAAATGCTTTTTCGCTAAATATTTTTTTGACATTATTCTACAATAATATATAAGCTGTTCGGACTATTATGTTTTCAGACCCATTTTCCCCTGTAGGTATATGTTAAAGGAAACTCATTTTGTAGTAAGTAGGAAAACTCTTCAAGTGTTTCAAATTTCATTAATAATTACACTTTGATAAGATTTTTGCATAATTTTCTTTAGTGAGAAATTTTCTTTAGAAGTTAGTCTAGATTTTCTTTAATAAAGGGAATATTATATTAAATACTATACGAGTCTTTGGGAAAATTACACATTTTGAATTTAAAATAAGTATATAATTTTGTATACAGTTTGTAACATAAATATTAGTGTATAGTATACCGGGTGTCCTAACTCCATTTACCCAGCGATTTTCTCGTAAACTAAAAGAGGTAATCAAGTTCTGAGAAAACCATCTTAAATAAGATATCTTAAACTACACTGGTCGACAAATCTGAAGATTTATCTAACTGAGATTCCAGAAATAGGTTTATACTAATTTTGGGTCGCTGAATCCAAATCCGAAGGCCGTTTGTCTCCATCACCCTCGGATTTTTTTATATCATAAAAAAAGTTAAAATTAGGGTAATCGATTTTGTGTAATTACAAGAAAATGCTTTGACTTATCACATTAAAATTTAGTACGGTTAATAGTGGTAATATAAGTTATTTATTCCCCTACTTACCCAAAAATACAATTGTGTGTATGAGGCGTGCGTTCTAAAGGGTTTCTGTAATATATTTCTCCAACAAAATTTATGTTTAAGAATTTTACAATTTCGATAAAAAATTATTATTTATTGATTAATTTTACGTAAAAAAACATATTGCACCTTTTGATCAAAGGTCAATAGTTTTCGAGAAAAATAGGTTTAAACATAACTCTGCAAGTTCCACTAAGAAAAAAACTGCTGCCAACAAGATAATACTTTCTCCTATAGGTCTAGGTTTATTAAAATAAAAATAAATAAATTAATTTAAAAAAAATCCGAAAAAAGTGTCTTTTTTCGTTTTAACGAAAAATAAATTGAAAAAAAAATTATTTACCTTTGATCATAAGGTCCAATATGTTTTTTACGTAAAACTAATCAATAAATAATAATTTTTTATCGAAATTGTAAAATTCTTAAACATAAATTTTGTTGGAGAAATATATTACAGAAACACTTTAGAACGCACGCCTCTGATATACACACAATTGTATTTTTGGGTAAGTAGGGGAATAAATAACTTATATTACCACTATTAACCGTACTTAATTTTAATGTGATAAGTCAAAGCATTTTCTTGTAATTACACAAAATCGATTTTCCTAATTTTAACTTTTTTTATGATATAAAAAAATCTGAGGGTTATGGAGACAAACGGCCTTCGGATTTGGATTCAGCGACCCAAAATTAGTATAAACCTATGTCTGGAATCTCAGTTAGAGAAATCTTCAGATTTGTCGACCAGTGCTATCTTTTAGCATATATTTGATACTTTCAGCTCTTGAAATGTGGGCAGGGGGGCACAGAGGGACATTTTTTTAAATATAACGGGGGTGTCGTGTGATACATCGTTTTAAAGCTTATAAAATTATTCATTTAACTATATATTTTTTATTTTTTTTTTTAATTTTTTTTAGGTTTAAAATAGGGTTGAAAATGGGTATTTTTGTCAAAATAAGTCTAAAAAACCAAACAATTTTCACACTGTTTATATGAAAAAATATGAAAAAAAAATTCTATAAAGGTTGGTCCGGAAATGAGCCCTAAGGGAGCTACGGCCCTAAGGGAGCTACGGCCCTTCGAAGGTGACGTATTGAATGAGGAACAAAAAAAAAGCACCACCAGGGTGATTCTTCATTTAAAACTGAGCAAAAAAGTATTATACACCAAAACACCTAAATTTAATATTAAAGGAGTAATAGCCTTTTAAAAAGTAACGTTTTTGGTGGCACAAAATGTTACTTCCTCTTAATTGCATTTTTTTTGATAACGGTTGCTCCTACAGTGTTACACTATATGATATTTTATTTTTACTCTAGAAATCTATATTTTTCACAACAAATCCAAAAAACATACACATAGAAAAGTTTGGGGCAAAAATGTTTTAAGCACCATATATTTTGTCCGTCTGGGCACGCCTCTGGATAAATTCAAAAAATAAATTAACATAAACTTATTGCCCTTATTAATACTAGTATACATGCAAAAGCTCGCCGCTCTAGCTTAAACGGTACCCAAGTTATTAATTAAAAACCTTATTTTTATTACAATTTTAAAGGGCCCTAGATCCCTTAGGGCTCACTTCCGGACCAACCTTTATAGGAACTTTTTTTATATTTTTGGATCTAGAATCACCTCTTAAATTTTGGCATGCCAGTTATGGATCACCCTGTATTTTTGCCTTTATTCAAGAATGCTGTCTGACCGATTAGAAAATATTAACAGTAGAATCTGAGATGCTCGGTTGCGGAAGTTAACCATAGCGGAGTTAATAAAACTTTATTTTATTCTATAATTTTGGTCGGATATTTAAAATCCATTCACATAGTCTATCAATTTTAAATTCAGAAAAAATAGTTGCAGATATATTTGGTGGGTTATTTTCTAAAAAAATGTAGTAGAATGTATTAAATATCTGTCATAATGTGTCAGAACAATAATTCAGTAATAATAAGTGTTTGAAAAATAATTTTTCATTAATCGATATACTAATATGCATATTTTTTTAAAAAATAAGATGCAAAAAACCTCAGTGATACTTTTTTCTGAAATGGAAATTAATAATAGACCGTTTCTGTTAATGGATTTAAATTCTCTGATCAAAATTTATATAGAATAAGCTAAAACAGTATAAAATGAAGAACTATTAAGTTGACTGTAGTAATTTCTGATGAAAAAATCCATTATCTTTCGAAACCGAGCACATCAGATTTAACTGTCAATGATTTTTTAATGTGTAGACTTCCTACCAACAGGACTAACTGTTGGTTTGCGTTGGCAAGTCACTAAAACTTAATTTGTATTCTAGATAAGCGAGCTTAAAATGAAAAAGGAATTTTAGTATCCATTTTCCCCCTTTAAAAAAAGGTATTTTATGGGTTTAACTATAAAAAAAAATCATTAAAAACAATGACGCAGTGGTAAATTTATTGATTTTATTTCAGGGAAAAAAGGAGTTAATTAAAAAATATTAGCCATTTTTGGACTTCATTTTACCGACAGAGTAATTATTCTTAATTGAATTTGTCAGGTTGGCAATGCGGAATTTAAATAAGCGACTTTGGAATTTATGGTGACATCGTGTCATGTTAAATTTATCATTGTAAAAATATTACTTTCTGGTGTGTTTTAAAACATATTTGTTTGTAAGCTATATTATTTATATGTATAAGGTAAGTAATCCAAATATTGCCACATTTATTAGACACTTTATTTTTTACTACATTAAAATTTATTTGGGCCTGGAAAATCTCTTGGCATAAAAAGCAGAACCAAGATTCAAAACTCTCTGATTTCTTCGTTACTTTCTTTTCTTGTTGTTTTTTGTTTTTCACATTTTTTTGTCTTCGCATTTGACTACTTCGCATGAAAATATTAAGAACACAGCCTTATCGCTTCCTTATTGAGTGAAATACAATATGGGCCAAGAAAGAGCATCTTTGTGCCTGCCTTATTACGTCCTTACCCTGCATAAATCGAGACTACCCAGCTTGCGACAGTAGTCACAATTTTACAAGTAGAGGAGCACGAAACACGAACTGCGTTGTAGTGTACGCCATTACCAACTGGATAAACAAATATTATATTTACAGGCATCTTTTCGATATAACAGATACACTGACAGTGCCATCTATGACAGAGGATGAATTAACAAGTTTAAGAGAGGATGGCAATATTAGGAGTATGGCAATAATTGGGTCATCTACCTTAAATAAAATAAATAAACTAGGTGCCTTTTAGATGGCAATAAAGATATAAAGAAATTTTGCACAGCTCCACTACAGGGTTTTTTATAATCAGTGAGAAAATCCCTACCAAAATGACATATAGCTGCTATTTCACGCTAATTTGCGATCAGTGCAATTTATTGGTTTGGTAGCTTTCGCACCAATCAATGAAAAAATTTAATTTAATTTTAATTTAATGTATTAAAGATATTCTTTATTGAGAGGGTACAATTGGTGGCGCCATATAATGTACAAAAGTACTACATTTGATGGTGGCAGACCTGTAATCTGTAAAAAAAAATATCGGTGTGCTGGCAGCACCTCGTACCGGTACACGGCAAATTAAAATATATAAATAAAATTAGATTTAGTGCCTTATAGACGGTAAACTATATAAATATCTCGATAAATATACAAAGATACTTTGAACTACAGATATTTTTATAATCAAAGAAAAAATCCCTACAAGCTATAATATAAACCATTCGCGGTTTTGCTGTTAGATGTTGCGCGGTTTTGTAGTTGGACGTTAAGCGGTATTGCAGTATCATGGACGATATGTCATTTTGGTAAGGATTTTATCTTTAATTATGAAAAATCCTCTAGTAGAGCAGTGCAAATTTTTTTTAAAAATAAAATATATTACTAATACTTAATCTATGGACAAAACTGTATAAAGTAGAAGGAACTCCCTTTAGAAATAGAAATAGTTATTTATGGTACTAGTGGGTAAAGTAAGATATTGCCTATGAGAAAATTAGCGTCAGCCAAGCAGGTTAATTTTCGAGAGGGCAATATCGGTTTACCCATACAAGGTTTTATCCAATAAATAGCTTAGGAATTCATATTTTTATTAAGAAGTTTAATGACATTTACAAGAAAATAATTTGACAAGTGACAGTTGAGTGGGTAAAATAAATAATTATCCACTCAATAAAGTAAAAGTCACGCGGGGGTTGTTATTGAGTTTATCTATTTAAAATAAAGCTGGTAATTGTCTTATTATCTGTATGTATTGGATAAAAAATTAAAGTCCTTTCTAATTTGGTTCTATAGAACTCCGAGTATGTATGGTAAATGCAAATTGCAAGATGACTGATGACTGCTGTCATCATGCTATAAAGGTTAGATAAAGTTATGAACAGCGTATTGGAGAGAATAATTCAATTATTGTATAAGAGTGAGATGAAGATCTCAAACCAGTCTTGAAATAATAACTTGATAATGATTATGATAAAAATCGATACAAAAGTACCCTCGTTTCAGAGAATTTCAGAAAATCTAATATTAAAAGTTTGCATAAAATTGAAAGGTTTGGCAAAGTACACACTGAAAACTATTTGATTTACTTTTTAATGAAACTCCCAGATCAATAAATCTAAAATGAGATTTTTCTCCGAACTCCTAATAATGCTACATCCCATTCTCTTTGCCTAATATACTCTGAATGGTCGCATGCTCTTTTATATTAACCTAAAATATTTTCTTTCGCAACTCCCCTTTAAAGTCTTTTATATTTATATGACGAACGGGAGGCATAAAGAAAATACAACAACCAAATATGTTTTCTTGTTATAGTTAAGGCCACTCTCCCTTCACTTCCCATTATAAGGGAAGGTTTATGGAACTCGAAAGATATTCTTTTCTACTCTAAAAAAAGTGTACCTCTAAATTCTGACTTTATACAGGATAATAAAGAAATCAATAATAATATATCCTAAAATTCACTGTTGGGTTGGCAACATACATCTCTTGACGTTTTGCGTCCAAATGTCAATGTCGATTTAAAGTTTAATTTTTTACAAAATTTAGTGTTTGCGTTATTTTTTACCGTGTTAAAGTTGTGTACTGGTTACCTGCAGTGAAAAAAAAAGAGATGACTGTAAAATATATCAAAATATAATTTGTTCTTAGAATTTTTAACATAGTGTAAACTCTAATGCCAACCCAAAACAAAAATCCCTAAATCATTCATCAATTTAAATGTAAGTTTTTTTTTTATTTTAGAGCAAAATAGAAAAAATTGTGTAAAGCATTCGTTTCATAGCACGTTTTTAGAGCACTAGTACTTTAGAAAACTCGCCGCAAGCGGCTCGTTTTCTAAACTTGTACTCGTGCGCTAAAAACGTATGTTATGAAACTAGTACTTTAATATACTATTTTAATAATGCAACTTACGCAAAATTAGAAAAATGTAACTCCAGTCAAATAATGAAGACCTTTTGTAAACATATTAATGAAGATATAAGAAACCATGAAGATTTAAGGGGTCTTTCTAACTTAGAACTTTTAAAAATAATCTTTTTTTAAACTTTTTTTTATACAGAAAGAAAAAAGATATTATTGTGAAATTTTGTAGGTATGTTTATTCATATTCAAAGAATACAAATAAAATTTCTTTTTATTTTAACCATTTTCTGGCCATATGTTTTTTTTTTTTAATAAAAAACGGTGGTCGCCATGATTCCGGCCGTTTGGATCGACTGAAAAAAAAACAAAACGGGATATTATTCAGTACTAAAGTCGCTATAGCCATATCTAGAAGAAAAAATTTGGCCAAAAATAACAAAATGGCGGACTTTTTTGTTGACTTTTAACTATTGAAGTCGCTAGTCTATTAAAACCATACGGATGTTATTAAGATACAAACGGCCTTGGGTTTACCCAACGAACTAACAACTCTTCTCTCTAGAATACGCATAGCGTTAATATAAAGTATCGCCAACATCTCGGTTTGTTTGTAAACAAATAGTAGGTATATTCAGGCCTGAACAATAACAATTACCAGTAACTGTTATTGTTGTCTCTGTTAGAACAAAGCTGTGCGAGTAAGACAGACAAATGTAATGTTGGCTACGTTTTTGTCAGTTTTTACAAATGAAATGCCTATTCTAGAGAGAAGAGTTATTAGTTCGTTAGGTAAACCATATATAAAATACATATTTTGAACTCCCCAAACATGATTAAAAATTAAAAAAAAAAATAGTTTATTTATATGTTTAAAGAGTATTTTAGTTATTTTAGTCTAGAAAATTCGAAATTTAAGCTTTACTTTTAAGTGGCTTATAATAAAACTCAGGTACTTTCTACATTTTACGCGGTTGATGTATTTCAATTCATTAGAAAATATTTTAAAGCTCCCTGAAGATCAAAAACTCTGGTTAGGATGTAATTTTAATTCATTTTAATTCTTTTTAATACTTTTAAATTAAATTTTAAAGTTTTAATTAATTAAATAGAATATAGAAGTCATCTCAAACCTATTGAAATAAAATTATAATACACCACAGCCACAGCCACAACCACAGAGTCCGTTTGTCCGTATGTCACGTTTTCTTGTCCACATGACAACTCAAGAAAGAATATTCCGATCGACTTCAAATTTTTAGTTTGATTAATTGTAGTACCTTATTCAGTTAAGGATGTGTTTTTTTAGAGTACTGTTAGTATATTATTCACAGCGCCTGCGCTAGAATAATATTCTATGGTAGTTTCGAATTTCCCAAAATCGCCAAAAAACGTCCTAGGCAAAAAATTCTTGGACAAAAATGTGTTTCATGAAAAAAATAAGGAACTTTGATTATGTCCGTCCCTCTGTCCGTCTGTACGTCTGTCCGTCCGTCTGGTGTCACGTTTTTTGTAGACACGATAACTCTAGAACCAAGGAAAAGTCGAGTTCTACTAATTTTAAAAAAAAACTTTTTTCATTTTTTTTTCGTTTTTCGCGAAAAGAAAATTATTAGTTTTTTTCTTTTTTCAAGAATAGTTATTTTCTTAACTAGTGTATAAAGTGGATAAAATCATTTAATGCACGAGTTGAGAATTTAATTTTATCCAACGCCTTTTATTTTTAAATAAAAATCTATAATTTTGCGAAAAATTATGTCAAAAATATTAAGTTTTCTTAATACTAAAATAATAGGTAGCCATGGCCTAAGTATGCCTATTAAAAATAAACAATTGCTAGTTTTACATTTCTTACAAACGTCAAAATGGACGTGGTGATGACAGAATTTTTAATAAAAACAGTATTTTATTCAAAAACTAAAGAATAATTGGGGGTTTTCTTTAATTTTTATGGTTTGGTTAACGTGCTTCTATTTATAGAATAGTTATAATACTTAATTAATAGGGTATGTAACTAATCTTGGGTGAGATCAAAAGCTGTACGTAAAAGAGTGTGTGAAAAAATTTTTAGTCACTAGTGGAAAAAACTCACTTTTGACATTTAAAATAGTGCTCAAAACAAGTGTTTCTGTGAAGGTGTTGGATAAAAGATCTTTTTTTAATGTTAATTTTTTAATTATTTTTTTAAAGTATTTGGGAAAATGCATTATACTATTTTCTGTGAATAGTATATAATGGAATGCGTAGCATTACATATTTTCACAGCTTGTTTAAAATTATTTTCAGTAAGGGTGAGAAATAATAATAATAAATTACCCCCAGGGGGTTAATATCTTTTTTTAATATGATGATTAAACCATTGTTAAAGATTTAATCAATTTATTTTTCCCATTTTTTCGGAAAAAAAAGACATAAAATTGATAGATGGAAGCGGTATCTAATATTTCGCTGATAAAGTCCAAAATAAAATAATAAATTATGTTTTAAATTACTTTTAATCTTGATTTGGCAATCAAAAGAGCATAAATTTATACCTTATATCTAAAATAAAATTTATTTATTTATTAAAACGGAAAATAATCATAATAAAATTATACAGTATGATGTGTATTATTATAACACTATAATAGCCCTTACAATAGCGCACCAAAAAGGTAAAACCGTCCAAGGGGGTTGCCATTTGAAAAAATGAAATTATGAAGAAAAAACCGTTTAAAAAAAATACCAAATTTTTGTTTTTACATAAAATTTGTGTTTTTCCCACATTTAGAAAACAAATTAGATTTAATTTATAAAAAAATAAATCTTGTAAATAAAAAAATATATGAAAAAAAACGTACTAAAAAAATAAAAAGTTTTTAAATGATTTTTTTCATTGTAAATTTGTTTTCTGGATATAAAAATGCAAAAATATACAGGGGGTGCCGTTAAAAAAATACTTAGTTTCCGGCGAAACCGGAAGGGCAAAAAAATGATTTTGTACGCCATTCTGTAGCCTTTCTTAGGAAATATACGCTACAAAAAAATTGATTTGATCGGACTGATATCAATCCCATTTTAGGGGTGTCCATGGACTGAAACCCACCCCAAATCTGCATAGCATCTATCTAGCCTCTGTTTTTTGCAAATTTTTAATGTCAATAAAAACTTTTCGCAAAAAAATGAACCGACTTCTGTCTCTAAAAAGTAAAAAATAAAAAATAAGCCGATGCCAATTTCACCAAGAAATCATCAGAAATTAAAAAAAAAAAACAACAATTTATTTGAGTAAGTTGCCTATAGAGGGCTGAGTCTATGAACTAATTTAAATTGCCTAAGACTAAATCAATTACGGGTCATAATGTATAGGAAAGTGTTTGGTTGAGTTTAATTGGATGTTGGCAACACTGAAAGGTTGTTACTTACGATTGGCTTGTGTATTTGACAGGCATTTAGAGCGTTTTGTTGCATAATTTAAAATGATTCTGCAGTTGAAATAGTTTAATCCGAATGTTGGAAGCGAAAAAACGGGAAAAAACAATTCCAGAAACGTCATTTGCCAAATTATAATGGGAGATTTAGCTCAGTGGTCAATGCCATCGATATAGCCTGACACTGATCTAATGATCGTGAGTTCAAACCTCACTGGCGCCGATTGCCTTTTTCAGTTAATTAATAATTGAAATTTGGCGAAGGCGTACTCCCTAGATATATTGGTTCGAAAGTCAATTAAAGCCGGTGGTTCCCTCCACTACTAGCCCACACAAGTCCTGGACTTAGGGGATGCTTAATTAAGTAGAATAGTACGAGGTTAAAAACAAACATAAACATAAACATAATTCTAAACTAAAAATTGCAATGATTAATCAAAATGAAAATCTAAGAATAAACAACGGAAAACAACAAACTTGTTGTTTTACATAATAACAATATAACATAATATTTCAGATAATAACAAAATAACATTTAGAAAGAAGGTCTACCTTTAAATCAGAGGTCTAAAAGGTCCAATGTCAAAAATTTTGAACAGATAAACTAAGTCAAACATGGATCGTTTTAGCAGTAAACAGAAATGTTTATAGAAAACACACATCGGCCCTTGTCACTTAAAATCTACACTTATCTTACATTTTTATTTCTTTTTATCTTGATTTTTTTAATGATTCCATTTAAACGAGTTAGGTGGGAAAAAAGTTATCGATAAATAAAAATTAAAAACTTTCGTATTCTTAAAAGATAAAAATCGAATGTCAGTTTTTTCTTTGAAAAACACCGATATATACATATAGTTAATATGTATAGTTAATATTGTTGTGTGTAACAAATTAGTCGTCAAATGTTTCGATTTATTGACCTTTATAAAAATTTCCCTCGTAATTCGGCAAAATTATTCCGTAAGCCTATGTTCCTGTGTTTATTTTCAACGTTGATGAGTCATAACTGAGTTTACGCCGACTACTGAACATAAAATAGCACGTAAAATACATTTTAAGAAACAAAAGAATATAAAATGTACAACAAAATTATAGAAACAATCTTTTTAATTTAATTTCTGATTTCAAGTGACAGAAACACTTTAAATTGTCACTCAAAAAATTACAATATCGATACCCCCAAGCAACAAAGCCGTAACTCATATATTGTCATTTTTCACGACAGCTAAATTTCTAAAATATTTTTTTTTCTTATTTAAGGGTGGGCAAATGATTGAAGTGGAAAAGGAAGCCATGTGATATGTCATTTGAAAGCTTATAACATTCTCTATTTAACTCTATAAGTAAACATTGTTTATTTATTTGTTGTTACTGATAATATTCAAAATTAGAATTTCTTGCTTTAGTGTTTTTAGGTAAACTTTTGGTTAAAATGGCCTGTGGAGAAATCTGAGTAGTACCACCATGTATGTCTTTTTTCAACGCGTTTACCTATGAGTATAACTCAAAATAGGTCTAACTTGAGTTACATCCTTGTTTTATGGGAGTGTCGATATTATACTTTTGTTAACTTTTTCATTTTCTCTTTCTTATCATTTCTTAAGTTTAGCCATACTAAAAAATAGTATATTAAAGTACTAGTTTCATAACATACGGTTTTAGCGCACGATTACAAGTTTAGAAAACGAGCCGCTTGCGGCGACCTTTCTAAAGTACTAGTGATTTATACAATTTTTTCAATTTTGCTCTAAAAATTAAAAAATACTTACATTTAAGTTGATGTCTGACTTAGGGATTTTTTTTTAGGTTGGCATTACAGTTTTCGCCATGTTTCTAAGAACAAATGATATTTTGATATATTTTATAGTCATGTCTTCTTTTTTCACTGCAAGTAACCAAGCCACAATTTTAACTCGGTAAAAAATAACCTAAACACAAAATTTTGTAGAAAATTAAACTTTAAAGCGACGTTGACATTTGCACGGAAAACGTCAAGCGATAGGCTTTTGTCTGTTGCCAACCCAAAAGAAAAAAAAGTACAGACCTTTTATGGGTCTATAAGAACACGCAAAATGCGTGTGATTATGATTTTATAATAGTCGCAAAATAGAAAAAATAAATTGTTCATGGGAACACAATTTTTTTTTATAAATTTTAAGTCGATTAATCCGGATACAAAATGTATCCTATAGGATTTCTAGTTAAATGGGGCTTAAAAGACTGAAAATGGCCATAATTAATATTGTCTAATCCTGATAAAAAAATATGCGTTTAAATAAATCACACTTTAAAAATTAGCCAATTTATTGCTTAATCCCTTAGACTCTTCACTAAACAACAATACATCTTAATTTACTCCAAGCATTTTCGTTTTGGTTACCAAAGTATTTGTCATTACCATTTAATTTCGGAATATGACCTTTCTTGACAGAATAAAATAGGTTCACTACTTATAGGTTATCTTTACTACAGCAACTGTCAGTGTAACCAACAAATTAGTATTGCTAAATGATTTAAATTGAAAGTTTTTGCTCGACTTGTATAATTTAGCTTTTTGATTTTTGGGGAATAGGGCTTTGGATATGACTAAAATTTTTATTAAAGCCAATGACTAATGTTTGGCTTTAATTCTCTGTTCGAAAACGACGAAAATCCATCGTCGAAACGTCACAGCAAAATTAGATAAGAATTTTAGTCAGATCCAAAGCCCTATTCCCCAAAAACCAAAAAGCTAAAAGATAAATGATTTAAACCAATATTTTACACTGAGAAAAATAGTACAACCAAACGTTGTTGTAACAAGTTTGAGGTATATAATACCGTTTTTACGATTGTTCTAAAATACTACATAATAATAATAATACTGTATAACGTTACATTAAATGCACTATAAAAATTTTAGATTCATATTATTTAATAATACAACAACGTTATTGTCACTATAATAGTTTTTTTGAGGAAGGAGGATTAATAAAGATGGCGACAATTCTAATATATCAAAATATTAAAAGTAGGCATTTTGGGCTAAAATTTTTATGTGCATGAGTATACCCAACGATAGGCATGTACATGTACATGTAATTACATGTGATATTATGTAGTTTCTATGTGCACATAAATTAATTTAAAATACATCACAGAACACCCACATTACAGCTCGTCAAGAAACGTGAGTTTTGAAATATGGACACGCCCTCCAAACCACGCGGCTGAATTCACCAGTTGTTAGAGGTACGGGTACCGCCTATCTTTCTTCCTCCGAATACTTTCTCTTTCTTTCTTGTACGCAGTCCGTCACATTTCCACGTCTCTTCCTACCAGGCTCTCTAGCCGGCCTGACGGACGGGTCAGCTGAATTGCCTGTATTTTGAAGCGAGGATCGTGACGTAGTAAGGAGCGGCCACGCCTACCTCTCTGTTTGCTCGACAAAGAAAAACCTGATCGCTTAACAGTTTGTTGTTGTAAATCAAACAACTGCACTCGTTTGTAAACACCGAACACGTTTACTTTTTTGTTGTTGTATTCTATGCAATATATAGTGGTGGGCGTATATACAACTATTTATTGTTGTATAGTATAACCTAATTACGTTATTCATTACGTTATTGTTTTGTCAGTGTACCATACATAACCATAACCGCAACTTTGGTAAGAAAACTGAAAAAGCTTATAATTGTATCCTTTATAAAGTGGAAAATATTTAATTTAAAAGAAATTGAGGAAAAAACGTTGAAATAAACCGACAAACGATCAGCCAAATTAAGTTTTCAGCGTTTATAAACTTAAAATGAATGCTAAACATTTTTCTTGCGTTACTTTATCCCGTTTTTATTTTTATTTTTCACTTTGAGGTCGGAAAAGGGTCTTCTTTGTGCTTGAAATGATTACACTGCGCTTTTCAGAAGACTTTAACTTTTTAGAACATTTTAAATATAAATAGATCGGATAATAGTTATGTTATTTTATTTTTGGTCTAGGTGAAGAACAGTATTTTTGCTCTAGGTAAAGAAAAGTATATTCTAGGATGACGATTCCGTGAGAAATATCCAAAATTTTCACGAATTGAAAACGGATGTAACGAAAATACCGAATCTGGAGGCATATTTGCAGGACTATTCTTTGAAACAATTTAAATTTAATTTAATTTAAATTTAATTTAAATAAATATAATTAATATGATGTTAATTTATTTTGACAGAATAAATGTTTGACATTCTTAATTTTTAGAATAAAAAAGATCTAAATTCGTTAAATTTTATTAATATTGAGTAAAAATAAGCCAATAAGACATCATAATTACCTTAATTTTGCCTTTCAGTATGTTTTTATAATATTACATTATTATTATAACATTATTAAGCTGTTGCTATTTTAAAAATATAGCACAGTGGTGATTCGATTTTCTGTGGTATATTCGTGGAAAAAATATCCCGTCGTTATGGTTATGCCTTATTTTGTACTGGTTAAGGGCATATCCACAGGCTCGCATAATTATATATAGTACATAACAATGCGATGCTGTGATTGGCTTGATGTGCCGCCATGTATCTTGTAAGCCAATCACGGCATGGCATTCTTATGTTTTATGTTCTTATGCAAGCTTCTGGATAGGCCTTGAATCCCATATTATGATAGTTGAAGAAAATAGTCAATTTTATAAACCTATAATATAACCTATAATATTAGGTTAGTTCGATAACACGTTTAAAGATGTTCGAAAACATGAAAAATAGAAGATAGTGTTTTTTTCTATAATAAAGTTCAATCTATTTAAGTTGTAGCAAAAGAAGGATCATATATCATAGAGCTAAATCTACTACGTTCACAACGTATTTTCGTCCTGCAACCCGGTTAAATGTCAAAGCAAAAACAGGCTAATGATGCTTGAAAACGTGTTGTTTTTCTTTTGTTTTTCGGTACATAGATGAATCTAAACATTGACCTTTTTTATCTAGTCTTAAATTGGTTCTATTAGTTTAATTTTCTTTACAAATATACTTGGTGTTTCAAAATCGCGGTGATGTACATGTACATTTTCATCGTGGATACTTCATAGTATCCCTATTTTATACATCAGTAGGTTGGGGCGTTGATCTTAAGTATTTCATGAAGTTTCTGGGTACTCATATCGATAAAGCATTACATTGGCCATTGCATGTTAGTAACCTAAGTAGTAATCTAAACACGGCATTGTATTTTTTGCCCAATACTAGTATGAACCTGATGATGATTGTTTCTCGATAAAAAGTAAAGATCTACTCTAAAAAATGTGGATATTAGGAATTAGGTATTTTACGAAGTAGAAATATTATAGAGTAGAGATATTAAAGAGCTTATGGAGTGTAGAGACATTATTATATAGCAGACTTAGTATATCTCCTTCTTTTTAATTATTCTACAAGGCATACAAGTCAAATACCAATTTTTTTTAGTATTTTAGTATTTATGATCAGGCTTAAGCTACGGTTTCCTCCAAACGTCGCAGTCGCTGACGGGTAGCTGCGACCGAGTCGTTAAGACATCTCCAATGCATTTTAAATGTCCCTGTTGTTCTAGCTGCTACCGAGTCGTTACTACTTACTACTGGTCGCCGTTCGTTTGGACGCCGGTCGCTTGACCGCTCCGGGAGCAGAGGCACGACCAATTCGTCGCGAATTTGACAGTGTGTAAACAAGTGTGCGCTGTGACATGTGTTTATTTTTTTCATTCCACAGCAGAGTAGAAATAGTTATGGCAGGTATGTAATAATTTGTACTTATAGGGATATTAAAAACTGTTTTTTTTAATACTTTTTTTTGTTTTTTATTCGTTTTTTTATTATTTTTCGTACCAATTCAGATTTTTTTTTGAAAATTTTTATTTATATTAATGAAAATAAGTTTAAAAGTAAAATTAAGGTATTCATAATGATTGCAAGGCATAAACTCGCAAACAAAACGACAGCTGTTTATAAAATGGCCAGCTAACAGAATGGCGACTGGCGACTGGCGAGACCGAGGAAACATGTAGGGTCGTGACGACCTGGTCGCGGCTACCCGGTCGCTGTCGTCAGCTACTGCGAATTTTGGAGGAAAGCGTAGCTTTACGATTTTTTGTCTTCGACATAGTATTTTTTAGTATGGTTTCATTTAAGACTTAAATGAACAATCCTAATAAAACCTGTGTCCGTCAAACAAGCAAGTATTTCCATTCTATTCAGGAAATTGTATATAAATGAGTTTTGTTATTTGGTAGCCGTGTTTAACCTCGTGAGGTTAAACACCGTATTATCTTATTTTCTAAATGGTTTGGAAAAATCCCCATTTAACTAAACCGTTGTTTGTGGACATCAAAACAAAAACAAAACTATTTTTCTTGGGATTTACAGAATTCGGATTCAAATCAGTCAAAAACTTTACCAATAAATCTTCATACTTTTTCTCTCACTTGACAGTTTAATGCAAAAACATTTGAAAGCTCTTTTCACTTTGTTTGCAATTTTAAAATTGTATACCATATTCAAATGAAATAATCCCCATTTTCTCGAAAACAAATATAGGAAAATATACGAGTTTTTTATGATATTCTCTCGTCCTGTGAATTAAAATTTATTTATTTATTCGGGAATAGAATATTTAAATTTTCAAACTTTGGCACATACATAAATACATAGCAATTTATAATTAAACTAGCCATGAAGCCCGTTCTTTGCACGGTAATGAGCATATCAAAAAAACTCTTAAATCTTCTAGCAATCATTTCTAGGCGACCCTGCAGTATTGAAATTATTATTGGCGCATTTTCATTGCCTATTTTGGAACGTGAAATTTTCTCTTTTATTGCAATTTTCTCGAAAATGGTTGGGACTTTTTTTATGTATGTTTAAAGAATCATATTTATTGAGAATATGTCAAAAAATCTACAGATAAAAATGTTTGGGGCAAAAAAGTGACATAGCCCCTAAATTTTGCACGTACCAAATAAAAATTACATCAAATGAGAGCCTTTGTCAATATTAACGCATGTACAAAAAATTGTTACTGTGGTTTATAGGGTTACAGAGATAATTAATAAAAACTACTTTTTAGATGTACCCTTAGGAGGACCGTAGCTCCCTTAGGGCTCATTTCCGGTCCAACCTTCATAGTAACTTTTTTTCATATTTTTTAATGTAGAATCACCACTTAAAATTTTAGAACCTATTTGTATAGAACCCTGTATATCTTGATTATTTATAAACAATTATCTAGAAGTTAGATACATTTTTACTCTTATATATTTTTTGTTTAATTTGACCAAAATTATTTTGCAAAAGTTATAACCAAAATAAAATTATTTCTCAGAAAACTCATGTACTCTTTGTGGCTCAAGCAAAAAAAGTGCATGCTAATGCGGGTACTTAAATTTAATTTTAATTACACGTCCAATTAAAAATATATATATGAGCACAATTTTAATTAAAATTTCAAACTTTATTTTTAAAAGGTAATTTTTTTCATATTTTTAACTACTCTAAATTAAAGGAATATTAAAATGTTTCTTTTAGGAATGATATCCTCATCTAAATGCTCTAACGGTCTAACTCCAAAACGTCATATTTTTCAGGAGACGTAAAAAACGATTTAAAACTTAATTATAGCAATTTAGAACTTTAAAACTAGCTTGTTCACAGGTAAAAATGTTTGAAATGTGTTAATGTATTTAAAACTTTTCATTGTTATCTATTTTATATAAATTATTTGAAAATTAAATTTTAACCACAAAATCTAAATTCACTAATGGTCTAACTCCAAGGGAAGATAAAAGAGGATACCTATCGTATTATATCGTGTAATATTATTACAAAAAATTTATATTTTTATATTTAATATATAATATTACTACTAGGTAGGCATAATATATATACATTATTAATGGCAATAATTATAATTATCATCAAACAGTAAATTAACAAATATTTGAAAGGGATCCCCTGTTGTCGAGAAATAGTTTGACATTAGTGACAGTTCTCATTTAATTGTTTTCTCACAATCATATGATGGAGTTAGACACTTAGCGACTTAAAATATTTACATTTTTGCATTTTGTTGAGGCTGATATTGGTTTAATGCAACTTTTTTTTTTTTGAAGTATGTTGGTAATCAGATAATGAAGCAAATTTGATAAAAATCTCATTTTTGAAAAATTTGGAGTTAGACAACTAGAGCCTTTAGTGGACGATATGAAGAAACTACAAAAAAAAAACAATAGTACAAACATGAAACGTGAAAATAACTTTTAAAGAAAATACAGCTTTCAAAGAAGGGCTTAACAAATTACATTTTTAATACCACAAGACCTGTATTATCTTAAGCCTTAATTTGGTAATGTGTTACTCCTATGATACATGAATTTTAAGATAACAAAAATAGTTTACAGTACAAGTGAGGTAAGTAGGATATTATTCACGAAAAAAAAGTTGACTGATGAGGCTGCTGGGTCGAGTGGGTTAATTTTTGAGTGAATAATACTTACCCCACGTATGATTTACAACATTTTATCCAATACCTCTTAAAAACACTTGTCAATCAAATTAACAAATGACATTTCCACTAAATTTACTTGACATTTCAATATAATAATGTCACTTTTCGGTGATTAGAAATTTCATCACAACCTGTTTACAGGATGATTTAAACGTCATTTTTATTGATTGAAAATGTCAGTATTGTCACGTGACTTTTTTTTATTATTTTTTTTTTTCATAAATGGTTTACATTTAAGTATCTAAATTTCCTCTTAAAAGATTTTTTATATACTTCATCCCAAAGAGTGTTTGCCAAATTAATATCTCTTAACCCTTATATGTAATATCCCTTAATTTTTTTTTTAAATATTTATAAAGTGAAAAGTCCCCTCATTTTTTTTTTTGAATTGGCAAAAATATATTATATAAATATGAAAAAAGTATATGATTGAACATGAAAAGCGCTAAAAGCTGAAGGTTTTCAATTTTCAAAAATAAATTTACGTTTTCTCGCAATCAAAATTAAACGAATACCTGCGAAGTTATTAAACAATTTTTTGAAGCCGCAGAAGGCGAAAAGCTGCAATGGGTACCCTCTAAAAATCAAGTTTATGACTGATGACCTTCCGCTACTTGTCATTGTAAATGGATCACCCTGTATATCCAAGGTTTGCCAAAAACAAAAAGTTAAAATAATTCAATATGGGCATCAAAAAATTCAATTCGGAAAATTTTCGTTCAAAAGTTGCAAAGCGTTCAAAAGTTTAAACTAAGTTTTTCAGCTTTTGTAGCCTATACATTGCTAAAGTTCACGTCAGATTAAAAATTCCCTTGACATATTAGGAAACACTCTAAGGCATATAGCTCTTAAAGTTAACTAGTTTAAATTTATTTAGAAAATACATTTTTTTAAAAGGTTAATATGTAATATAGGGGTAATTTTAGCATGGGCGGATTTAGGGGGGGGCATGGGGCCATGCCCCGCCCAGCGACATATAACAGCATAGAAATACCTTCAAAATTATATTTTTGGCGAAAGCTCAATTTTTTTCCTTATGCACGGAAAAAAAATTATAGCTAGGAGCGCTATAACACACATACCAAGCAAATTATAATCGCTTATTATATAAATACAAGGCTTTCTCTTACAATTATGGCAGTCAGTGTAAAAATTTATATGAAATACTTTAATTGTTTAGTGAATAATAAAATATAACAAATAGTATGGCATTTATAGCTTAAATAGATTTAATTATTGTCCGTGCTAATAATTTTTATAATATAATAAAATTTCTGTAAATTTATAATAGTGCCTGTAATAAATATAATCGTGTCTGTAATATATATAATCGTTTCCAATTTATTTTTAACATTATTAGTTATTGTGTCCCTTATAATCTATAGCTTAAATCACTATAATTTGCCACTGTTACCAAATATCTTATAATGTATAGCGCAGAGCCCACTAATTTCTTTCCGTGTGGACTCAAAGATATAATAAGACTTTGTATAAATTAGTATATTCTATAACTAGTATGGAATAGACAATATTCCGCGCGAACGGAAAGTTTGTCATACGAGCCGGCAGGAGAGCGCGGAATGACTGTTCCATACGTGTAGTAGACTATACTTTTTCTTCGACTGCAAATATGAAACACTGTATGGCTTTAAACTGCAAACAAGGTTAAAAACAATGTTTTTTGTGACTCGACATTGTAAATGCAACAAAACACATATTTTTAAATAAAGCAATTAATGTTATTTAATAAATTTATCAAATCAGTACATATTTATAAATTATAATGCAAAAATTGAAGGTTATGTCAGATTGTTGTGACAAATGTCAGGTTTAAATATTTAATAATAGACGGAGCAGTTTTATTTTTTTGAACTAAATTGATAAAAAACTGGTCAAATATTAAGAAAAACTAATAAACTTTATCTAATTTTAACGCAAAACGTTAAATTGCATTAAATTATTCAATATTTCATGATAAAATATATATATTTTTGCTAATTTTGCTACAGTTTTCTTTATTTTTATAAACAAGAGATAGCACTACATGTGCTCATTCTAACACTTTATACGGAATATTCATACCGTATCTAGAGCTAGAATGGATCCATTCTGTGTTTGAAAAGTGTGTGTATTTGCTTACATTCTAAAGCAGTCGTAGAAAAATATATTTTCTCTTTCAATATTTCAAATATAAAAAAAATAATTAAAGAAAAACCATTGTTTAAGAATTTAATGGCTACTCAAATAAAGGTCCTAACAATAAAAGGCCTTTGAAATAAAAATTGTTGACTAAAGATTATGTTATTAGGGTACTTTTTGCTTCAAACTCTTTGTTATTTCATCAGTAAAAGGTTAAATAATTGTTCTATTAAATCTTATAGAAAAATCATTAATTTTCAAAGCAAAATTTATTACGTTCATTATTTTTTTACGATTCAATCCAAAATAATAAATGAAGTGTGCACGGAACGAGCCAAAATGTATGTTTTATGATTAAAGAAAATTTATTTCACGTGTTTGATGAACGTATAAGATCTTTTCTACGTCCTAGTTGTAGTTAGTGCCTATATAAGTGACAATCAGCTGATTTTACAGCTGTCAGTAACTTAGTAAACGTCAAACACATAACCTCAAATTGACAAACTAATTTTAAGATAATTTTTGCGTTTTTTGGATGTTTAGGTGTTAAGTCGTAGGAAAAATAGTATACGCACCTCGACGAAAACCATTTCATTCATTATACTGTTCTACTACCTATCTAAAAATCTAAAACAAAATTTTAGGGGTTATTTTTTTTTTTTTATAAAATAAGTAAAGTCGCACTGTAGAATAATATAAATATTATAAAATATTAAAGTACTAGTTTTGTAACATACGTTTTTAGCGAACGAGTACTAGTGAGCTAAAAACGTGTAATGAAACGAGTGCTTTATACAATTTTTTTTATTTTGCTGTAAAATTTAAAAAAACTTAATTTAGGGATTTTTTTTTAGGTTGGCATTACAGTTTTCGCCATGTTTCTAAGAACAAATGATATTTTGATATATTTTATAGTCATGTCTTCTTTTTTTACTGCAAGTAACCAAGCCACAATTTTAACACTGTAAAAATAACCTAAACACAAAATTTTGTAGAAAATTCAACTTTAAAGCGACGTTGACATTTGCACGGAAAACGTCAAGCGATAGGCTTTGTCTGTTGTCAACCCAAAAGAAAAAAAGTAAAGACTTCTTAGGGGCCTATAAGAACACGCGAAATGCGTGTGATTATGAGCTTATAAGAGTCGCAAAATAGAAAAACAAATATAATTATATTTTGATTTTTGTACTTGAAACGTTTATTGTGATGAATGTGCTATTATTAATTTTAACATGATTTTGGCAAATGTTCAAAAAGTAAATAATGGACAAAAATCACTATTTCACTGCCCAAATGTATTAGTTTACTTGTGTTGATGCAACTTTGTCGTAAAATGTAGTAAAAATGGTCTGAATGTTGAGACATATTTATACTTATAGCAATACACAAAAAAAAAGTTTAATTACCAAACTACCATTTTCTTAACTATTTTTGGACGCTGAAAACGAATTTGAGAATGCAAGAGCCTGCTGACCCAAAGTACCTCGCTCCCTTCTTATGTAAAAGTGGTTTCAGTCAGATAAGTCTGAAGTTTGGATATGTTATAGTTCTGGACATTTTGATCAAAAGTTTATAAGGGCACAACTCCCAAAAATAAATAGTTTAGGTGCTACAGAACTATGAAAATTTGGAAAACCGCGATGCACGTTTTTGAAAAAGTCATTTTGGTCCAATTTGGCTAAATTTTGGATATGTTATATTTCTTGACTTTCTCATCAAAAGTGTCTTCGCGCAAAATATCCAAAATGTAATACTTTACGTGCTAAAGTTTGAAGATCCTAAGCTAGCTTGTCCAATAGGGTTTTTTGCAGTTTCATGAGAAACTAATGGGGTCTGCAACATTTTTTACTGTCATATGCGTTTTCAGCACACAAAAATACGAAAAAAATATAGTGTGGTGTTAATAGTAACTGATTTTATTTAACTTTTTTAATAATTATTGATAAAATTAAAACATAATCAATTCTGGAAAACTGTCCATCTTAATGTTAGGCTTCTTAAAGTGAAGTTATTATGTTACCAATAAAGAAATAGAGAAGTTAAACAGACAAAAACGAAAACATTGTTAGGTTAGGAATGACAGTCACGGATGGGACCACCTAATTTTCCGAACAAACCAAAAATAAACTACAACTCGAGTTATATATTATAAAAAAAAACACAATAAAACATAATGTAAAATTTACATTGTAAAATAATATTCAAATTAAATTTATATTCAACTTTAACTTAAAATTAATGAAGAAAATTGTTTATATACATTTTCTATGTAACAGTGTTTATATTTGTACACCAATGTGCATTGTGTTCCATTTTTAAAATAGTTATTGTGTTTACTTCTGACTGTATACAATGTAGCATATGTCGAGAAAATACATATGCATCTACTACAGTAGATTTATATCTCCAAGTCCTTTTGGGGATTGTAGATTAGAATTAAACGTTCAAGCGCGGATGCCAGAATACACAAATATCTATAGATATGTTATAACATAGAAATAATGAATTTACCTTTTATATTATAAAAAAATCAAATTAAACCATACCCGAAGAGAAAATAAACTATTTTAGACGTTTTTAAACAAAAAATACGATATGCAAAGTCAGTTTACACAGTGATAGAAAAATCTAAAAATTTTTCAACGAAACGTTGTTGTAACAACTTTGAGGTATTTAATAAAATTTTTACGATTATTCTAATAGTATATTAAAGTACTAGTTTCATAACATACAAGTACAAGTTTATAGAACGAGCCGCTTGCGGCGAGTTTTCTAAAGTATTAGTGCTCTAAAAACGTGTTATAAAACGAGTGCTTTATACAATTTTTTCTATTTTGCTCTAAAATTTAAAAAACTTACATTTAAATTGATGACTGATTGAGGGATTTTTGTTATGGGTTGGCATTACAGTTTACACTATGTTTAAAGTTCTAAGAACAAATGATATTTGGATATATTTTACAGTCATCGCTTCTATTTTCACTGCAATTAACCAGTCCACAATTTTAACACGGTAAAAAATAACCCAAACACAAAATTTTGTAAAAAATTAAACTTTAAATCGACATTGACATTTGCACGCAAAACTTCAAGAGATAGGCTTTTGTATGTTGCCAACTCAACAGAAAAAAAAGTAGAGACCTCTTATGGGCCAACACTGATGGAAAACTACCGGCCGATAAGTATTTTACCGGCCTTCTCAAAAATATTTGAAAGTGCAATGTGCAAACGCCTGCTTGACTTCTTTCTAGACAACAATCTTTTTAGTAATTCTCAGCATGGCTTTTTAAAAGGCAGATCAATTGAAACTGCTATATATCAATTTACAAATAAAATTTTAAAGTGTTTTGATGAAAAGGGGTTAACCCTAGGTATATTTTTGGACCTTTGTAAGGCCTATAATTGCCTAAGATTTGACATTTTATTTGAAAAGCTAAAAAGTTATGGGGTTGACGGGTTTGCACTTGCATGGATCAAATCTTACCTACAAAATCGGTCACAAAGAGTATCCTTAATAGAGGATTTTGTAGAATACTTGTCGGATAGTAGGAATATTGGTGTTGGTATTCCTCAGGGCAGTATACTGGGCCCTCTTCTATTTTTGATCTTCATGATTGATTTGATTGATGTACTCTGGAAAGATGAGCAGGATGTGGTTAGTTTTGCGGACGATACCAACCTGTTAGTAACCTCGGATTCATTTCGGGAGCTCCTTCAGGAGGCAAATAGGCTTTTGGAGGGGGTTTTGAGGTGGTTTGAGGTGAATGGGTTGATTATTAATCCTGATAAGACTCACTGCATTCTGTTCAAAACTAGCAGATCTACGTTTATCAAGCCAGAGAATGTTCAGTTGGCTGGCCGAGAGATTGAGCTGGAACAATCTACCAGATTTCTTGGAATCCATATTGATGAGGCTCTGGAGTGGTCTCAACATGTAACTAATCTTAGTACTAGACTTAACAAATCTTTATATTCGATCAGAATGATTAAAAGATATGTTGACATGCAGACCGCTAAAACGATATACTTTGCCTACTTTCAGTCGCTTCTTCGATATGGAATCACTTTTTGGGGTCAAAGTTCATGCATGGAAAATCTATTTGTTATACAAAAAAGAACCTTACGTACCATTTTGGATTTGGGATATATGGAAAGTTGTAGGGGTAAATTCAAAGAAAACAAAATATTAACTATCTTTGGTTTGTATATATTTGAATGTGTAATGTTTTTGTTTAAAAACAAAGAAAAGTTTGATGACTTACGGGGCAGCGGTAGAACTAGAACCATAGACTATAACTATCCTAGGCATAGGTTAGCCACTTTTGAGAAGGGTCTCTACTACTCCGCAATATCATTTTTTAATCGTCTTCCCAACGAAATAAAAATTTTAGAGTCACCCAGATTATTTAAAAGATATTTAGGTAACTTTTTAGTTAATTTAGAACCCTATAAGCTAAATGACTATGTTAATCCTTTGACATAATTCTTCTTGTTTGACAATATTTTTTCCTTATTTTCGGTTCAGAGGTTACTTTTTGTTTTTTTTGTAAAAAAAAATTACTGTAGAATTTGTACTGTAATATTGAAAAATAAAGTATATTATTATTATTATTATTATTATTATTATTATAAGAACACGCAAAATGCGCGTGAATCACATATAAGCTCTTATAAGCTCATAATCACACGGTGTGATTATGAGCTTATAAAAGTCGCAAAATAGAAAAAATATTATAACGTTAAATTAAATACACTAATAAAATTGTAGATTCATATTATTTAACAATACAACAACGTTGTTGTCACTGTAATGTTTTTTTGAGGAAGGATGATTAATAAAGATGGCGACAATCAGCTGATTCTAATAAATGTTTTACCAAAATATTCAAAGTAGGCACTTTGGGCTAAAATTTTTACAAGCATAAGTATACCCAACGATAAGCATTTACATGTACATGTAATTACATGTGTTATGTAGTTTCTATGTGCACATAAATATTTAAAATACATTACACCAAATTTTGAAACGCACTAGAGAGCCGACGCACTCCAGGTTCAGCTAGCCAGTCGGGCGGACGGGTAAGTTGAATTGCCTGCGTTTGGAAGCGAGGATCGTGACGTAGGAAGGAGCGGCAATCCTGCGGAGTTGCAATCCACGCCTACCGCGCTCTCTGCTTGACAAAGAACTGATCGCTTAACAGTTTGTTGTTGTAAATCAAACAACTGCACTCGTTTGTAAATACCGAACACGTTTACGTGTTGTTGTATTCTGTGCAATACATAGTGATTATCGCATATACAACTATTTATTGTTGTATACTGCAACCTAATGTGAGAATTGGTGTAGTGGTCTATCGCGTCTATACATGACAAGTCTACTAGCCAACTGGCGCGCCATGGCGTGAGTTCGATTCTCACTGGCGCCGATTTGCCTTTTTCAGTTAATTAATAACTAAAATTTGGCGAAGTCGTAAGTGAAGCGGATACTCCCTAAAGAAACTAGTTCGAAAGTCAGTATAAGCCGGTGGTTCCCTCTACTACTAGCCCACACAAGTCCTGGACTTAGGGGATGCTTAATTAAGTAGAGTAGCGCGAGGTTAAACAAAATTTGTTTAATGTAATGTAATTACGTTATTGATTACGCTTGTGTTTTATCAGTGCAGTCCAAAATTTAGAAGTGTTGCATATAATTAGCTTGATTTAATATCTGCAACGTCTCAAATTGGTAAGACATGTCAATGCAAGTTCCGTAAAAATGTTTTAAAACGTAGTGTTTTTTTTTGCAGTATGTAGTAGGTATAGTACACCTTTTAATTAAAAAGGGACTTGGTAATATAATTGGACTTTATGTCGATAAAATGCACACGAACTGCAACAGTTTGGACCTCCTAAAGAGGAATGTCAATTGCATTTGTTTTAAATTCCGGAATGAACTACTAGATAAAGGATTTACGACTGTTAAACGTTATTCATTTGCGATCCGTTGCCGATAGACTTAAAATTACCTAAAATGTAATAATTAAATATTTTAACGCGTTGGCTGCGGTACAAGTCCCCGGGAACTTATAAGTAACGTTTAATAATAATTATAGTCATGTCTTTTTCACTGCAAGTAACCAAGCCACAATTTTAACACGGTAAAAAATAACTAAAGACAAAATTTTGTAGAAAATCAAACTTTAAAACGATGTTAATAAGCGATAGGCCAGGTCTGTTGCCAACCCAAAAGAACAAAAAGTACAGACCTCTTATGGGCCTATAAGAACACGCAAAATGCTTGTGATTATGATCTTATAAGAGTCGCAAAATAGAAAACCTATATTAAGGTCGCGCTTTTTTATGTCAGACTTTTTAGAACAACAAGTGTTTCTTTTTGGGCACCAATATTTTTATTTTCATCTAAAAAGAATAAATTTTAATAAATAAGAGACAATTTAAAAAAGATATTTTTTTCTTTGAAAATGATAATATCTAAAAATGCATGTAATGGGATTCACAGAGTTAACTTTTCGTAAATATGCAAATCTATGTCGAGATTCTTCTTTGTTGATGTTTCATGCAAAAATGAGATCAAAGCCGATATATCAGGATTGCTGAAGAGTCTGAAAAAAATGTTCAACGTGTCTTTTCAGGTGTCAGCAAAAGTCAAAGGTATAAACGTAAAGCCTGAAACCTGAAACTCTTATGCTCGCTTATGGAGCCTCGTGCCATGTATTTTTATTTCAAAAAAACTCTTTGACAACTTTATATTTATTTATTTATTTATTTATTTATAGGTTTTAAGTCGTTCTGGGACCCATCAAGGTATTTTATACCATATTAGACTGTAATTACAATAATTTAAATGCATTAAAGCCTTCAGTTATCCAATCCATTCTCCTTTTATTCCATCGATCTATGTTTTAGACCAACATTCCATGCAATTTTTCCAAAAAATAGTTATTTTTCTTATTTTTAAACTATTAGTGTAAAGATTAGATATTAATATATACCAAACAATTATGGTCTGTAGGATTTTGGATAACTTTGGATAACTTTGGTTACAATAGGTTTATTTTGGTTCTCGAAAATCGTAGTTCTGAGCTGGTTCGGAACGGGCGCAGTTGCGACTAAACATTGCCCAGTTGCAACTGCCCCGGTTCCGAATCAGCTCAGAACTCAGGTTTTCGAGAACCAAAACAAACCTAATAAAACACAAATTACTGATTCATTACAGTCAAGTTTATTCTTATGTAATTGTTTGTTTGTTTAACCTCGTACTATTCTACTTAATTAAGCATCCCCTAAGTCCAGGACTTGTGTGGGATAGTAGTAGAGGGAACCACCGGCTTATACTGACTTTCGCTGTTTAATAAATTATGTTATAATTTTAAAAGGAACGTCATAAGTAGTAAGGTAGTAGCTACTTCCATTTAACTGAAAATTTTTATAATAAGCCACCTTACTATTTTTGACGTTCCTTTTAAAATTCTAACATAACCTAACTTCCTCATAACTAAGCCGATTATCACTCTCCTTTCTCCTGGACCATGTGGTGGCAACCATCGGCAATGGCGATTTCTCCCGTTAGATTAGGCAGGGACAAAAGTTCTACCCAAAAAGGATAGAAGACATACATACACTCCCACTTCCACCCAACCAAACAAATTCTGTATTTGTTCTTTGTTGAACAAATACAATATTTACTTGGCCGGGCGAAGAGTATTATTTTTATTGAAGAAATTACTGGCGCCATCTAAATTTTAGTAGAATTATCTTATTCTACAGATCCACATTAGCTATGTTCGTTCGTGCCGCTTAGTGCTACACTTTCCGGCAAACCAAATAAATACTGTATTTGTTGTATGAAAAACAAATACAGTATTTATTTGGTTGGCTGGAAAGTGTAGCACAAATTAGATAGAGATAGGGTAGACGTCTTTTGTTTTATAATTCTAGTTGTAGAGAGCTCCATTCACCTGATTTTTTACTCACTTCATTTATTTTTTCTACGAGCGTGCGGAGAAAAGTATTGTTTTGTTGGCATGGGACTTTGTTCCTATAAAGTTAAATTTTATGAAAATTTTATTAAAAAAGTCATAAAAAAGAAAAAAGTATTGATTGCCGTCAGAGCATTTTATATCACTACATAAAAGTCAAAATAGGCATTTTTTATTCCTCTCTAAAAATTATTAATATCATTAGCATAAAGAATATTAAACATTGACTCTAAACATTTTTCATCTCAAACAAATGTAGCTCATTTTTATTTTTTTGCAGTTGGTAAATTAGTTTCAGAAAATTACTTTGGTTTCGTGGAACGTAATAGGTTCAGAAGCCAGAAAAGTATACTTTATAAACATTCCATAGGATATTACGGTAATGTTAAGTTTTGATGAAAATATCGACGCCTCTACCGAAAAATCACGCATTTTTTTACTTTTCTAGACCTTTTATAAAGTAATTGCAATGAAACAAAATTATTTGTCTGTCGGTCTGTCTCTATATCTGTTTATTTTTCTTTTTTCGATCTCTCTGTCGTTCTGTTGGTTTGGACTTTTTTATTTATTTCGTGACGTCCCATCGCAATCATGATAACTCGAAAACTCTGCGAGGTAATGTAATAGAACATGTAAACACATCACAATTCACAGCCCTTGGCCCCACAGAACAAGTTATTTTTATTTTGACATGGCATGACACTTGACACGAACCATCGTTAGGTTCAATGTTGCCAAATCGCGCAATGTTGCCAAATCATGTATTGACATATGTCAAAATTCGTAATTAAAATATCATAATTAAAGTATGTTCCGGGTTGTAAAAAGGGCTGAAATATTTATTTTTTATCTATCTATAAGCATGTAATTTTAATTAATGTCTTCACTCTTTTTCTTGACAGAAAACGTCATTATAAGGCACTCTACCCTAAACTCTAAAAACAATTTAATAAAATTATAAGAAAAGCTTTTTCAAGAACAAATATTGTAAATTATTGTTTAAAATTATAAAATAACAGTACGGGATTATTTTTTTTACGAAATATGGTATTACAGGAGATTCTGCCTCTATATATTTTCTTGGAAGAATTTCTATTAGATTTAAAATAAAATTTAATCAGAAAGGAAATTAGCTTTTTAATTTTTTGATTTTTATTTCTAATATACGTTAACGCATTTTAGATGAAACCTCAATTTATTTTCAAGAATTTAATTCTATTAAATCCGTTTTCTTTACTGCTTTAGACTTCCTAATTTCATTAAAATAAGCACTTGTCTAGTACAGGTACTCTGTAAAATAATTAAATTACTTTCCTCTATGAAAGTACTGCGTTAGTAAAAAAGTAAACATTTTTTATGCTTTTTTATACATTTTTAAACGTTTTAATAAAAATAAATAAATTTTTCTACGACTGCTTTAGAATTTAAGCAAATACACACACTTTTCAAACATAAAATGAATCCATTCTAGCTCTAGATATGGCATGAATATTCCGTATCAAGTGTTAGAATGAGCACATGTAGCGCCATCTGTTGTTTATAAAAGAAAAAAAACTGTAGCAAAATTAGCAAAAATATATATATTTTACCATGAAATATTGAATAATTTAATACAATTTAAACTTTTGCGTTAAAATTACATAAAGTTTCTTAGTTTTTCTTAATATTTGACCAGTTTTTTATCAATTTAGTTCAGAAAATTAAAACCTCCATCTATTGTTAAATATTTAAACCTGATATATGTTACAACAATCTGACATAACCTTTAATTTTTGCATTATAATTTGTAAATATGTGCTAAAATTAAATAAAAATCTTTTTTAAGTACTGATTTGATAATATTATTAAATAACATTAATTGCTTTATTTAAAAATATGTCTTTTGTTGCATTTACAATGTTGAGTCACAAAAAACATTTTTTTAACCTTGTCCGCAGTTTAAAGCCATACAGTGTTTCATATTTGCAGTTGAAGAAAAAGTATAGTCTACAACACGTATGGAATAGTCATTCCGCGCTCGTATAACAAACTTTCCGCTCGCGCGGAATATTGTCTATTCCACACTAGTTATGGAATATACTATTTTCAAAAAAAAAAAAAAGAAAAAGATTTAATATATTTTTTTATTTATAAAAAAATATTATTTTTTTTCCAGGAATTTACATGATTTATCAGAATTTTTCACATATTTTAAAAACATAATAAAATATTTTCCGAAAAAAAAGATATTACTATTGTATATTTTTTATAAAAGCTTGTATTTATTTAGGTGTTTTTTCGGTGAAATAACAAAATAGTAAATATTTGATTCAACAAATATTTGGTTTTATATTTTCCAAAAACCCATAACGTTTTTTACCCTATAAATATTTTTTAGGCAAATAAACAAGCCATGTAAAAGCACAAAATACATAAAATGTGATTGTGTTAAAAATAAATATCAAAAAGTAAAAATAGTTTAAAAAAACAATGATAAATAATATTTCAATTGGATCATTAAAAAAGTCATAACTTTTAATTAGTAAAAATGGAATTATTTCCTGTTTCCCAATTAAAATTCAAATCTTTTTGATGTTAAATTTTTCTATTTCTATCTTTATGTAAATCATTGCTTAAAATTATAATTATACTTCTAGTTGGTTAATAGTTATTTACGATACAAGTGAGATAAGAACATTATTACCGCACCTATGTGAATTTTGCTTGTAGTAGGTATTGCTCTGTTAACACAGCCCTGTTAAAACAGCTCTGTTAACACAGCCCTGTTAAAACAGCTCTGTTAACACAGCCCTGTTAAAACAGCTCTGTTAAAACAGCCCTGTTAAAACATCTCTGTTAACACAGCCCTGTTAAAACAGCTCTGTTAACACAGCCCTGTTAAAACAGCTCTGTTAACACAGCCCTGTTAAAACAGCTCTGTTAAAACAGCCCTGTTAAAACATCTCTGTTAACACAGCCCTGTTAAAACAGCTCTGTTAACACAGCCCTGTTAAAATAGCTCTGTTAAAACAGCCTTGTTAAAACAGCTCTGTTAACACAGCCCTGTTAAAACAGCTCTGTTAACACAGCCCTGTTAAAACAGCTCTGTTATGGGGGCTATTAAAAAAGGAGTTATTAAAGTAGGGGTGGTCTAAATAAAAAGTGGAGGGGGTTGGCTCATCCGCCGCAATACCTACTGCCGTTAGGCTAAGTGCGGTAATAATGTTATCTCAAGTGAATCGTACAAAACTTCATCTACAATCATTATAAACTTACTAAATCCAATAATTTCATTAGTAAATTAAATTGGTTTAATTATTATTTTATTACCGCACTAGTGTGTGCAACGATATAAATAATGCGTTAAAATTAAGAATACAATAATTTCTTTTTGTACAATGTACAATGTACATGAAGTTGCCTACCAATAGATAAACCGAATGTGTATTTCGTCAAGGAGACGTCTTTTGTTTGACTTTTCTCAAAAAAAAAAAAAAAAAATGAGTACCGAACTAATATATTTTTGGAGTATAGTCGTCTAAAAATAAATTCATGTATACTCCCACTGTGGGAGGCCCACATAAACGTTAATTTATCTAATTTTTCCGGCTAAATGCAGTAGAGGGCCATGACAAACGCCATTTATTTCGTTCAGCTGAAATGTAGCTGTCACAATGATATATTTCGAAGTAAAAAGGCGTAAACAGAAAACGTCACTGAGGTGACCAAATATATGTATTTTTCGTCAAAATTTATTGTCGTTACATGAAATAATTAATGCACGGCACGTCGTATACCTATAGTATATTCTATAACTAGTATGGAATAGCCAATATTCCGCGCGAGCGGAAAGTTTGTCATACGAGCCGGCAGGCGAGTATGACGGTCCCGCGAGCGCGGAATGACTATTCCATACGTGTTGTAGACTATACTTTTTCTTCGACTGCAAATATGAAACACTGTATGGCTTTAAACTGCGGACAAGGTTAAAAACAATGTTTTTTGTGACTCGACATTGTAAATGCAACAAAACACATATTTTTAAATAAAGCAATTAATGTTATTTAATAATATTATCAAATCAGTACTTAAAAAAGATTTTTATTTCATTTTAGCACATATTTACAAATTATAATGTAAAAATTGAAAGTTATGTCAGATTGTTGTGACAGATATCAGGTTTAAATATTTAACAATAGATGGAGCAGTTTTAATTTTTTGTGCTCATTCCAACACTTGATACGGAATATTCATACTGTATCTAGAGCTAGAATGGATTCATTCTGTGTTTGAAAAGTGTGTGTATTTGCTTACATTCTAAAGCAGTCGTAGAAAAAATAACAATTTCTTAAAACTCTATGAAAGAAAATATTTTTTTATTTTACACCTTTTTCTACAGCGTTATTCAGAAATAAGTTCGAGAATTTTAAGAGGTGATTCTACATCAAAAACTATAAAAAAAAGTTTCTGTACACATATATCCACAAATCGCTTTTAAGGGAGTCCCTTAAAAAATGTTATTCTTTAAGAGGCCGAAGGACTTTCAAATCTGTATTATTTATTTATTTTAGAAAAGTTACACATAGCTAAAAAACTGAAATTTTTATTGGTGCATTTTTTAGTTCCTATTTTTGATGATCAGAACGTGAAATTTTCTCTTTAACTGCAATTTTTGAGAGAACGGTTGCACCTACGGTATTACATAAAGATAATTTTTGAGTATTTTTAACTAAAAAATCGTATTTTATCGAGAAAATTTCAAAAAATCTACAGATAAAGAAGTTTGGGGCAAAAAAGTGACATTGAACCCCATTTGGCACGTCCCTGGTTAAGATTACCAAATAAAAGATACATAAATATCAATGTTAAGGCTAAACGTTCATAATACATTGTACAAGTTATAAATAACTATTTTTATCAAAAATTCATTAAGTAATAAAAATTAATAGTGCAATTAAGCTTAAACTGTAATAAAAATAATGAAAATTTGAAATTAAAGTAGAAAATTTATTTGTTTTTCCTGCAAGAATTAAAACTTTCCAATATTTCTTGAACGCAATTAAGCCATCTAATTAAAAGCAGGACGATTAATATTTTTGCTCTTTACTAAAGTCGTATTAATGGTGCATGTCGCTTGCAAAACAACTTTACAGTATTTCAAGAACGCTTTGACAAAGACACTTAAAATTTAACCAAAAGTTTTTTGCCACAATTAAAATTGTTGGTCCAAAATTTAACTCTCTGTCAAAGCGTTCTTAAAATATCGTAGTGTAAAGTAGTTTTGCAGGCATTAATACGACTATAAATTCTCCTAGGAGACTGTAATAGATAAAATGGTCAGATAGAGTTAGAAACAAGAGTGAATGGTAAAGAATTAATCAAAGGTTATTAATGGAGATTTCTCCCGTTGGATTAGACAGGGACAAAAGTTCTAACCAAAAAGGATAGAAGACATACATACACTCCCACTTCCACCCAACCAAACAAATTCTGTATTTCTTCTTTGTTGAACAAATACAATATTTACTTGGCCGGGCGAAAAGTGTAACTATATTATTTTTATTAAAGAAATTACTGGCGCCATCTAAATTTTAGTAGAATTATCTAATTCTACAGATTCACATTGGCTATGTTCGTTCGTGCCGCTCAGTGCTACACTTTCCGGCCAACCAAATTAATACTGTATGAAAAACAAATACAGTATTTATTTGGTTGGCTGGAAAGTGTAGCACAAATGAGATAGAGATAGGGTAGACGTCTTTTGTTTCATAATTCTAGTTGTAGAGAGCTCCATTAAGCTTATTACTCTAAATTAAAATACAAGGTATTTATCATGTTTATACATAAAAATTAGGACTCGCGGTACGGTTTAAAATAAAAAAAAAAAAACTATTTTTCCTGAAATGATAATTCTGCAAAAGCGCAGAGCTTGACAATGTCGACCTGGGGCATATTCCCCAAGGACATGTAGTTGACCCTTTTATTAATTGTAACATCCCGCTGTTCGTAATTAATATTACAACGGTCGTAAATAAAAAGGATTTCCTGTTAAGGCTTTTAAATAAATATTTCACGGTGTTTTTCTGGATGATACGGGGTGTGTCAGAAAAAAAATAAGAGGTGATTCTATATCTAAAAATATGAAAAAATGAAAGCTGAAATGAGCCCTACGGGATCTATGGCCCTTCTTAAGGTGCATCTTAAACCAAAAAATAAATAAAAAAAATATTACTTAAAGAGGGCTCATGACGTTGTTTGTGCTCTGTATACTTTTGTGTATCACTTTTAAGTAATGAATAATGAATTAGTATATTACATAACTTCTTTGGAAAGTGACATATTTCACGCCAGTGGGAAGGTTTACGAACGAGCCGCTAAGCGAGTGAGGAAACCCCACGAGTGTATGAAATACACTTTCCAACGAGTTATGTACACTATTTTTCCTACGATCCCGAAAAAATATGAAGTTTCATATTTTAAAATTTTCTAATTTTTATTAATTTTTAAGAAAAGCAAAGCACAAAATAATTATAAAGAACATACAATTTTCATCTAGCTTTAGTTTTCTTGGTGTTATATTTAATACAACACATAGCTGTTTAATGGGTTGCCTATTCCTAAATAAATGAAAACTTTAGTTTACTTATTAAATAATATTTCTGTGGTTATGCTGCCATATAAGACAGTAAAATTGTACTGTTTTACATTTCATAAGAAAAATACTGTGTATTTTGATATTTTTTATGTAATGTAAGGACTAAATAAAAAATTAAGTAATTTTTATAAAATTTAGACTGTCTAGACTAGACAGTAATGGTCAAAAAAATTAACGTTATAACTGTTTTTCATGTTAAAAATAGAAACTATTATTTTTGACATGAAAAACAGAAATATTTGAATTAAAACACTTAAAAGATATAAAAAGCTGTGCTGAAAGGTGGAAAATGGTTTATAAAACAAGGCAAATTAGGCAAACCTCCATACATAAATATCACACGAGTGTGATGTAAAAATATCAAACTAGTGCGATATGGGGCGTTTTCTAAGAACAAAAGAGTATGCTAAATGTCATTTTCATTGAGGAAATCGTAGGAAAATAGAGTTTCTGTAACATGTTGTATAGTTAATATAATTTATAATTTATAAAACCAGCATCTAGGTACTTTATCTAGGTTTAATGTAAAAAAATTCTACCAAGCATAATAATATTATGTTGGTGTATGTATTATAATACTTGTGTAACTTAGTAGAAGATTATAGTACGCAAAGTTTTAATAAAGTGCTTGTATACAAATTTATAGTCTATAAGCTGGAGTTTAATGTTTTAGTGGTATCTATTAATTTATCTTTATAAGAGCACTTTTTGGACTTGTTAATTAAGTTTTTAATATTATTTTCAAACAATCATTCTGTTAATTAATTTAAAATAATATCCCGAAAAAACTGTAAAAGCTTAACTAAAAATTAATTAATTTTTATGCATTAGGTGCGTTCAAGCTCAGGAAAAGTCAGCAAAACGATAACAAAGCTGAATTGGGCTAGGTAAACGTTGAACAGTTTTTTACCTGTCAAAAAAAAAACCGAAACACCAAAGAAACTATATAAAGATGCAGTTTTTAATTTTAATCAATTGCAGTTAAAAAAACGAGCTTATGAATTTTTTTTTAGGATATATCGACTATTTTTTCAGATTTTTTGACATAAAGCTAATATTAGCGGTAGAATCGATCGCTGTGTTTGGCTGCCAGCGAAACTCAGCGAACAGCTGAAATTTGACAGGTAGAATCATGTTGCCATGCAGGGACAAGTAAAATTTACGAGATTTTACATGTAATTTTACAATTTTATATAAATATTACATGTAATTTAGATGTAATATTTATTTAAAATCGTAAAATTACGTCTAAAATCTCGTAACTTTTACTTGTCTCTGCATAGCATCACATTACCTATGATTCTGCACGTAAATTTACATAATAATTTTTTACAGTGAACTCTGTAAAATTTACTAGATTTTTCATGTAATTTTACATGTAATGTACATATGAAATTGTAAAATTACATGTAAAATAGTAAAATTATATGTAAAATAGTAAAATTACATGTAAAATAGTAAATATACATGTAAAATAGTAAAATTACATGTAAAATGGTAAAATTACATGTAAAATAGTAAAATTACATGTAAAATCTAGTAAATTTTACATGTATTGGCATTGAATCACATTTACGTGCAGGATTATGTGTAATTACATATTTATTTTTTGCAGTGTATAACGCTCTAATGGTATTAGCTGAGTTTCGCTGCAATTCGCTGAACTTTTGAACGCACCCATTGTCTTGAATTTTCAGTATAATTTAAGTGTTGTTTTTAGCGTCCATAGGCCCGCCTGAAACTTAAAATGTCACATTTATTTGACAGTTTAAATCTCACCTGTCTTATTAATCTTCGCGAAAGCTTTCTAGATTAATCTCTGACAGAGCTCTCTAGATTATCTGTTATTTTTGCTAGACATTTTAATTTTAAAATTAAAAAATTATATTGTTTGTTCTATTCAAATTGAAAAAGACGTTGATTTATTTCTACAACACATTATTTTATATTTTTAACTATTTTACCTGTTTTTAAAGCGTTCTTAAAAGCAAATTAATTTTAATTTAGATGTCAACTGTAGAATTATAAATATAGAACGGAAGAAGGTTGAACCTTTTAAATAGAATTTTTTTGTAGGTATAGATATATATTTGAATGTTTTATTTTTAAAGCGTGAGGCTAATGATGCATTAAAGTGACAAGAACAGACTTGGTCGAACTTTTATCAGAGATAAAAAATGATTTTGACACAGAGAACTAAAAAAAAGTCGTGAATATATGTAATGCTACGTATTTCGTTATACAGAGCGGTCCAAAAGTCACCCCCCCCCCTCTTAACTATTGAACCAGTTGAGATATCGACTTCAAATTTGGAACTTTTTAATAAGACAACTTAAACTATCTTTTAGCATATATATATAATACTTTCAGCTCTTAAAATTTGGGCATGGGGGCACATTTTTTTAAATGGAAAGGGGGGTCGTGTAATACATCATTTTAAAGCTTATAAAATTCTTCATTTAACTCCATATTTTTAAATTAAAAAAAAAAATGGGTTTAAAATGGGGTTGAAAATGGGTATTAATGTCAAATTTCCTCTAAAAAAAAACAAATAATTTTTTAAAAATGCTTAATTTCATCATAAAAAAATGTTAATTATACTTTTAAACTAATTTTAGTTGACATAAATAAAAAAAAACTTAAAAATCGAATGTTTTAGCACAAAAAATTGTAAAATCTAAACCGTATAAAACATTTTTAAAAAATTTAAAAATGTTAGTTTAAATAAATAAAATTAAATTTTATAAGTTTAAAATGATGTATCACACGAACCCCCTTTCCATTTAAAAAAATGTGCCCCTATGCCCCCCTGCCCACATTAAGAGGTGAAAGTATTAAATATATGCTAAAAGATAGTTTAAGTTGTCTTATTTAAAAGTTCCAAATTTAAAGTCCATATCTCAACTCGTTCAAAAGTTAAAAAGGGGGGGGTGACTTTTGGACCGCACTGTATATTCTTTGCAGTGGATGGTGTATTGCATTTTTCAAAATACTTATAATAAATAAAAAGTAAAAAAAAATAAAAAATAAAAAAGTAAAAAAAAATAAAAAATATACGCCAATCCAACTTTCCTTCAGATTATTTCGATTTTTGCACAGTTTTAAAATGAACTGTTTCTACCACCTCGGCCTGCTAAATATTTATGTATAACTGCGAAAATCTGAATGTAATAAATGTAATGATTTTGACTCGGTTATTTAAAAATAGATTTTTAGGGTACCTCATTTTGCCACCATCTAGAACCCAAAGAAACCTGTTCCAGGACATGGTGATTTCTAAATTTAAACGTGCTTTAAGACTTTTATAAAATACAGCCAGGAGAAAAATAATGTCTCAAGTTAAGACAAGAATTTGCCCGTTCCAGACCCAGAAGAAGCTTTTTAAATAATCGCATATTTGACACTTGGAACTCTCTGCAGGAAAATGTAGTGAATGCGCCCTCTGTTACCGCCTTTAAAAACCGCTTGGACAATTTTTTGTTTAATATTGATGCATAATTAGTATATCTTTTAGTCTCTGCTTTTTAAGCTAATATATTTTTTTATTTTTTGAGTTTAATAGGCCTAGCCTCAACTCTTATATTAATAATAATAATAATAATAATAATAATAATAATAATAATAATGAAACGAAAATCGTCACCAGCTCTTAGACTATTTATTTTTTGAGTTTAATAGGCCTAGCCTCAACTCTTATATTAATAATAATAATAATAATAATAATGAAACGAAAATCGTCACTAGCTCTTAGACTAAATATTAATTTTAAAAAGCAAGAAAATAATTATAATTTAACTGCAATTTTGCGGTTCCTTCACACGTTTTTTTTTTTTTGCAAAAGATTTTTAAATCGCCTGAAATTTTTTTAGTGCGTTCCTTTATGCAAAGTAACCACAAAACGTCATACCTTGTCAGCAAAGCCCTATTTTCTTAATTCTTGTATAACATTGTTATTATAAAATATATTGATTTAAAATTTGGGCAACACTTGTCACTCATAAGTGACTATAATTTTATAAGGGTCACTTGTTGCCTAAATTTTAAATCAATATATTTTATAACAACAATTTTGAACAACAATTAAAAAAATTGGGCTTTTCTGACTGAGTTTGGGGCCCGATCAAGAAAAAAAATTGACAACAGGATTGACTTGCATGTACAAACGCACAAAAAAAATATACCCCAAAATCGTGTAAAGAACGGCGAAATTATGGTTAGTTTAATAGAACAAGAAAATACTTTTTCTACGACCGGTTTAGAATGTAAGCAAATACACACACTTCTCAAACACAGAATGAATCCATTCTAGCTCTAGATATGGTATGAATATTCCGTATCAAGTTTTAGAATGAGCACATGTAGTGCCATCTCCTGTTTATAAAAGTAAAGAAAACCGTAGCAATTAGCAAAAATATATATATTTTACCATGAAATATTGAATAATTTAATGCAATTTAAAGTTTTGCGTTAAAATTACATAAAGTTTATTAGTTTTTCTTAATATTTGACCAGTTTTTTATCAATTTAGTTCAAAAAATTAAAACTGCTCCATCTATTGTTAAATATTTAAACCTGTGATAAGTCACAACAATCTGACATAACCTTCAATTTTTGCATTATAATTTGAAAATATGTGCTAAAATTAAATAAAAATCGTTTTTAACTACTGATTTGTTAAAATTTAAAATAACATTAATTGCTTTATTTAAAATATGTGTTTTGTTGCATTTATAATGTCGAGTCACAAAAAACATTGTTTTTAACCTTGTCCGCAGTTTAAAGCCATACAGTGTTTCATATTTGCAGTCGAAGAAAAAGTATAGCCTACAACACGTATGGAATAGTCATTTCGCGCTCGCGGGACCGTCATACTCGCCTGCCGGCTCGTATGACAAACTTTCCGCTCGCGCGGAATATTTTCTATTCCATACTAGTTATAGAATATACTAATTTTATTTTAATAAAAAAATAAAATAAAAGTAATTTATAGATAGGGTGACAATTTAATAGAATATAATTAATTTTGTGACACATATTTTAAATAAACAGCAAATTGACAGTAAACATTAAAATTTTCAATTTAGATATAAATTGTATACATTAATTTTAATTAATACATTTAAAATACTGTTTTACAAATTAAGATTACACGGGAAAAACGATATACATATTTTATCCAATACAAACAGATAATAAGACAATTACCAGCTTTATTTTAAATATATAAACTCAATAATAACCCCCGCGTGGCTTTTACTTTACTGAGTGGATAATTATTTATTTTACCCACTCAACTGTCACTTGTCAAATTATTTTCTTGTAAATGTCATTAAAATTTTTAATAAAAATATGAATTCCCAAGCTATTTATTGGATAAAACCTTGTATGGCACTCATGAGTAAACCGATATTGCCCTCTCGAAAATTAACCTGCTTGGCTAACGCCTCGCAGGTTAATTTTCTCATGGGCAATATCTTACTTTACCCACTAGTACCATAAATAACTATTAATTTAATTAAAAACTATTATTTTTGTAATTTTTCAGATATCGTCAACCGGGGTAAAGTAAATCACTGGGGCAAAGTGAACCAAAAGATCGTTTACAAAGTAAGTCAAAAAATCCGGAGTGGTTTGACTTTCCATTTAAAATATTTAAGGCACACCGTGTTACTTGTAGAAGCGGTCAGAGCACTGTTAAACTTTGGACTTACTCCAGTGATGCATAGTAAATTCCTATTTTTACATCCCATGTTATCCCATTTTAAGAAAACCCATTTAAATTGAAAGTTTTTGTCCGATTTGTATAATTTAGCTTTTTGATTTTTCGGGATTTGCTGCATATATATATATATAGAAAAGTACACTGTCTTAATTTTATTTTTTAACTGTTGTTTATTATTTTAAATAATGTTTTGTTTATGTGAGTGTTTACTGTTAGTGACAATGACTAATCTTTGGCTTTAATTCTCTGTTCGAAAACGCCGAAAATCCATCGTCGAAACGTCACAGCAATTTTAGTCAGATCCAAAGCCCTATTCCCCAAAAATCAAAAAGATTCTTTTGCGTGTATGAGTTTTGTTTTAAACAATATTTAAATGAACTACAATATATCCATATAGGTATATTCATATTCATATATTATAATATCACGTAAATACGCAAATCCTTCAAAGCAAGTTCATGCAAATTAAATACGCAGTAAAATTATTAAATTAGGTTTATTAATTAAAAACAATCTAGTATAAGGTTAAATTTAATTAAAAGTAGAAGGTAATTAGGCTATCATATTTTCCAAGAACATTTCCTTTGACTAGAATAAAGACGCCATTTTTCCCGATTGACGGTTTGAAAATTTTATAATTTTTTATATGAAGCCTTACTGCATTTTTTTCTGGTGAAATAAGGCTGAAATAGTACTCGTTTTATAAAAATAGATAAAGGCAGTCATAAAAGTCAACATAAAGCTTAGTATTTTATAGTTTATTTTTAATAGTCCGGAAAAAGAAAAAATATAATCCCCTGAAGCACACACGCACAGTAACGATGTTATTGTGCGTGTATATAAAATCATACACGTGGCGCACTGGACCCAACTAGCATGTATACTTTTTCATACACATGGCAGTCAACGTGTTAATATTTGCTAAAAAGGAGAATATTTTTTTATAAAGCGGTGAAAACTTCACCTACATCCTGGCCTAATCTCAATTAGATGGAAGATTTTCACGAGCGTTTTCGAATTAAAAAGTTTATTGAAGCCGGAAAAACGCGTTATGTCGAGATTTTAATTTAAAAAGCAAATAGGCAACACCTGCTACACCGTTTACTTCAAAAAGATAGGTGGCAATGAAACGAATTTAATTTACCGACTTACAAGAATTGCCTCGCCTACTTTATGACTTTTTTTAATATTTGCTTAACTATTTTTTTTATTTTTTTTATTTTTTTTATTTTTTTTATTTTTTTTATGTATACCCTTTAGCTTCAGCTTCAGGTCTTTACCTGTAAGTTGTCTCTTTACTACCTAATGGAGATTTCTCCCGTTAGATTAGACAGGGACAAAAGTTCTCCCCAAAAAGGATAGAAGACACACATACACTCCCACTTCCACCCAACCAAACAAATTCTGTATTTGTTCTTTGTTGAACAAATACAATATTTACTTGGCCGGGCGAAAAGTGTAACTATTTATTTTTATTAAAGAAATTACTGGCGCCATCTAAATTTTAGTAGAATTATCTCATTCTACAGATTCACATTAGCTATGTTCGTTCGTGCCGCTCAGTGCTACACTTTCCGGCCAACCAAATAAATACTGTATTTGTTGTATGAAAAACAAATACAGTATTTATTTGGTTGGCTGGAAAGTGTAGCACAAATGAGATAGAGATAGGGTAGACGTCTTTTGTTTCATAATTCTAGTTGTAGAGAGCTCCATTAAGTGATAGTTTACATGGGAGGCATAGCGTAGTGGCTAGCGCGTATGTATAGCAAGCCTACTAGTGTGAGTTCGATTCTCACTGGCGCCGATTTGCCTTTTTCAGTTAATTTATAATTGAAATTTGGCGAACGCAATAAGTGAAACGGACACTCCCTAGAAACTGGTTCGAAAGTCAGTATAAGCCGGTAGTTCACTCTACTCCTAGCCCACACAAGTCCTGGACTTAGGGGATGCTTAATTAAGTAGAATAGTTCGAGGTTAAACAAACAAATAAACAAACAGTCCAACCAATAAAAGTGAACTAATTAATTATTGACCGTTGCTATTGACGACGGTCAATAATGAAAAATGTTTAGGACAACTGTTTTCAACCTAATTGTCAAATCGATATTCATGTCAAAATAATTTTTAAAGTATACTTTTAGCTTATATTTGGAGATGCTAGTTTTAGGTAGTAGAAAAAATATTATATGCACCACGTATTCGAACTGTCTTTAGTGATCTTCGTAAATATGGTATTATTATGTTATTTTCAGACTTATTTAATTTTAGCACCGAATTTAATTTTTTTTTTCTTACAGAATAATTAAATTTTAACCAGCTAAAAGAATATAAACCTAAAGGTTAATAAAAATCGTAAACAGGACGCTTTATGCTGTTAAATAAAATAATGTTCGACCCTTTTTTACCCCAATTTTAATGCTAATTATGTCAGATTTTAGGGTGCCATTTTAATATTTTTCTCTTAAGCAGACCTTGGTAATGTTTAATCATAAAGCTTAAAGTATTAGAACTTACAAACTGAGCTTTTAATATTTTCGAGG